>JABACO010000008.1:2046127-2631489 GCA_013339895.1 Ephydatia muelleri | reverse complement strand
CAGTATGTGGACAGTATGATTACACAGCTAAACCACAAGTAGAGTACTACCAACACACATACAGTAACACACCTTGGCCTGTGGACTCATCATGGGAAATGGAGGCAGCCTTCTGGATGGCCTGGAGCACCTGCCAGTCTCTCCGACTGGGAGTCAATGGTGTGCTGCATAGCCTTAACCCTCAGCCGTAACCTGTAGGGAGAGGTGGGTGTGGGTGGGTACATGGCAGGGAGAGGTGGGTGTGGTGGGTACATGGCAGGGACAGGTGGGTGTGGTGGGTACATGGCAGGGAGAGGTGGGGTGGTGGTGGGTACATGGCAGGGAGAGGTGGGTGTGGTGGGTACATGGCAGGGAGAGGTGGGTGTGGTGGGTACATGGCAGGGAGAGGTGGGTGTGGTGGGTACATGGCTGCCTTGTGGGAGCACTCCAGCAACCTCTCCGACACAATACAAGCTAGAAACAGTGGACTTCTTTGTAAACACACTAATGTGTATATGTACTTGATGTCATATCTGGGGACTACAAAGTAATCAGGTCCAAGAAAGGGTCTACAATGACTCCACACATGGGGGTGTGGCTACTGCTCAGAGATCATGGACAGTGTGAATAATCACAGCACCAATAGTTCCAAGAAGAACCACACCTTGACCACACCTTGACCACATATGTGACCACATATGTGACCAACAATTGTATCAAACATGTCTGACCCAAACTCCTGCCAGCTAGCCAGAGATCTGCAGGCATGTCCCTTTTCTCTCATCACCCACCAATATCACCCACCACTGCACCCATCATCATGGTTACCAATATGTCCTGTGTACCAGTATCTTCCCTCCCTCCCTCCCATTACAAAAAGACATCCAGAACCAAACGCAATTCACACACAATAACCTCCATCAACTAACTCCTCAATCAATTCCCCATACCTTCCACTAACCTACCTCCATACCTCACCATTACGCCATTCCCCCCCTCCCTCCCTCCTTCCTCCCTTCCCCCCTCTCCCTCCCTTCCCCTTCTTCTGTACAATACTGTACTGTACATGTATACAAGGTGACTGCTTACATGTATATTAACATGCAACACCCACACCCCACCCACAAACACTGGGACGCACTTGTCATTTTCAGTTCTAAGCATGGTGATCTCTGTGGCCATGTCGTTCATCACAACAGATCCAGAGTCACTGACCACCACACGACCAGACTTGAACTCCTGCAGCTCCAGCTCCAGCTCCTGTATGCGAGACCTCAAAGCCGGCTAGCTGCTGGCTTGTCTTGTCCTGGTTCACTGCTACCTGCTCGGGGAACAGAGCTTACTTATCTCTTTCTTCTACTTGGAGGTACTACAGCAAGTTTAGTCACAAAGGAACAACATGCACTTGTGCAAGTTCTTCGGTCATTTGCACACACACATGTGAGCATGATTTGAAATCATGCAATGAAATGAAATAAAAAGTGTCTGCAGTATATAAACTATCTGCATACATACATACATACATATACAGTACACGTGCACAAAAATAAGCATGTACACACATACTGTGCAGTTATCACACATACACACAGCTCTGCAGACTCCCATGTACATGTACATTCTACTATACAGCATTGCACTACATGGCACAGGTCAAGCACTCAGACAGACAAAACCATACACATCACACACACACACACACACACACACACACACACACACACACACACACACACACACACACACACACACACACACACACACATTACAGAAGTGATTGCATACTACTGTTTTGGTGTACTTCACTGTGGCACCCTTACATTGCCTGCTCTTACTGTATACTGTACTTGCCCCACCTATGGACACTCCCCCCCATGCTTATGGATAGCCACACACCCTCTCTATTCCCTGCATGCAGGGTGCATGTTCTTACCTTGTTCTTGATGTTTCGGGCCCTGTTGGCATACTTGAGTGTGTTGAGGGTCTCCATGAAGTCTCTATCAGTGGGACTGACACACGCGATCATGAGGGTCCTGCTGTTGCCCCCCAGGGAGTCCTGGAGGAGGCGTGTCAGCTTGCTGTCCCTGTAAGGAACATGGCTGCTCTTCTTGGTCACGTCGCCAAGGGCACTGATGACATTGCCTAGTGCCAACTAGTAGAGAGACACGCACTGCATCATGTATAGATCTCACACACGATCTCACACATACACACATACCCACACACACATACACACATACATGTACACACACACATACACACACATACCATAAATAGACCTTTGCAATACTACCCCATATGACCTACACATGACGCACTGATATATATATATGTATGTGCACACAACAAGCCGATTAAATAGAAAGTATAAGATTGTGGAGTTACATCAAAGCATGTATCCTTTGGTTTCGACATGTCCATGCAATGACCTTCATGTCAGATGGGGCCAGAACCCAATGTAATAACAAACTAATGCCAATAAATGCTATTCCTTATACTAGATGTGAATGAAATCAAGATGCTTCTTAACCATGAATGAAATCAAATGTCAATTCATGACTGAAGTTAAGTTGTTTATGTGGCATGACCTCCCCTCTACACATATTGCATGCAAATGAGTGATGTGAGACCCAAGTGTAGTAACACCCAGAGCATGAATGCTTCGAACAAAAGGATATCCCTAAAGGAATGGTGTACATGTACGCCATTGGTCCCGAGATGTCATTTGCAAAAGAGGGTGCACACCAAGAAGCTTACCAGGCCACAGTTGATGGAGATGCCTTCCTTTGCCCGGTCCCCAGTGGCCCCCGTCCTCTTCAAACGCTCTGATCCTGCTAGATCCACAAAATGAAACTTGGCACTCAGTGATTCCCAGTCCTGCTCAGTGCCTTCTCCCTTCTGCACGATGAGATATGTGTGCCGGCACAAGAGTGTGCATCAAATATAGTATACATTACAGAACGCATTATGTGCATTTCACACACGGATCAAACTAGTAAGAGCACATGTGCTTGTACCGGATACAGATTGTATAGTTGTGTCCATTATAACACTGTACATGTATATCCATGCAGATGTCAAAACACTGACAATGGGAATTACAAAAGGAAATATGCAACACAGAGCTTAATTGCTACTCATTAACACAAGTACAGGAACGGTATTTAATCATAGTAAATGGTTTATTTTTAGATGCTGAATAGTCTAAGTTGAATTGTGCCTATTACATGCTCAGATGTGAAAACACTGGCAATAGGGAAATGAAAACTGAAAACTTGTGTGTGTACAGGTAGTTAAATTGCACAGTGCGATATCACATTTCAGCAACACACAAGAAGGATGTACACAGTCACCCATTCCACAGAATGGGGCAAATGGTCATATTGGCAAAACGTACGTACTCCTGTGTATGCCACACTAGTGCACACTCCCACACTAGTGCACACTCCCACACTAGTGCACACTCCCACACTAGTGCACACTCCCACACTAGTGCACACTCCCACACTAGTGCACACTCCCACACTACTGCACACTCTCACACTACTACACACTCCCACACTACTGCACACTCCCACACTACTGCACACTCCCACACTAGTGCACACTCCCACACTAGTGCACACTCCCACACTAGTGCACACTCCCACACTAGTGCACACTCCCACACTACTGCACACTCCCACACTAGTGCACACTCCCACACTAGTGCACACTCCCACACTAGTGCACACTCCCACACTAGTGCACACTCCCACACTAGTGCACACTCCCACACTAGTGCACACTCCCACACTACTGCACACTCCCACACTAGTGCACACTCCCACACTAGTGCACACTCCCACACTACTGCACACTCCCACACTACTACACACTCCCACACTACTGCACACTCCCACACTAGTGCACACTCCCACACTACTGCACACTCCCACACTACTGCACACTCCCACACTACTGCACACTCCCACACTACTGCACACTCCCACATGCTTGTGCCTCTCCACTATATTAGTTACACACCAGACATCTATATGCAGTGCACAGTTCCATGGCAACCGTTACAAGTGCCTCACCTCAGCCCCGATGGGTCTCCTCTGAACAATAGTGAGAGTGAAGATGGCGTGCGAGCGAGAGGACTGCGCGTTCATGTTGGTGGAGGCGACCGTGCGGGACAGTGCACCAGTCCTCAAGCACTCGCTGGTCTACAGGGGGACACAAACATCGGTCATGGGGACCACATTCTGAGGCTCACAGGTACACAAACACCAGCTGAGGGGAAATATGCTTCAAGGCAGGGATGCCACAGCCAAGATAAGGACGATAGAGCTACATGTGTACATGGTTCTAGAGCTACCTTGCAACATACAGTACATGTACACTGTACATGCCATGAGATCATTCGTCATGCATGGCCAAACATCAGGTCTATCCTAACTGGCACCTGCATGCACTCCCTCCACACCAACCACACCACTTTCCTCACCTCAGCTGCTGACTGCACCCGCTGTGATGTTGCCCCAGCAACATAGATACTACCACTGTTGTCCTCGTGGATCTTCAATCGCCTGGACTGTATTTAGCATGAAGAGAGAGACTTAAACGTATCAGCGTTGAACTGGAGTCAATAACACATGCAGTTAAAAGCAGGCACATGGCAAGAAACTCACAGAATCTCTGTTGGCATCAAATAGATCAATGATCTCTTCATTGTACAGCTGCAGGTCATGGCAATCACGTGTGAGATGTACATCTATCCCTACTTACTTCTAAAAACTCTGCAGTGACTTCAAACAATGGAACCCCCTCTCCCCTCTCCTTAGCTTCCGCCTTCTTCTCGTCAATGATTGCAAATATTTGAGCCACAGCACGTGGAATCATACCTACATGTAATACACATAAACAAGAGGCCTATAGTCAGAGGAAATCCTTCCTGCTGGACTTAAACCAGTGACCTATGTTTTGGTCAATTAGTGCAACCACAGCACTTGGAATCATACAGTAGTATGTACAAACAACACACTTGTAAACTGCTATAATTAAGAGGAAAAAAAAAAATCCTTCCTGCCGGAATTGAACCAGCGACCTATGGATTTCTATACCACTACAGTCCACCGCTCTACCAGCTGAGCTAAGGAAGGATCACACAAACTGTATGCTCTGCACTGCTCTTTAAAGGTACGCATAACTGAATAGCTTCACTACACATTTACCTTGTTGCTCAGGGAGAATACTGAAATCAAATCCGGTTCCCATGGTGAAGGTCTTGCCGCTTCCAGTCTGCAAATGAATAAAGCACGAGACCCATTTATGTAGTGGGTATGCTATACATATGTACGTTCAACTGAAACAGAAATGTTCCAGCTCAACAAGAGTGATAAACCATCAGAGCTCAAAAATGATATTTCTTCTTAAGTCTGTGCCTTGCACATGTATATTCTCAGTAGGTAATACTCATACATTTAGTACAGTGGCACTTGTACTCTTGCAGCCTATACATGTAACGATACGACTGGACCATTCTTACCTGGCCATAGGCTAACACAGTTGCATTGTAGCCATCAAAGCATCTATGGAATTAAATCCAGGGAGGGTAACAAATTACATTCACGAAGAACTCAATTTCACTGCAAAATGTACTGTATGGTGCAAAATGCTTCGCACACCACCACATATGCTACTTTACAATGACTCACCCTTTTACTAGAGGCTCAATGCAAGACTCATAGATAGCAATCTGCTCTGCATTAATGTCAAAGACATAGTCGTAGGTAAAGGCCTTGTCCTTGCCCAGGACTATCTGTGGCTGATCTGGAGTGCAGCATGTGCACACACAGCACATATCGATGAGTTCACGAGCATTCTGGGGGCGTACCCTGTGTGTGCATGCGTAAGTAGCGTAGGGAAAAAAATGGCATATGCTCGATCTCTAGAATTCGGACATTCCAAGCATGCTGGTAGTGACTGATGTGAGGCCAGGCAATACAGCGATATTCAATTACATGGATGAAGGGATGCCTTAAGGCACATAGCAGCAGCGATATTGTTTCAAGCAGTGCATCATGGAACTTTATCAAAGTGGGGAATGGAATTGGTTACTCTTTTGCCAGCACTGACAGCATCTGGCGCATAATGCATTGTGCATTTTTGCTTATCATAAGCAATCAAATGTGGTGAATGATATCTTACACATGTGTGTATGTAGTTTGGTGTAACTGTTTGGATATACAGCAGAACAAATAACTCCACTTCAAAATATCTGGCACAAACAAGATCCATGATCCCCTCATCCATTCTTTCTACTCTCCTCTCTCACTTACACATAGATATGTATACATAGTTGAAACAGTTACCACACAGAAGTGTGGATTGAGAACCACACTGAACCTGTGCACCAAGCCTGCATGTATGTGTGGTGGTTACACATGTATAGCCTCATGGCTGTTGTAGCCTACAGCATGCAGTCCATATTATTCAAATAGCCAGTACAATAATTGTAATTGAAAGCATAAGCCACAGCTCACCTTATGGCTACCTGTACTGATGTCTCATCTCCAACATTAGACATTACTATTCACAAACACATACTACTACAATCTAAAAGAAAGAAAAGAAATACAAATACAATCAACAAATTTGTACTTTTATAACATTTGACAGATAGGTACACATTACCAAATACACATGAGCTGTGCTCCTTGTTTATACAAACTTTGGACTTGCAATTTTGAGTGAAATATTGCATTCAAATGAACAAGAATAAAAAATGTCCGTGTGTGTGGGGGGGGGAGGGAGGGAGGGGGTACCAATGATGTGCAAATTACAGCAGAAAAGTCTTTCAATCACTACAAAATGGACATGTGTAAGCACACACATATGTGCAGCTTTCACACACACACACACACACACACACACACACACACACACACACACACACACACACACACACACACACCTCCCAGATTTACAGATTGAGTCACCAGCCAATGTGCACAGAGAATTCCCATAGATTGTGCACCACAAACACAAGGATACAAATTACTGTGGTATGAAGTCACATCACTAATGCCACAAGCTTTAGTAAGGTTTCCAAAACTATGACCAACACACCGTAAAACACCATAAAACACATGCAGTAGTGCGTAAGTGAGGCGTGGATAGACTGGCATGCACACCAGCACAAGGAGGTGTGAAGGTGCAAACAGTGCAGGCAGCACTCTGCATAGCTTGCTGTCCTATCATAGGCATCTTAACAAAACCACTGCATTCCACAGGTGCTGTACGTTTAATTTTTTGGACATTTATTTTTATTTTTGGTGCACATGATACAAGATAGGCTTTGCACATAACAAATATTGTGAATGTAAAAGTGGTTTAGACCAATACTGGAGGCAAGTACTCGTGTGTGGAGTGCAGTACAGCTACTTGAGCATGGGTCTTGGAAGACCACATACAATGCTCGAGTCCTCCGCCACCCCACCCACCCTTTAATGAACGACAGGTTTGTCACATACATGCATTACATATTTGATTCTCAGAGCTGCTTAGTGACAGCTTCATTTTCGAGCACTTGCCCAACCCTGCTCCACAGCACCCACACAGCACGTAGAAACATGGAGACATCGTACCACAACGCGCACGCTGCTGGATATCCTAGGCCTATCATACAGTTTCAACCCCGAACACGCTTGCATGCAAGACAGACGACCGTATCAGTGCTCTGAATACCTGCGTATGCCTGCTCGGTACTTATATTTGGTTGGTTGGCCGAGCAGCCTAAGTTGCTTTAGTCAGCTCTCTTCACCGAACACATGTAGCAATACTAAAACAATGCTGCTGAAACAAGCGCGTACATAAAGCGCAAAGACACGTATGTGACCCAATAGATAAGCCGACACGTAGGTGGATACATGTTATGTACGCACGAAGGGTCAAGTGGCGGTGCAATGCAGTTTTGCTTGGTTACGAAACGCATCGGGGAAGGTTGCGCTTTCTTCATGTAGCGTATCACCACATCGTAGTGACACGAGCGCTACGTCTTTACACCTCTTCCGAAAGCTGATAACAGCTGGCAGAGCGAGGCTGGGTTCGGCTCCAACGCGCGACGCAACACCGTTTCTACAGCAGCAGCCTCCCAACCCAATATATAGGCATGAACGAAAAGTGCAAGCCACATCTAAGTACCACAAAGACCAGTTGAACAGACCTACCGTAAGCTCCAGTTACTTGTCACCGAATCGGTCCAAAGTGGGTTGGGTTTCACGAGATTTGAAACATTTTTAATCAATAAACGCATGCGCAAGTAGGTCTGTGGCCGAGGTTATTGGTCGGATCACGTGTGCAAAGTTTACACCGGCACCATGGCTTTTCAACCATCAATGCACCCAGCTGCGTTACAGCTGGTGGACTTCCTTCTTCCGACAGGAATATTCGTCCAGCTGAACTGTGTTTGTGGTAGCCAAGTTGGAGATATTAAGGAATCATTATGGAGAGAGGCTGAAAAACTGCCGCTGTTCGACAAGCTTAAGGAAATCGAGAGGTACACGCTCGTTTTTGTAAATCGAAAGGCAGAACCCGAAGAGTGTATGGACGAATCGTATCGGATGTGTGACCTTCAAATGTTCACTCCCTTATTTAAAGTACTGGAAAGAAAGAGTGATAATGGTGAGAAAGTGCTCACCAACCAACTCACTCTACTGATTGGGAAGGGCCTCAAGGACTTTGACACCAGAGACCCAGAAGTAAACGACTTCCGCTTCACCATGGTGGAAAAATCGAAGCGAGCAATCGAAGAACGAAACAAAGCGGACTGGGAGTCAAAGCTGATGTACTTTGCACCTCCGGACCTTGAAAGTGACGCAGATGTCACTGCCAGCACACTTGCCAAAGATGCCCTCGGTCCAAGAGGAACATTCTACATCCAGGTGCACGCTTCCACTCCTGAGCAGAGGGATCAGAAGTACAAGCTGAGTGTGTCACCGTCAGATACTCCTGCCAATGTCATAGCCTCTGCCCAGAAGAGGGTGATCAGGGCTACGGGAGAGAAGCCACCAGACGAATATGTTCTGAAGGTGCGTATGTTGGTGCTATTTTGTTACGTGTGCATCTGTACAATGATTATTCTGCATGTAAAGGGCACTGCACAATCCGTAATTTGTCAGTGGGCATGGCATGGTTTGGGTGGAGCTCAGAGCTGAGTATGGTATGTTCTGTTCCATATAGAGGCAAAGGTTTATAATGGCAGGACACACACATGTGTTCTGGAATGGTTACACCTTTCTGCTTTGTGTACTCGTGTATGTGACGATTTCAAAGGTTGTTGTAAAATATTTTCTACAGGTGTGCATATTGTTATGCTGACATTAATGGCAGGACGTGTCTTGTCGAATTGTTACATTTGAGCGTCATGGTGGCTAAGATAGACAATGGATGCCAGTTGTTTGTGGTGGCTGGGTCCGTGAAGGTACACCTTCATACCCAGCATTTTTGCCATTGCACTTACGCACAGCTCTGCTGTCTGTTCGGTTTATGATGTAACCTTTGCCTTTGTCACATGACCACCACCATGATTGTGTGTTTGAACTGCTCGTGACAAGTGGTCACTGTGACGTCTAGTGACTGTTGTGATGTGACGTCTAGTGACTGTTGTGATATTTGATGGCTTGATGACACATTGAAGCACTGGGTTTGTTAATTGTAACGTAATCTGTCAAGTTGTTTTACTCTTGGGAAGGAAAATGAATTGCAAACTATTACGCTTCTGACACACTGCTTCTACCAGGAGGGGGATTTGGGGCATTGGTCAAAGTGTGGGTGTCTGGAATATGTGGTGTGGGTGTAAGCAGAGGTGGAAATTAGCCTTGGCATTCAGACACTGTTGGGGTTAACCGCTGATTAATTTAGTAATCTATTGTTTTAGCCCTCTAAACACATGAATTTCCTTCCACACACATTGCATTAAATAAACATTCTACAAGAGCCTTACTATTTATTTGTGTCTGTATATGTACATACGAGGGGGCATGGTGGTGGAGGGGCTAAAATTACCACTTCAATCATTGTCCATAATTTGAAAAACAAATATTATTTCTGTCAGATAGCCACTGATCCTTATCTTACAATGCCATCATCCTGCTTGGTTCCTTTATCATCAGTCTACAGTACAGTGCACAGCTTCATTCACCTTCATATGCATGCAGGCCCCCCATGGTTATTGTACAGATGATAGGTGTACATGCACTGTATATGGATCTTTGACTACCAGTGCATTTGGTGTATAGGTGACACATTTCATGAATGGTACACATGTGTACATGTTCTTGTGTATATTGTAGGGACGAGCATCTTTTAGCAAGCGAGTTTCCAGTATACACCAGATTTAAATTTGGTCAGCATTCCATAATTGACATGGCAGTTATGGTACATGTCACGTAGGAAGTCATCCATGAGGCACTTGAAGAGGCACTTGAAGAAGAGGCATTTGTGTATTGTGTTTGTCACTTGTAATTGACGAGTGTGCATTGCTTTGTGCGTAGGTGTGCGGTCTAGAAGAGTACTTGTTGGGCAACTATCCTCTTCTGCAGTACAGGGTAAGTGTCCACACACCACACACACACACACCACACACACACACACCACACATACCACACACACCACACATACCACACACACCACACACACCACACATACACATACATGCATACATTCATGCACTTATGCACACATGCATACACACACAGGCTATATACACACTCGTGTACACACATGCATGCCATACACACACACACACACACACACACACACACACACACACACACTACCTACATGTATATCTTACATCTTACAATCTTATGTGACTCTCTTGCAGTACATCAGGAGGGCCTTATCCAAACATGTGGAGCCCATGCTCAATCTGGTGCCTCGATCTTCTCTGAACCTGGAGACCAACTTCCCATTGGAGAAGTTTGTGGTCCCCACGGCTATATACTCCAAGGGAAGAAGTCAGACCAAACTGAGATGTGAGTGGTTGTGTGTCTCCCTGTCCTTGTCCTGATACGTCAGTGTTGTGTGTACCCTGATATGCCACTGTGTTTGCCCTCATGCTTACCTTGACTGGAATGTAGAGGCATAAAGCTAAAGTGATTCAACTCAAGATTGTCAGTTTCACAATGCCCATGTATGCCATATACAGTGCTATGATTATGTGTAGTTAAAAAAAGTTGGGTTCTACTGCGGAAACACCAGATATATCTGAACTTTTACTTTCCAAAATTTGCTCTACAGGGGGGGGGGGGGGGGGGGGGGGGGGGGTGGATACTAGTAAAATGCATCAGTTGTACACATTTGTAGTACTGTTGTATTATTTTGATGATGGGCTTTGGTTTGCTTGTGCGTTTGTGAGACGTGTTATGAGTTCTATCAATAGTTCATGGAAGCATTTTCCCCAAGGACATTTAGACTTCCCTCTCATTCCAGGAAACTTGACATGGAGATTAATGACCTTCGATGGTTATAGGTTTGTCACGTACAAAGAGTTGAAAGCGTTAGTGAATGTTGACACATCCCCATATGATGCAGAGGGAAACAGAATGACACGCAATGCATGTACATGATGTGCAGTGTGTGTGTGGCTCACCTTATAGCATGTATGAGACATTGACCTCTGCCACACAATGCATCGTAACCATCGTGTTTGTGGTGCATTCTAAATTTAGCATGGAATGAGCATCAAAGCTGATCCACTCCATCCAAATTGGCATATTGGGGTAATTTTGTTGCCCGATTGAAGGGGGTCGAACTGAAGCCCTTGTAGTGATGATGACACACATACTTGGTCATGTCCAGGAGTATGCGCTGTTATTCAGTATGTGAATGCAATCAAGCCTCATTTGGTCACTGCTTTATCACATTTGGAAGGAACATTCATGTTTGCACTTGAATCATAACAATGTGAAGAATGATTTGTTGGAGCACTCTTCAGATGCTGTTCTTGTGTGGATAGACAGTGCAGGAATGATGTTGTCTTGTTAGCTGTAGTGTAGTTGGATGGATGCTTCCACAAGAGCTATGTGTTAGTCAAATCCATAGGCGTGTAATTCAATAAGAACTAGAGTACTATACTCATCATCCTTGCATGACCACTACAACCTTCAATGTTTTTCATATGCACGTCCAAACTGAAATTGTATGCTGCTCCTTACAAATAGGACACAGAAAGACCTCTTATAAAGTCGGCACTCAAACTAATCACTAATGAATCACCTCATCCAGCACATTTTCAATCTAGGTCAAATGCTATGGTAAATAAGGCAGACAATTGATACTGGTAATCCACTCACTTAAAGGTGCAGCGAGGCATGTACAGTAGTGATGAGGTGTACAGTAGTGATGAGGTGTGCAGTAGTGATGAGGTGTACAGTAGTGATGAGGTGTGCAGTAGTGATGAGGTGTACAGCAGTGATGAGGTGTACAGTAGTGATGAGGTGTACAGTAGTGATGAGGTGTACAGTAGTGATGAGTAGTGATGAGGTGTACAGTAGTGATGAGGTGTACAGTAGTGATGAGGTGTACAGTAGTGATGAGGTGTACAGTAGTGATGAGGTGTACAGTAGTGATGAGTAGTGATGAGGTGTACAGTAGTGATGAGGTGTACAGTAGTGATGAGGTGTACAGTAGTGATGAGGTGTACAGCAGTGATGAGGTGTACAGTAGTGATGAGGTGTACAGTAGTGATGAGGTGTACAGTAGTGATGAGGTGTACAGTAGTGATGAGGTGTACAGTAGTGATGAGGTGTACAGTAGTGATGAGGTGTACAGTAGTGATGAGGTGTACAGTAGTGATGAGGTGTACAGTAGTGATGAGGTGTACAGTAGTGATGAGGTGTACAGTAGTGATGAGTAGTGATGAGGTGTACAGTAGTGATGAGGTGTACAGTAGTGATGAGGTGTACAGTAGTGATGAGGTGTACAGTAGCGATGAGGTGTGCAGTAGTGATGAGGTGTACAGTAGTGATGAGGTGTACAGTAGTGATGAGGTGTACAGTAGTGATGAGGTGTACAGTAGTGATGAGGTGTGCAGTAGTGATGAGGTGTGCAGTAGTGATGAGGTGTACAGTAGTGATGAGGTGTACAGTAGTGATGAGGTGTACAGTAGTGATGAGGTGTGCAGTAGTGATGAGGTGTACAGTAGTGATGAGGTGTACAGTAGTGATGAGGTGTACAGTAGTGATGAGGTGTACAGTAGTGATGAGTAGTGATGAGGTGTACAGTAGTGATGAGGTGTACAGTAGTGATGAGGTGTACAGTAGTGATGAGTAGTGATGAGGTGTACAGTAGTGATGAGGTGTACAGTAGTGATGAGGTGTACAGTAGTGATGAGGTGTACAGTAGTGATGAGGTGTACAGTAGTGATGAGGTGTACAGTAGTGATGAGTAGTGATGAGGTGTACAGTAGTGATGAGGTGTACAGTAGTGATGAGGTGTACAGTAGTGATGAGGTGTACAGTAGCGATGAGGTGTGCAGTAGTGATGAGGTGTACAGTAGTGATGAGGTGTACAGTAGTGATGGTGTGCAGTAGTGATGAGGTGTACAGTAGTGATGAAGTGTGCAGTAGTGATGAGGTGTACAGCAGTGATGAGGTGTACAGTAGTGATGAGGTGTACAGTAGTGATGAGGTGTACAGTAGTGATGAGGTGTACAGTAGTGATGAGGTGTACAGTAGTGATGAGGTGTACAGTAGTGATGAGGTGTACAGTAGTGATGAGGTGTACAGTAGTGATGAGGTGTACAGTAGTGATGAGTAGTGATGAGGTGTACAGTAGTGATGAGGTGTACAGTAGTGATGAGGTGTACAGTAGTGATGAGGTGTACAGTAGCGATGAGGTGTGCAGTAGTGATGAGGTGTACAGTAGTGATGAGGTGTACAGTAGTGATGAGGTGTACAGTAGTGATGAGGTGTACAGTAGTGATGAGGTGTGCAGTAGTGATGAGGTGTGCAGTAGTGATGAGGTGTACAGTAGTGATGAGGTGTACAGTAGTGATGAGGTGTACAGTAGTGATGAGGTGTGCAGTAGTGATGAGGTGTACAGTAGTGATGAGGTGTACAGTAGTGATGAGGTGTACAGTAGTGATGAGGTGTACAGTAGTGATGAGTAGTGATGAGGTGTACAGTAGTGATGAGGTGTACAGTAGTGATGAGGTGTACAGTAGTGATGAGGTGTACAGTAGTGATGAGGTGTACAGTAGTGATGAGGTGTACAGTAGTGATGAGGTGTACAGTAGTGATGAGTAGTGATGAGGTGTACAGTAGTGATGAGGTGTACAGTAGTGATGAGGTGTACAGTAATGATGAGTTTGCTGACTCAGACACAGGTACAGATGCTGGCTGGCTGGATTTCACACCCAAGGAATGTTAAGTTAACTATGATTTCACCCTACTGTATGTGGTCATGTGATTCTTGAAAATACATTGTTGTAGTGGACATGCAGTCAGGTAAATTGATGCACATGGATTTGACTAATACACAAAGCCACTCACATTTAATGTCATAATAACATCACTTCAACATACATGTACACTGTATGTACCTCTTACTACATGAAGCCCCTATCGTGGGGGAGGGGGGGGGGGTTAATTTATCCTTTATTATTTCATGACTTGTTGTCATGGTAGTCATCACTTCGTTATTTTGACACGCACCAAAAATGCTGTATGGTTTCTCATCAAAGGGATTTGGTCTTCACAGCTCTGTACATCAAAGCCTTTGTGCTGCTAATATGTTATGCTAGCCACACACACAGTAGTGTTGTTTGCGACCACCCAAATTTCCAGTCCTGTTTATTGATAATCAACTCAACCTACTAATTGATTTAAATGATTGCAAGGGTGTTGTAATGTCTGGGGTTGCACAGGAGTGTTGTGTGGGCGTGCACAATGGCTGTCCATCACATGTCTCTTGTGATGCTTCATTTCTGCACACAGTGTCAGCAACAAGGGATTTATGGGAGATTAATGAAAAGTATAGAGTCAAGATACAGAGTGCCACCCGACTGAATGTTGCCAAGGACACCTCAGTATGTCACCCTGTTTTGCTTTGCAGTGTCAGTGTTGTGTGTCAGTCCTTAGTCCCAGCTGGCTATGTGTGGACACATTGCTTGTAGCAGTGTACATGTACACTGTACATGCGTTTTCATGTGCTTGTGAGGGCATGCAGTGCCCCTGTATTGTGTACTGTTGAGTACTAATGTAGTGTCCTCTTTCCCTTCCCCTAGATCCAGCTGTATGCTGGTCTGTACCATGGGGATGAGTTGATGGGCACTACTGAATGTACGAGACCTGTACAGGCGGAGGTTGTTGGTGAAGGCATGTTGGTCTGGAACATCAACGAGTACATAGAGTTCAACATCATGGTGATGGACCTTCCCAGGGGGGCCCGCCTGTGTCTGGGCATCTACGCCCTGTATGGAGGGAAATCCAAACCCAAGAAGAAGAAACAAGAGGTTGGCCAGTTGTGGAGTAGTGATTTCATTATTTTCTGGTACAATATTTGGTAAAAATAAGCAGTTTTGTGCTCATAATACCTGAGGTGTAATGTGGTTATGAACCTGCGTAGCCTACATGTACATGTACCTATACTTGTACATCCATATGGCTTGGAGTGATGCACATGTGCATGTGTGCATGTCAAGTGATCATGCTGTTTGTTTTGTCCAGAAGGTGTACTTTGTGTAATTCCATGTTTCTCTTGTGTGCACTTGTGTGCATGTAGATGGAAGGCATCAGTGTACATTTTGAAGCAGTGATTACTGAAATGAAAGTATTCTACATGTAGTTCCAAATCATGGGCTTCTTCATAGTGACCTTGGGAATGGTTTGTAATGATCATTAATAGTCATGAAAGAACATTGCAGCAGGTTGTATTTGCATTTGGCATGGGACTATTCGATTTGTATTAATTGTGTGATTCACCTTAGACGGAAAAGGTTGCATTGGCCTGGGTCAACCAGTCCCTGTTTGACTACAAGAACCTTCTCCGCACGGGCACTACCACTCTGTTTTGCTGGCCATTTGATCCAGAGGATCCCATTGAAGATAATCTGAGACCCATTGGTCAGTGCAGGATTTGGTTTCTGTGTGATGTTATTCTTGGTACTGAATATTCATGGTTATGTTCTGGAATAAAGGATTGTACATGTATATTAGCTGGTCAGTGTGTGTCATACAACGAGGGCAAGAATTGGTGTGGAAAGTGTTAAGCGCATGTGTACACTGTAGGTACAACCTTTTAAAATCACTGCAGTCATTAGAGTTTGCTCATTGAAATGTTAAACCTACACATTAATACACGTACATGTGCTGTATTCATATGTAGTGATATATTGAAAGACTTCACATGTACATGGTAGTAATCAGTAGCAATATTGGATGTACTGTAGTCGCATGTATTTGAGAATGGTTGTGATTGGTTGTGTACAGTTGTCAGTAGGTTGTGTGTTGTTGCTCAAGCAGGTGTATGCATGTGTGCATTCTGTTGAAGTTCCAAGTTACAATTGGATTTTCTGTTATCAAGTTGTTCATGTGTGCAGTATACATGTATGTGCAGCCACTCTATCCGTTGATGAGAGAGTACTGACTTAATGACATGCTCTTGCGTGCTGTGCAGGCACTGTTATGCTCAATCCTAATGTGGAGGATTCTCCGTCAATTGTAATTCAGTATCCAGAATACCCTGAAGGTATCCCAGCATATCCTGACATGGCCAAAATCCTTGAGCTTGCTTCAAAGGAGATTTCACATGTAAGTTAGAAATGTTCCTTTATTCTTGAAAGTAATAGTGTGCATTGAGTTCAGAGACGGAAGACTTACAGCAATGACTGTTAATATCATAGCTTTTGAATAGCTCTAGTACCTAGAGATACACTGTAAGGCCTCTGTATTAATGGTTCCTATGGATATATGGATATGTACAATTCAATTCTGCCACCGTGTGATCCTGATAGCTACATGTACAGTGTACTAGTGTGATCCTGATAGCTACATGTACAGTGTACTAGTGTGATCCTGATAGCTACATGTACAGTGTACTAGTGTGATCCTGATAGCTACATGGTACAGTGTACTAGTGTGATCCTGATAGCTACATGTACAGTGTACTAGTGTGATCCTGATAGCTACTAGTGTGATCCTGATAGCTACATGTACAGTGTACTAGTGTGATCCTGATAGCTACATGTACAGTGTACTAGTGTGATCCTGATAGCTACATGTACAGTGTACTAGTGTGATCCTGATAGCTACATGTACAGTGTACTAGTGTGATCCTGATAGCTACATGTACAGTGTACTAGTGTGATCCTGATAGCTACATGTACAGTGTACTAGTGTGATCCTGATAGCTACATGTACAGTGTACTAGTGTGATCCTGATAGCTACATGTACAGTGTACTAGTGTGATCCTGATAGCTACATGTACAGTGTACTAGTGTGATCCTGATAGCTACATGTACAGTACAGGTGTGATTCTGGTAGCGACATGTACTAGTGCATTTATCCTGTGTCACATTTCTTTCTTACATTGTACCTCTGACCCACGCAACAGAATCCAGATGAGTCTCTTCCCAAGCAATGTGCTATTGACTTGAATGCCATCATCAGCCGTGACCAGCTATCAGGGCTGGATGAGATAGAGAAAGATCTGGTCTGGAGGTGGAGGTGAACAGATCCATGCATGTAGATTCGTGTTTATGACAGGTGTGTAATATTTGTTGTTGTGTGCTTTGCCCACAATAGGATGCGCCTCTTTGACAAACCTTCTGCACTTCCAAAATTGCTCAACTCTGTCAAGTGGTACCTACACAAGGATGTTGCTGTGGTTAGTTAAGCGAAGTGGCATGTAGCATATTTGTACTTTATGTGTGCGGCATGAGACTGAATTATGGGCAACAAATTGAACCTACATGGAATTTCAGATGTATGATTCATTGTTTCATTGAATAATTTACATTAAATGCTTGAAAGTGAATTCTCACTTGCAGAAAATGAAGTTGCACTGTTGCATTTTCGTGCTGTTATGCATAAGTCTATATTGTACATGTCTCTAGTGCTTATGTGTAGGCCTCTTGTGTTCAGTGCTGTGTCGTCTTTCCATGTGCTTGTAGCTATATAGGGACCATTGATGGTGTTGGTCCATTACATGTGAAGTGTTCAGACTGCAGAGCAAGTGGGCATGACTTGTGTACAGTCTGTAGCTGCTTCCTGCATTTTTTTTTTTCTCTTTCCAATTTTTTCTCGGTACACTATAGCATTTAGTTCTCCCCATATGCATTCATTCTTGTTCGATAGACTTGACCATATTCACTAGTATCGTTTGTAATGTTCTAACGGTGAATATTAAACTGTTTCATTGCATACAGAGTTGCAATCATCCACTTTTTTTTAAAAGGTTCAACAACAGTTATAGAACTACCGTAATCTATACAAGCCAATTGTATATGCTATCTGCCTTACTGCTGAAATTCACTGCTGGTATCTCATTGTTTGAAAGCTTAGTGTTTCTGTAATGAAGACACAATTGTAGGATGCAAGGACAGATCCTGGGCATAGGAAGGGGCTGCATGAAGTCAAAATGAGGGGTGGGGGGTGGGGGATTCCCCTTGTAACCTTGTGCAGGTTGCTTGTGGACAAACAGCCCAATATGGGAGAACATGATAGGGTACACCGTCATAAGAAGCATCGAAACAAAATTGTATCACATACATGTATGTTAATTGGCTTATCTATCTTTAAATCTATCGTTGTGGGTAATTGTATCTATTGATTCTTGTATTTAATTTTGTTTCTTGATGTAAGGAGATTAAAGTATAGGGCCGTAACCTGGCTGTGCAGTGTAATTGTATTTTCAATTCCACTAATGTCTTTCACTTTCACTGTCCTCTCTCCACCTCTACCAGATGCACTCCATCTTGAGTGCAGTTAGACCTCTCTCACCCGAAGAGGCCCTAGAGCTGCTAGACTATGCCTACCAAGACCCTCAGGTGCGAGAATTTGCTGTCAAGTCTATTGCAGAGTTCAGGTGAGTGTGTGTGTGTGTGTGTGTGTGTGTGTGTGTGTGTGTGTGTGTGTGTGTGTGTGTGTGTGTGTGTGTGTGTGTGTGTGTGTGTGTGTGTGTGTGTGTGTGTGTGTGTGTGTGTGCATGTGTGTGTGTGCATGTGTGTATGTGCATGTGTGTGTGTGTGTGCATGTGTATGTGCATGTGTGTGTGCATGTGTGTGTGTGTGTGTGTGTGCTGAAGGGTGTCATGCATGGAAGTGTCCCTCTTCTTGTCCAGTGATACAGAGCTGCTTCAGTACCTGTTACAGCTGTGCCAAGCACTCAAGTATGAGAGCCACCTGGACTGTCCCCTGGGCCGCCTCCTCCTGGAGAGGGCGTGGCGGAACAAGAGGATTGGTCACTTCTTGTTCTGGCACCTCAGGTATGGATTTGTGCGTCCTGTTCTTGCCATGAGCTCGGCTGTTGTTGTGAGTGTTAGGAGGATGGAGTGTGCTAACACCTTTATGTGTGCCAATGTTACACATGATGTTGGGATGGATGAACCACCATGTCCCTAGCTCTGGGTGATGTGGGTGGTTTTAGTGTTGGATTTGACACTGTGCCAAATCCCACAGCCAAATCCCCCCCCCCACACACACACACACACACAAAGTGTACTACACATATTAGTGGACTATGCTGTTCTATTCGATTATTTTTTGTTAGTTCTTTAGGTATTATACGATTGCCCAGAAATGACAGTTTACATGTACATGTACATTAGCTTAGAATGGTGCATTCAAGAAAGGAAAAATTAATACCCTTGTATTTTGGATTGAAATTTAATAGCAAGCAAGACCGAAACAATAAAAGTATCCTGCAATTAGTGGGCTTGCTTTATGGCTTGCACGTGTATTGAACAGGTCAGAAATAGAGTCTCCAGAAGTGACCCTACGGTTTGGACTGATGCTGGAAGCCTACCTGAGGGGCAGTGTGAATCACATGGTGGAGCTGCAGAAGCAGGTCAGCTGACAACCATGTGCATGTCACCCCACTGTCACATGACTGGTCATGTGCAGATGGAGGCAATGGCTAAGATGAAGAACATATCTGAGCTCCTGCATTCCAAACACTACAGAGACAGGGTAAGGTGTGGTCTGTATGGAATGAGAACTTCTGATAAAGTAGAACACAGTGTCGCCTAATAATTTATCAATAAGTCTCGGTTATTCATTTGTTCAAATCAAGATGCAGCATCTCTCATATTTTTAACAACACTGTATAAGATGGCCTTATCAGATGTGCATAAATAACTACTACATCATCTTGATTTTAGAGGGTCTTGAAGTGACATTTGCATTAAGCTTTTGCCTACTACCTAGCACATTGTATATAAACTTAATCATTAATCCTGAGGACAAAATTGTTAGACATCCTATACAACTCCAATTAGATGTGTGCAGGCAATCTGAATGGTTGCTTCATTTGACGCCATTGGGCACAGTTGTCTAAGGGATTGTGCTGCCAACAAATTTCATCTCAGTTTCGATACTGTTACTTGCATGCTCGAACCTTGCACACAGGACAAGAAAGACAAGGCTCGTGAGGCCATGAGGGACCTGCTCAGTGAGCAGAGATACAGGGAGACAATGTGTGACCGCATCTCCACACTCAACCCAAAGCTGAGACTGGGAGATATCACGTAATGATGTTCAGCATGTACAGTATTGTGTTTTGTTGATATACCTGCACATGAGCTAGTGGATTGCAGTACTGTTGGATTATAGCTCTTATTGTAGAAGCTATTGACATTCTAACTCTACGTGTGTGCGTACATGAACTAGTGCACTTCCCTTTGGACATTTAATTGGTATAGTGTTTTGTAATCTTTTGCCTATGCAGCTGTGTGTTCAATAACATGGCAGATGATGTGCTCTTGAGAACTGTCAAGTTGGGATTTTGTTTGGGGAAGCATTGTAGTTGTACAGGTTGCTTGCACACCATGTATTCAACCTGGGAACTAAAACTCCATTTTTGTGTAAATAGCATTGACAACAGTATTAAAAATCATAACTTCTCCGGTTGCAACATGCATGTAACTACACAGAGCAGTACGAGATGCATGGTACAGTAGTATAATGTTACATTCTGAATGTGCATCCAGTTATTTATTCCATTACACTCACCACAGTGTTGCTGAGTGTAGGTTCTTTGACTCCAAGATGAGGCCATTGTTGCTGGTCTTCAAGAACCCCGACACATCAGCAGAACACAAAGACATTCGAATCATCTTCAAGAATGGAGATGGTATGTTGTTATTGCAATCACAAGTGTGCACAATCACCTGCTTTTATTGCAGATCTACGTCAGGACATGCTCACACTTCAGATCATCAATATCATGGACAACATATGGCAGCAAGAGGGACGGGATCTACGGTGTGTGTGTGTGTGTGTGTGTGTGTGTGTGTGTGTGTGTGTGTGTGTGTGTGTGTGTGTGTGTGTGTGCGTGCGTGCGTGCGTGTGTGCGTACGTGTGGGAGGGTGAGGTGTGCATGTGTGGGGTGTATGTTTGGGTGTATGATGTATATACATGTATGTGTGTGCGTGCGTGTGTGTATGCAGTAGCGGTCAAACTAAAAGTCACGTTCCGTTTTCGTGTGCAGTTATTGACACGAAGATAAAACGATGACACTTTTGTACGTGTTAACTAATTCCGTACATTGCGCAACTTCAGTTTTATAGTAAAACGCGCCAAAAAAAATGATGAAGCTGCGTAGATCGCTGAAAGGATTGAGCGACTTCAAACGTAGCGTATGAGACTGAACAAGAGCGTTCGTTCGGAAGAACAGCGTCTTAAATGCTGTAAAGTATCACATGTAAGCCACCGCCCTCAACAATATACAAAATGCCTCGTGTTTATTTTTCGACCGCTACCTCTATATGTCTCCTCTTGAGTGTCTCTCAACGTCCCCCAACCCTCTCCTTTGAAGGGCCCTGATAATTAGTGAGATATTGAGTACCGTCATGATATATGCCCGCTATTGGCTATGTTAGCTTGTTAATGCTGCGGATTAAATAAGTACTGCCGCGGAAAGTCCATCCAAGCCATGTTTTACAACATACATCAAGCAATGCGAACGGTTTATAAAACACACATTTGAACTGCGGTTAAACGATGACGTCAAATTACATGTCTAGCAACTTTTGTGTTAGGTTTATTTTAATCACTTACCAAAACCAGAAGCCGTATCTATTGCTTCGATCGTTGCACTATAGGCCGGCATACACGGGGCGACTTATTCGCATGCAGAATATGGACAAATGTTCCGCAAACCATCAGTAAACTAAACAATTACGGAACTTTTACCCATATTCATTCGAGTTGCATGCGACAAGTCGGCAGGAAGTCGCCCCGTGTATGCCGACCTTAAGACGGAACGTCACTTTTATTATGACCGCTACCTGTATGTGTGGGTGTGTGTATGTACATGTATGCGACTATCTTGCTATGGTGTGGTGTCAGCTGTACTGACCATTGTTGTGTTGCTCAGTCTTCTTCCATATGGCTGTGTGGCCACTGGTCATAAGCTGGGCTTCATTGAGGTGGTGAGGAAAGCCGAAACCATCGCCAACATTCAGAAGAACAAGACTGCAAGGCCTAAGCTGACCTGGGACAGCCAGGTGCTCTATCAGTGGCTAAAGGAGAAGAACCAAACTGAAGGAAGGTGAGAGAGAGATCATAAATATGTGCCTGTTTTTCAAATGCTACGTACATGTCACTAACTGTTCACAAGTGTGCTGTAGATCTTTAGAATTATCATGTGATGTAAGTTCAAACGGTCCATATCATACTATGGACAATTCAGATCACTGTATAGTGTCTACAGATTATTTCTTCAATCAGCATATACACTGTAGGCACCTGTTTATATATGGTACTATCAAATTGTATCAGTGTGATGTACTGTAAACTGTAATACAGTTTGATTTCATGTGTCCAGTTTATTCAATACATGTTCAGTCATCACGAGGATCACTGCAGGATCATTATCGTAACATACATGTGCAATTACACGATGCTATTTCTGTACGAACAACGCTTCATGAATTTCATGGTGTCTCCTCACTTTGTAGCCTGGCCAAGGCAGCTGAAGCCTTCTGTCTATCGTGTGCCGGCTACTCTGTTGCCACCTATGTGTTGGGGATAGGAGATCGCCACTCCGATAACATCATGATCACAGAGGATGGCCAACTGTTCCACATTGACTTTGGTCACTTCCTGGGTAACTTTAAAGTGAAGTTTGGTGTGCGCAGAGAACGAGTGCCGTTTGTGTTGCCTCAAGACTTTGAGATCATCATTGATAAGCATTTTGGATTTGAAAAGTAAGATGTGTGTGCATGGATGAGTGGGAGGTGCCCTTGAATGTGCTGTACCTGTAATTGTGTGGTGTGTGCACATTTCCCATTTCTCAAACATTGTTGTTTCCTGGTCTTTCAGCGAATGATTGTTTGTCAATGTCCTTACAACAATAAGTAACACACAAACATATTGCTAACATGCTGGCAGTGCAGATGTATTGTGTGGACATGCCGTACATGGCATGTCACAATCCAGGTTAATGATTAATTTTGTTTTTAATACATGTAGCTGCACATACTAATTTTTTTTTAACTTCGAAAAATCATACAATCGAAATTACAGTGTTGATAACAATTACAATCAAACCGAAATCCCTCACTAACTAGAATAGCTCTAATTCATTTGAAATTGTATAATTGGAGCTTAATAATTTCTTACTGTGCTTGTTGAATTATTAGTAACAATGTCCTATTGTTGGATAAGTCACCACACATGTGTTCTCCTTGCTGAGCGCGTTGTGGTTACTTGTAATTAATAGTCACAACTACTGTTGTTCCACTCGTTAGATTCACCAGGCTATGTGAAGAGGCTTACATCATTCTGCGGAGAAGAGCATCTCTGTTCATCAATCTTCTGGCCATGATGCTTCAGACAGGCATCCCAGAGCTTCGGTCTCCAGATGACTTGAACTATGTGCGTGATGCACTGGTGCTGGATGTGCCAGAGAATGAAGCCAGAGCACATTTCCAAGCGAAGCTTCAAGAAGCACGGTCAAACGCGTGGAGCACAAGCTGGAATTGGTACATTCATGGTCTGGCCAAAGACAACAGACAGTGAAAGATACATTTTCTATATTCCATATGAAATCCCATTCATACATATACATGTATTTGCGCGTATGTGTACATACAGTCTGTCTGCTTTTTTGTTGATTTTTTTAATGATTTACTATGACTGTTAGATTCATTTTGTATTTTGTCATTGCATTGTGATGTTTATGCATTTGCCTTTAGTTGTAAATGTATGTGCATTAGTTGTAATGTGGCACTGAATTATCTACATACAGGAGAATTGCACGCCAGTTGTACATACTGTGAACGTGTTCGTATATGAGCCATTAATACTTCATCTTTCTTCACTTGTAGGTTTGTACATCCCTTTACTTAGGCAGTGGTAATCAGGTTTCATCACTTTTTTTGCCTCCAATTCACTGATTCTTTGTTATATAATTCTTGCATGTATTCATGAAACATGCCATCACATATACATGTAATGAAACATAATTTTACAGCTAAATTATATGGTTATAGTGTATTACAGGAAATATATGCACAAACTCCATCAGTTCAGATGTCTAATATGAATGTTCCATCAGAATTCAAATCATTTATTACTTGAATACAATCAAGATGATGTTCAAACAATCAGCTAGGGCACAAAAACTTTTGCCTTATATATATCTCTCCAAGCACTTGAACTTAATGTAAAAATGGACTTAATTTGAGATTCATGCATATATATATAGGTATGGTGTAGATATATGTACACTCAAAGATCGTTTTTGATTCACGAATAGAACTTAGGAAATTAAACTGTTATTTACACTTTTGTGCATATCAGCCATATGGGATCGTTTCTGGACACATGTTTTTATATCACTCGACGCATTTGCTTCTTACGCACTGAGAATCGGAGTATCTGTCATGGAGTTGTAAAGCTCTGAATTTTTAATTAGCCATACATCTTAATGCAAGCTAGCGTTACGTTTTTATTGTGTGTACTGGAAATTATGCATTAGGTCCCTTTTCGCAGAACCTATCCCATGTGTATAAATGATATCAGGTTATCATGATTAATGGGGTGGTGTAGTTCAATTGACACAAATTATTGAAAGTTTACAGCGTATCTTGACTTCGCATGTATGACATTCTATGATCACATTTGAATACAATTGGTCACCCCATATCTCATTTTTGAATAGGGCATGTAATGACACAATTTGGGGGACTGGGGTTTGATTTGTGCAGATGTGTGGAACTAGGTGTACATATAAAATCTAATTAATGCACATCTACTGCACCTGTGCATTATTTAGAGTACCACAGTGAATTAGATGATCGAAAATTGCCACAACAATCTGAAGTCTTGGTTTGCAGCATGAAATGCATGCACATATGGTCCTTAGCTTAGCAGCACTGCACATAAGCGCACTGAATTGACCAATTGAGATTTCAAACTATCATGATAAATCTAGTCATACATTTACAAACCTTCAAATACATAATAATGTTGTGCTAGGAGATTCTCCAGGAAAGTTGGAAGAGATATTTAAAAGCACTTTTAAATTAAAATATAAAAGTACAGCGTCCTATATCAGCCAACACTCCAGGGCACCACCTCAGCCCTACTACATCACACAGCAGCTTTTTCACATGGAGTGGATGGTCTTTTTTATGATGGTAGTGGCTTCAATCAGCTGCTCCTTGGTGATGATGAGGGGCGGGGCAATCCTGATCATCTCCCCTCGAATGGGCTTGGCCAGTACACCGTTATCTCTCAGCTTCAGGCATATGTTCCATGCATTGATCTCTGCAGACAAAGAGATGGCGATATGAATAATTGCATTGTGGCTAGCTTTTGGTGTAGACAAAGCACAGCTAAGATGAACCCACTACACAACCATGACATAGCACAACAATTGAAAATCCCTTTCAATTGATTGGTCATGATGTCAACCCACTAGTAGTACAAACACATACCACAAAACAAGATCACCTAAGCCACTGGCAAGCCACATGGTACAAAATTGCACAAAATACATTGTAACACCCATGTTCTAAAGCCCCTCTACCCCTCTATGCCTCAAATGGACTGCTGCTATAAATGTACAGGCTATGAAGTGAAAAGAATACTAATGGGCTTTTGGAACACTTCCACACTTATCTAATTGTTACTTGTGTACATAAGCACCTGTGCTGAGCCTGATTCATAGGTGTGAGCATACTACATGTAGTTATTACAACAATCCGATACGTATACAGTTTGTTACGCTATGAAGGTGTCACAGTAGAAGTTGCATCTATTTGTGTTTCATACTCTCATTTCAAATGGACATACTACATGGGTAGCAGACGTTGTGCATGTATTGTGTATATTCCACATTGTGTACTGTAAGATTAATGTGCTTACAAGTGCATGAACATGGGTAAGCATCATGACCATGCAGTTACACAACTGTAAACCACACCTACAGAAAGGCACTCTAATGTGGTTAGTAATTGACAAAGAGTGGACATAAACATTTCCTACACTCAGCAGCACTTAGATGCTCAGAGAATACAAATAACATACATGCATGATCGCTTAGGCACCAAATGAACCACACAAATGTTTATCTGACAAGTGCAATTATACAAAGCTATCATTACCACAGCCCCAACCACTGCACATATTGAGCTTCTAACCAGTAGACAAATAGGCACAAGTTAAACAATATGAAGGAAACCAGGTGGAACTGAGAGAGAGCAGGATGAGGAGGGATCACATCTTACTTCCTTGAGGCCTGACAACCAGGCACCCCAGGAGTCCCTTCCCGCGCACAACTGGCACAATGTTGGGGTCCAGTGAAGAGAGTTCCGAGAACAAGACTTTGCCCATCTTCTCCGCATTCTCACACAGCTTCTCCTCCTCAATCACCTGATATGCATTAATAAGAGTAAACCAACATGGACCAGTACTGGTAGATGTTTGTTGTGTTAACTTTACCTTCAGACTAGCTATTGCCACCTTAGCAGCCAGTGGGGAACCTCCAAAGGTGGACCCATGCTAGGGGACAAGGGTAGCATTTGTCATAGAAGTGGAATGTAGCTTAAGGCTCCAGCCAGCTCCTTTGGGCTGCCTTGCATACAGGACATGCATCCTACCAACACAACCATTCACAGGAATTTCAAGAAGGAAAGTAGACCTACTTTATCCTAAGCTACGATTTTAAAGGGTATTTCATGCATTGAAAACATACGCACAGAACTGTTACTGTACACTTGACAGACTTGCCTGAACTGTTCGTCAAGCTAAAACCCTTTGCCAATAACATTTCAATCCAGGACATACTGGATCGTGAGCAATAACAACAGATCAATAAACACAGTTATTTGAAAAGTAAGCTACTTAACACTGCCCCCCCCCCCCCATCACCCTCACAACAACCACCTATATGTACATCACTAATGCATGCTCAATTACCTGTCCAGGCTTGATGGAGAGCATGACCTCATCATCCGCCAAAACTGCGGAAATCTGTGGAGCAGGCATAAAAGATGAAGATGGCCAGAGAAAATCAGGTGTCACATGTGTGCCATACCAGGACATACAGCACACCCAGATGTACAGCTATTGTACAGACTGATACAATCTATTTCATTAGAATCACACTCTCCAGACAGTCACAGTGACACAGCCCTAAATCACATTTTCAGTACACCTTAGCCAAAATTGAACCACAATGAATTACATCAGAAGCGATTGCATCATCCACTATGGACACTGCTCAAAGCAATTTGGATTTGGCTATGCTTAAGTCACATTGTAGTGATGGCTAGATAGAACTAAGCACTTACTGCAAGGAAATGAACACTTCTAAAATGTACAGGCTAAGAATTAGCAAGCGAAGGACACACACACAACTAACAGCAAACATTCCTCCCGACAGAGCTTTGCCCAGAGTGACAATATCCGGACGCACACCTTCATGTTGGCAAGCTAACCACCTACAAGGATCGAAATTTTACACTCACTTATTAAAGCACATGTAACACTTTCCTTGTAGTGTTACCCAACATACACCCACACACACACGCACTCACTTTCCAGTTCTTCCTAATCCTGTCTGGATTTCATCAGCAATGAAAAGAATCTACGGAAATGGAGCGTTACTATAAGAACTTTTTCTTAAAACAAGTCAGACGACATACTTTGTTTTTGTTGCATATTTCCCTAACGCCCCTAAGATATCCTTCCTGGGGGACCACAGCTCCATTCTCTCCTTGGATGGGCTCCACCATGAAGGCAGCCACGTCGGGGTCATCGCTAAATCGCTGTTAAAAAAGAGGCGGTCAAACCCAGCTGGTCGCTATAGCAATGCGTGAGCTAACTAACCTCAAGCGCTCGGAGGTCATCGAAAGGAATGTTTATGAAATTGGGAACGTACGGGCCGTAACCTCCGTAGCAGTCAGGGTCAGTCGATGCCGAGAGAGCTGCAATGGAGCGTCCCCAGAAGTTTCCTGCCGCAAAGATTATCTTCGCCTTGTAGCGCGGAACACCCTTCACCTCGTACGCCCAACGCCTGGCTAGTTTGATGGACAAGTCGGCAGCTTCCACTCCCGTATTCATGGGTAGGATTCTGCTGTACCCGAATAACTTGGTTGCATACTCCTCGAAGTCGGCCAGAGAGTCGCTGTAAAAGGCACGCGAGACGAGTGTCAGCTTGTCCACTTGGTCTTTAAGCGCTTTCACAATTTTCGGGTGCCTGTGTCCTTGGTTGAGGACGGAAAACCCACTGAGGAAGTCGTAGTACTTTTTCCCTTCCACGTCCCAGGCGTAGACTCCTTCGCCCTTTGCAAGTACGACTGGTAGCGGGGCGTAATTCGTTGCCCCATACTTGGCCTCCTTGTCGTAGACCTCTTGGGCGGTAATTTGCGCGGGCTTTGAAGTCGAAAGGCTGCGATAAGAAACTCGCACAGGACCCAAAGCGCTACGAACACGGCTTAGCATTTTTGAAACCGAAATGACAAAAAAAGTGATTGCTGGCGAGGGAGTTCCGCAATTTATACATCGGTGGGTGTGGTAAAAAATCACTTAACCGATTATACGCTGATTTGAATTATTCACCGCGGATATTTGATTTCATGTGACTTGCGTGTAATATCTTTTGAACGAAGCGACTTTTCTATACTTTTTTCAAATCTGTAGTTCAGCTATACGCTATTACATTCCGATCGGCGATCCGAAGTAGGGAAGATAACAAGAAAAAGTGTTATAATATTCAACAGAGACGTACCGGTTTTCAACGACGCTGTGACGCGAGCAGGGTGGAACAGATGTGCTGTAACTGAAAGGTAAGTGTATGAGAGTGATACTAAGCCTGTTACAAGCATTTTGTTGACGCTATTATCGGGTAAGAGTGCGTTCAAAATATCATCAGAGGTATTGAAAATTGGTAATTCTATTTAGTGCCGTTGAAGATAGGGTTGCAGCTAGGTACTTCTCCATGATAGGTACGTAGCCATGGTAGTGCGTGTGAGGGGATGTGTTCATAGCCAAGGTAGTGCGTGTGAGGGGATGTGTTTATAGCCATGGTAGTGCGCTGGGGGTTTCAAGATGGATGTGTACATAGCTATGGGTGTGCGCAGAGTGAGTGAAGATGGTTGTGTACATAGCTATGGATGTGCGCAGAGAGTGTCAAGATGGATGTGTACATAGCCATGGACATGCGCTGACAGTGTCAAGGTGGATATGTACCTAGCTATGGATGTGCGCAGAGTGAGTCAAGATGGATGTGTACGTAGCCATGAGTGACCACAGTGTGTCAAGATGGATGTGTACGTAGCTATGAGTGACCGCAGCTATACGCTGGGAGTGTTGTATGTGATGGAGAGGTAACCACAGTTGTACGCTGGGAGTGTAGTGTGTGATGGAGAGGTAACCACAGTTGTACACTGGGAGTTTAGAAGGTATGACACAAAATTACAAATGTTAGTATTCTTTTATTCTTCATGTAGATTCTGTTTGTGCCACAAGGTGAAGCAGTCATCAGGATAGCCAGTGAAACAAAGAGGTACGTTGCACTCTTTACACGTCCAATATGTGTCTTTCCTGAGTGCAAAGAATGCAGAGGACGACTTAACTATAAAGATTTGGGTGGCCATAATGCCACACATGGATACTTTTGGGTGGCCATTTTTATAAATTGGTCGGCCCTTTAGTATAATAATCATTGCTATTAAAAATTACAATCAAAAGTTCATCTCACGAGCTATTACACTGTACCACAGGTAATTGTTACACATCTACAGGTAAGTCATCACCAAAAACTAAATGGTCCTTCCCTTCACATGCCTTACATGGCTATTGTTACCACATCCCTCTTGACCATCAACTTGGTGCCAGCATCTATTCGCACGTCAGTGGCACACTCCAAAATAGAACCATGCATACACGAAAACACACATAACATCCAAACCAACTGTCCGACCACTCCACTGAGGTGTTTCTGTCTTGCTGTACACGAGCACCATGTTCCACAGCAGACCACACATAACACACACACAGAGCAGTGGGCATAAATAAAACCTAGCTAACTATATTCAGAAACAGGTGAGCCCACACCTGATTTTGGAAAAAACCCGTGGAAAAACCTTCTAAAGGGAAAAATCCACCACCTGGGGCAAAAACCTTCCTAACTATACTGCTCACAGATACACACAAACAGCTACTTCTGCCGGATCCACCACCATCAGCTTATGTCCGTCAAGGGTCACCTGTTTAGGCTCAAAATCACAAGGGGAAAATTGCAAGAAACATGTGCGCTTAGACTGCCTAGAATGACACAACAACCCCTTCACCCCCTTATCTACCAGCCGCCACGTGTTGCAACACCTTCCATCCAATCACCATTTATGTCACATTTAGACAGGAGCTTATTTCCTGTCTAATTCAATTCTCTCAACCGACAGGAAATATATCTCCCTTCACATGCCTTACATGGTTATTGTTACCACATCCCTCTTGACCATCAACTTGGTGCCAGCATCTATTCGCACGTCAGTGGCACACTCCAAAATAGGCACACAAAGACAGAGCATGCCAAGTTATATCCCTAAATTCTTAGAGACAGATAGACGCTTCTTCACCGAGTCCTTGATGTAGCCATCCTTGGCTGATTCCGACCGCCATCGGCCATGCCTCTTAAATAGCCGATCAGGCACCCCAGCATTAGCAGCGGCCGTGGCACCACCAGCCCTTAAACTATGCATACCGAATGGTTGTGGGTCCATACCCAGCTGAGCAATCTTCTGTAGCAGCAGCTCCCTCAGTCTGGAGTAGCTCAGTCCACCCGACTTACGCAGCCTCTCTCCGTCTTTGGCGTGTATAACAGCTCTGAAAACCCTGTCATGTGACCCCACATTCAGGTAACCCAAACGGAAGTAACTCTCCATCATCTGTACAGGGCATGTGGCTGTGCCCGTTCTGCCCACCAGCAACGAAGCACCCTCTCTGAACTGATCCGTTTTACTGGACCGTATGTTCAGCACCAAGCCATCTGCATTAAACTCGACATCTGCACACTCCAGCTTCAGCAACTCTTCACATCTCAAGAACCCTGCAAACGCCAGCAAGCAAACAGCTAGCAACCTGACCTCAGATAGGGATGGCTCAGGTCCTGCAGCGTCCACCATGGACTTCAGCATTTCTGCTGTCACTGGCTCCTTCCGCACCTTCGGCTGCGCCAATAAGCGCCTATGCCCTGCCAGGGCAGCCTGCACCGACGGTAGACTGCTGCTCACTGGTGGTAGCCCTGACACCTGATGGAGCCAGGAAAGTGCATTCACCGCTTCCTCTATTGCCGATTTCGACTGCACCGTCTGGCTCAGATGTTGCAGGTAGAGGACAATGTGAGCCTCCTGAGCCGGGAAACTTGGTACCTCCTGCCTTGCCTCAGCCCATAGCTTCCATCTCAGGAAGGCACCAATTTACTTCTTAGCAGTACTGTCAGCCTTTCCGCTGAGCAGTGTATCCGGGACCTCCTGTGCCAGCTGCTGCAACTCAGGGTCCTTCAGATTAGCAAGTTGGGACCATGCCCCCGCCGCTTCCAAATCTGCCATGGGAAAAAAGAGAGCAGTATCATACCAAGTCGATTAGCCTGCCCCACTGTGGCCAGACTCCACAACAACCCTTCTGGGCCACACGGTCCAACCATCGTTGACCTGGCCCCCTGGGTTGGTTTGACCCCAGGTCAAACGTAGGCCTCCCAGGCCTGTCACTGCCCCCGGCAGCCTATGACCCACGCTGGTCAGCGCAACACAATCCTGCTCCCAGCAGACAAAATGACCCACACTGGTCAATGCAACACCATCCTGCCCCCGGCAGACATAATGACCCAAACTGGTCCATGCAACACAATCCTGCCCCCGGCATAAATAATGACCCACACTGGTCAACGCAACGCAATCCTGCCCCCGGCAGACATAATGAACCCCGCTGTCGCAATACTGCCACCAGCGGCAACGTAGAACCAACCTAAAAACCTATCCTCAAGGCCAGCAGATAATTTTTTAGGTCCGTACTCACCAAACAAATTACCACCTGATCTCCCCTGGAGGCTACGTGCAGGCACCATCCTAACATCCACTACAAAGGATGCATACTCAATACCATCGGGGCACAACAAAGGCCAAATGGGGGCTGACTTCCAATACGACACTACAATTGTTCCACTAGCATGACACACCTCTGCATGCCTTATCACCCTCACCACTAAACCTGGCGGTGGGCACCACCAGTTGTTCTCCCCATACCCCCAATCCACGGTAAATGCATCCACCGCCTCTGTACCAGCAGGGCAAGCAAATTGAGAATTAAATCTCGGAAGTTGTAAGTTGTAGTTGTCGGCAAACCTATCTACAGAATGTGGACCCCAAACACAATCCAAACTATGGAAAAACTCAGGATCTACCTGCCAATCATCGTAATCAACGATACGACTAATAAAGTCTGCCAACTCATTTTTCTCGTGGCAACCACTCTGGCCCCAATCTAATTTGGTAACCAACACATGTTTCAAACACCTTTATGGCCTGCTCCTGTAAATGTGGCTTACGACTACCAACCTGGAGAATGTGCGCTACATTGTGATTATCCGAGAACCACCTAACTCTCGCACTATGCAGTTTGGGAGCAATGGAATCCAGCACTCTACTAACTGCCACCAACTCCCTCCAAGTAGAGCTCTGTATGGCCTCCTAGGGCAACCAACTACCCTGGGCCACATGAACACCATGCTCCACAGTGTATCCACCATACCCTGTATCACTTGCATCTGAGTACACCACTCTAACAGCTGAAGGGCTATGCCATATTGGTTGTTAGTTGTAATTATGCAAGCAGTTTACCCAAAACTCTAACTCCATACGTGCATGTGGTGACACCTCTAGCACATCGCACCATGCATATCGGGACTCGAGCATTGCATATAGATTTCTGGTCATAAACCTTGAGACTGGTCCTAAGGCAATTCCCATTGAAATAATCTTTCCAACTATACTAGCAATCTGTTTGGCCCTTAAGCACTTGGACAAAAAAGACTCCCTAAGCAATGACACCAACTCATCTAGTTTTTCCTGAGGGACAGATACACACCCTTTTACCAGGTCCAAATTGAATCCCAACCACATTACCCGATGAGAAGGTAACCACACTGACTTGGCATCATTAATCACGAAACCAGAACTTATCAATGAATTTTTAACCCACTTGCTAGCCTTTTTGGCACTTTCCTTACCATTCACGGCTACAATACCATCATCCAAGTACATTAGGGATTTTAAACCTCTGGATCGCCAGAGCTTCACCAGCGGGCGTAAAAGCTTCGTAAAAACATATGGGGCTGACGCCAACCCAAAGGGTAAAACCGTAAACACATAAAAACGCTGCTCCCATTCAAAACCCAGATACTTACGATGATGTACCGCAATATCCACATGATGGTACCTAGACTTCAAATCAAAATTAAACATGAGCTCACCTGGGCTGAATAGCATCATTGCTATTCGTAAATCCTCATATTTAAATTTCCTTTTCTGTAAGAACTAGTTGATATGCCTCAGGTTTACCACTAGCCGCTTCTTGCCTGCACTGTTCTCCACTACAGCCACTGGGCTGCATATGAACGGCTGCTCAGTTGCCTCCTCTACAAACCCTCCCTTCACCAAGTCCGCCACTGCATTGTGTACAAAATCAGCACTATCATGAGCAGTGTTCTTATTACCCCTTCTATACCTGAAAAGGTTAAGGTAAGGGATGGGGTTTGGGCCTCTACTGGGTCTTTTCCCCTTGTCCATATCCACGACGTCAGAGGGTCGAGGTGTAGCGTCCATAGTGTGGGTGTGGTTGTTCTTTGTGCTTGGGTGGAGTTACAGAGGTCCACGCTCATTGAAAATTCGACAGGGTACCGAAGTACCAAGTGCAGAGGGGAGGGAGGGGGTGTAGTTGACAGAGTCAGATTGTACAAAAAGGTTTAATCCATATGCATTTCGGCTTTTTATATGCGCTGTACAGTGGTTTAAAACCATAGGTGACCAGGACATTTTCAAATTACTGTACAGAAATATAACCAAATTGTTTGTATACTTGTTTAAAAGAAGGTGGTGTTAAATAAATCATGATACTGATTATTGTTAATTAACTACAATCAAGTCAAAACAATCAATTTTTAATCGTAGTTAACTGATAGGTTTTAATAGTACATTTGTATAATCTAAGCATATAATAATCGATATTGTAACTATTATGAAATAATCATTACACAACACTTAATTAAAATCAAGCCGAACAAATCAAGATTCAGTTAATCTTGCAATTGATGTAGAAGCCTCTTCATCTTCAATTTGCTCAACCTCAGATTCAGCTATCTGCACGCTCAACTTGTGGGTTAATGATGGTTGATGTTAAGCTTCTTCTCTGACTAGAGCCAGAATTGCATCTGTCCTCCTTCGAGAATGGCGAGGACTCAGCTGATCTAGTGGAGTGATTGACTTTACATGATTTGAATCCATGGGACTATTCTCCTCCATATCCGATGGTTGTAGTGGTGGTGATGTTGGATTCAATACACTGGGATCACTGCTTTCTTGTTCATGAAATGGTTGTTGCTGATATGCTAAAAAGGCTTGCTTTGTCTTCTCTTCCTTCCTAGCTTTACTCAATTGTGCCCACTTCTTTGCCCACTTCTTCCTCAGTGTTCGTATCTTATTAGACCATCGTTTTACATGTACCTGTGCATCTTACCACCAGCTGGGCTTCGTCGGCCATAACATGTCTGGCTGCATCAGCATCAGCTTTGAAAACCTTTACGTACCTTTCTTAAACATCTAAATTTGTTACACTTCTTTTTTCCGCCATGACATAGACTCTCGCAGCGCTCGCACGTTCGGCAAAGATCAGAACAAAAAAAAAACTCGCAAAGGATAAACAGAAATAGCTCGCTTGAATCGCTGAATAACATACAAAAGGGGACGTTCAAATCGTTATATAAGCATGCGTGACTAAATACAATAGCGCCCGTGCACGCAGCGCCCTCATTTCTACCAAAGACAGCCGGCGCATCACAAAGAACAAAATACAGAGAGCACAAAAGCTCATTAACACTTTCGTTCCGTAGTAGCTGTAATAGTCCCCAGCCTCTTAATTTCGTTTATTAATCGGCATTATTAAAATTTTAGCGCAAAATAGCTCGAGAGTATCATTAAGTTCAGAAGTGTTTTGTTTGATGGGTTTTAGAATCGGCAAGATTCGGCGAGTATTATACTAAGGGCCATTGATAGGTGAAAGTATTTAAACGCACAATAATGTATGCAACGCTCTAGCTTCATTGAGCAATGAATGTACAGTAGATTTGTGTAAAAAATGGCGCCGTTTTGGACCACAAATAAACAAATATCTTTAGCAGAATTCATGATGATGTCATAAATCAAGCATCATTGAAATGCTATTAAAAAGCTCTATCTACACATTCCTTTATACTTGACTCAGTATACTGTCTGATACATCACTAGCTCGTGTTTTTAAGTTAGGATGGCAAATGGCATGATTGATGCTTTCCCTTCTCGTGGCTCTTTACACTTTGTGAATCTTTACAGTTTGATTTAATATTGTGATACTTTGGAGTGTAACACAATAGTTTGTTCACTTAAAATCAAAAATCCTTTCCTAGCATGATGTCCTGGTCCTAAACCACTGTGCGCTGGTGGCTCTGCATGGAATGGCAACATGTATTCATCTCTCGATTATCCATTGTGTGGCATGAAGCTCTTCTACCCAATACTTAACATGCTGCCTTAACCTGCCCTTAACAATCAATCCATCTGACATGGCCCTGTCCGCCTCCTCACACTCCCAGCACCGCTGCATACAGCTAACCATATTGGAGCATGTCAGGAGCAAGCTCCCTGCCATGCCACACCTCTGGTGACAACTCAACCCTATGCAACACATCAGGTGACAACGCATCAACTTGCAACACATCAGGTGATAACTCCTCACCATCACTAGGTCTGCAGACATACATTTCCCTTGACCTCCCCACTCTCCCTGTGCCTGTATCCCCACATGCCCCCCCCCCCCCCCCCCCCCCCGACGCTGTCTTTTACCACCAAAGGATACACCACCGATGGCTTCTTAGGGCAATCGCGCTTGAAGTGGCCCGCCTCACCGCACCCGTAGCACACCACTGGGCCAGCAGGTCGAGACAGCATTGGCTTCGCTGCCAACGGTGCTTCTACTCCATCCCACCGCGCAGAGGCCTTAGCTCTTTCTTGCACCTCACGTGCCGCCTTCCGAGCCTTCTCCACGTCGTCGGACTTCCTCTTCTTTGCCGCGACTTTGCGCTCTGCCATCCTTTCAGCTCTCTCGAGCCTTTTCTCGTTGTCCAAGTCCAAAGCCAAGGCGTCTGCTTCATACTCGGAGACCACCGCCCGCCCATCCAAGCTCCGAGCGATCGGCAACCTTAATTAATTTCTGCCTGTGGGCCAGAGCCAGCTTTAGGCACTGCTTGGCCCTCTCCAAGGCGAGCTTGGCCGGGCCTTCCCCCATGAGTCTAGCCACCCGCGACAGCTGCGTCTCCGCCTCGACGATGTGGTCTGTGATGCCGTCATTGAAGAAGGCTTGCTCTTCATGTGCCTTCTTCTGGAAACGATAGGGCCTCTCCGGTTTCTTAGCCGCTCTATCAGCCCGCCTCTTCCTGCACCGCCCCAGCTCTGCACGCGTCTTGCGCTGGGAATTCGTGATGGCGGCTAGGATAGCCCCCAAAGGATTGACCGTCGGGTCGACCCCTCCTGAGGATGATGACGAACCCTCCTCTAGCGACATAGCTGCAAAAAATTGCAAGAAACACATGCGCTTAGAATGCCTAGAATGACACAACAACCCCTTCACCCCCTTATCTACCAGCCGCCACGTGTGGCAACACCTTCCCATTTATGTCACATTTAGACAGGAGCTTATTTCCTGTCTAATTCAATTCTCTCAACCGACAGGAAATATATCACTCTTCCAACATGTCAGTCTCTGGATCAGTATCATCATCAGAGGTTGTATTCTGTGTAGTAGTACAGTGCCTGCCTTTCTGGCTAGGTCTTCTCGTTTTGCTTTGCCACCAAAGGTCAATGGCTTTATCTGGATTGAAGTCCTTCATAGAACAATCTGATGTAACGAACAAGACAATCAATTGGTGTTAAAGGTTGATTCTCATCTACTATTTTTTTCCATCCCTGCGTTGCTAGGACAAAAATTATGTCTCTAAGCTGTTGGAGATTAGACCAAGAGAGCCTAGCCTTGATTTCTTTGTCTGCTGTTTGTAGTGATTTGGATGAAACTTTGATCTGTTTCTTTGATCCTTTCAGAGTAATGATACACTTTTCTGGGAAAACAGAATTAGTGCAAAGTAGTAAGAATACTGTATGCAAGTATAGAATACACAGCGCATTAAGAACATACGTTTGTTGATGTGTTTTATTGACAGTGACAAAGTGCATTTACGAATCCAAATGATGGAACATATCTGTGCACAATGTCCTTTGTAATGACTTTCATAGTAGGATTTAGCTGCACTAAAGTTTTTCAGATCCTGGCACTGATAAAATACCTTTCCATCTTTGCTTTCACATTTCCCCAAAGCTAAAGCATATGTAGGCCACTGATCTATATCCATTGCGCACAGGATACCTGTTTCTTTGAGCGCCATCAGTACAGCACTAAGAGCCTCGATAATGTCTAGGTTATCATTCTGCATTACCTTAGATAGTATTGCACAAGGGGTAAGGAGGTCAATGAAGAGAGCACACCCCAACAGGTACTGTGCATTAGTCCACTTGTTATAATAGCCCACAATCTTTGCTCTATCTGCTGATTTCATTGTGGTATCTTGAGAGAGTGAGGCAAGATGGTTTGTGTACACCCCATACTGAGAAAGAATATGTTTCATTGCCCCCTACTTGTGAGCAATCCATCGTGTACCACTAGTGCTGATAGGTTTCTTACCCTTGCATGCAGTGCTATCATCTAAAATACATCCTCTAACCTGCACAATTATTTCTTCAAGCTGGTGACATTTCTTGGGACTTTTGTGGTACAGATAATATAACCGAAGCAGCATCTCATCAACGTCATCAAAGGATGACCCCTTCAATGCATCCTTTATTGCAAGCTCGAGCCTATGGGCTAGACACCACATCCAAAAAATCCATGGGATTTTGCTTTCAACGAGGCCTTTGAGTAACTGGCTGTGAGTAACTACTTTCTCATCCACCCCCTCTTTGTCAAACAGCATCGCCAGGATTAACTCATTTTCCACATTTGCAGCATCTGTCGAGCCATCAAGCAGCAGTGAAAATTTTTTTAACAGTTTCAACTAGCTGCTGTCTTTGACACTGAGCAATGTAGTGGCTGAAGGACTTTGCTGCCTTCTCCATCCTGTACGCAGACCCTACTTGCACACCATGACGTTCCTCCAGCTCACAAATAGATGGATACGACAGCTTCTCCTGAGCAAGTAGAAAGACAATATCAAACTTCTTACGCAGTTCTGCTCGATTGTTGTGCGACAGTGACGTTATCGCAGCTATAAGCAGGACTTGATAGTCCTCGAGTGGGTGATCCCTTTTCCAAGCATAGAATAGACATCGCGTGTTGATGTTGATCACTCTTTGCATGGTCTCTTATTGTGCTGGTACGCAGTGAATCGGCCCCGGTGATCCATCGATCGCTGTAGTTCCATCGTCCAATTATTCTACTTTTGTACCTGGCACATGTGGTACATTTGAGATGAGACACGTACGTTTTCCTACCAGACGTTTCAGTCGCGCAGCCCATCCATGTAACCGTCTTCAATTCGCTATCAAATTCACGGCGCCACTTCTCGTACGTTGAAAACATGACCTTCCTCTTCGTAGATTCGATTTCTGTAGCCATCGCTCACGCACACGTGTGCACTTCAACTTAATTTGTAAGCAGAAGGTTTTAATCGTTAAACTATATTGCGTAATTTGCAAGCAGAAGGTTTTAAGAGTTAAGTAATCGGCTATTGCACAATTGCTAGTTGACATCGAATTAACCACAATTCTTATATGTAGTAACCACAAATTAAATACACATGTAAAACCCAATCTGCCAAATGGCCGATCGCTAGCTAAATTGCTCGGTTGCTTTAAAGAAATGACCTGAAATTGGCCGTGGGCCGCTCGCTATTTCGTGCTCTGAGAATGCACTTACTTCTTTTAGTTCTCCTATCTTCCTCCTCATCAAATCTCTTCATTGGCATGTGGAGGAGTGGTACTGGCTTTTTGGTCACTGCATAGGGTTGCCCAGGCCTATTTCGACTGCAGTAGTCTCCTATCAGGAGGTCTGCTAGTTGAAGCCGGAACTGTTTCAAAGGCATAGTTTTTGATGGCTGTGATGCTTGCCTGTGGTTTTTGTACAATATGTATGAATTTGTAATGACCATGTCAAACAAAAACCAGAATATGTATTTGTACATTTTCCTGCACTTGATTAATACCCTCGTAGTTGGTCTCCCCTGTCGACTCCTCTCATGAATGTGTTGCATAGACTTACAGGTGACGGGCAGGGCACATTCACTTTTGACCCATCTTTTATTCTTCGTGTAACACTTGTCTTCTCTGTTGGGTCGGAGCAGCAGCTTGCCATTACCATTACTGGTTTTTTGTCCATCCAGGCGCAAGCCACCACTCCTCCTTTTTGGACAGTTACAGATTCACCCCTTTAGTAGACATTGATGTGTTAAGGTATGTATTACGCTATGCACTGCTCACCTTTGTTTTAATTTTGCTTCTGATAGCTGTGGTGGAAAATATTTCTTTTCGTGCAACACCACACGAGTATATTCCATCAGACAACAGGTCTTCTATCAGGCTATCAGGGCGATCGATGTGAAGTAATTGTCAAAATAAACATGGTGGTATAGCCCTTTCAAAAAAGTTGTGAGTGTTTTCACGACTTTGCTGCAGAGCCCTTGTTCAGTCTTATTTCCTTCCTTCCCAGTGTATAGTGAGAAGTTACAGAAGTACCCATTGCGACATCTGCCAGTACCCACACCTTGATGCCTCGTTTTATTGGCTTCATCGGAAGGTATTGTTTTAGTAAAGATCGGCCTTGAAATTTAATCATGGCTTCATCAACAGTTACTTCTTTGCTTGGTGAGTAGACTTCATTACACTTCCTGGTAACGTAAGTTAGTATTGGCCTTATCTTTCCTAACCGATCATGACCTGTTTGACCTCTCGGTATGATGGTGGTGTTGTCAATGAGATGAAGGTATCGTTGCAGGTCCCGGAAGCGATCCCTTGAAATGCGGTCAGCAACTGGCCATAGCGCATATTAGGATTCTTGCTCCAGTAGTCAGTGTATGACGGTAGACGATTTATTGACATCAGGGTCTGGAAGCCGAGGTAAGCTTTGAGGTCATTCAAACCCATTTGCGAAATTTTTCAGCAGGAGCTGCACGTGCACATACATATTACATTTCACAATAGCTAATAGGTCCGAGTACACTCACGTTTGCTGGCTTTCCTTTATTCCATGCGCGGACGTTGTGTGATACACATTTAATCTCTCTTTGCCAGTTCTTTTCTAAGTGCCTTCTTCCTTTTGGTAGTCTGCTTTGATGCACGCTTGTACTCCTCTAGCCAAAGTGATGCAATTCCAAACCCTCGTATGGTTATCCACTTCTGACAAGTATATGAAGAGGCTCTGCTGAATGACTTTCATCTTCAATATCTACGGAGGCCATAGAATTGAACATCATCGTCATCAATAATTCCTTTCAATACACTTTCTTCTATTTTGCCATCAGATACATGTAGGTAGCTTTGGGTAAAGTAAGGCAGACTTAATTGTTTACTGAACACATTCAATAGATCGGAACAAACGACAGCAGGCATCATTGACACTGAATAGTCCACCTCGATCCACACTCTTAATCCACTCAGTAGTATACGCATAAAAGCTAGTTTCGTTCCCAATTACAGTCATATTGGATAGGCAATCTAAAAATTCAGAAGCCTTTTTACCATCTTTTTTTTTTTTAATTCTCTCATGGTTTTCATGGCTACATATCCGCTGGATGCATTTTCCTCTTCACAACCCATGGCGACTCTACGTATTGTTGCAGGTGGACATTCTTGCCCAGCTGATTTGTTATGTAACAGAACAAGATTAAAGACTTGTCTATTGACGCTTTGCATTGCGATGCGTACGACTTTAATTGCAGGAAAGTGAAGCTCAGAAAACAAGGCATTCCACAAATCAGTGAGAGTCTTAATAGATAAGACGAATAACCTACTGAATGCCTTTTTTCTATTCCAGCTTATTTCTTTACGCATCGTTTTAACCAGTTTTTGGCAAAAGTTACCAAATGCCTGCTTTCCAGCTCCTTCGCATATCTGCATAAATTCAGCTAGAACAGACACCCACTGTACTTGTCCATAACGCTTCGTACAGCGCTTAACACAAGGTTTTCCTCGTCAGTATCAACAGTCGACAAAGCCATCTTTAACCCGCAATCTTAGTCAATTAGTATTTATTCCGCGGTTACGGGGTTACATCCGAAACGAGCCTATTACCATTGAGAGCCTGGTGTTGCCAATCCCTATGTGTTATATCTATGTTTATACCGCCTAAACCGTATGGACTACAGCTGGACGCGCTTTGAGATACATTATTGTTGGACGCCAATTGGCGTCTACCGCAATTAAACAAAGTGTACTACACATATTAGTGGACTATGCTGTTCTATTCGATTATTTTTGTTAGTTCTTTAGGTATTATACGATTGCCCAGAAATGACAGTTTACATGTACATGTACATTAGCTTAGAACGGTGCATTCAAGAAAGGAAAAATTAATACCCTTGTATTTTGGATTGAAATTTAATAGCAAGCAAGACCGAAACAATAAAAGTATCCTGCAATTAGTGGGCTTGCTTTATGGCTGCACGTGTATTGAACAGGTCAGAAATAGAGTCTCCAGAAGTGACCCTACGGTTTGGACTGATGCTGGAAGCCTACCTGAGGGGCAGTGTGAATCACATGGTGGAGCTGCAGAAGCAGGTCAGCTGACAACCATGTGCATGTCACCCCACTGTCACATGACTGGTCGTGTGCAGATGGAGGCAATGGCTAAGATGAAGAACATATCTGAGCTCCTGCATTCCAAACACTACAGAGACAGGGTAAGGTGTGGTCTGTATGGAATGAGAACTTCTGATAAAGTAGAACACAGTGTCGCCTAATAAGTCTCGGTTATTCATTTGTTCAAATCAAGATGCAGCATCTCTCATAATTTTAACAACACTGTATAAGATGGCCTTATCAGATGTGCTACTACATCATCTTGATTGTAGAGGGTCTTGAATTGACTTATTTGCATTAAGCTTTTGCCTACTGTACAGTGTACCTAGCATATTGTATGTAAACGTAAACTTAATCATTAATCCTGAGGACAAAATTGTTAGACATCCTATACAACTCCAATTAGATGTGTGCAGGCAATCTGAATTGTTGCTTCATTTGAAGCCATTGGGTACAGTTGTCTAAGGGATTGTGCTGCCAACAAATTTCATCTCAGTTTCGATACTGTTACTTGCATGCTCGAACCTTGCACACAGGACAAGAAAGACAAGGCTCGTGAGGCCATGAGGGACCTGCTCAGTGAGCAGAGATACAGGGAGACAATGTGTGACCGCATCTCCACACTCAACCCAAAGCTGAGACTGGGAGATATCACGTAATGATGTTCAGCGTGTAGAATATTGTGTTTTGTTGATATACCTGCACATGAGCTAGTGGATTGCAGTACTGTATGGATTATAGCTCTTATTGTAGAAGCTATTGACATTCTACTGCTAAGTAACTCTCTACGTGTGTGCGTACATGAACTAGGACATTTATTTGGTATAGTAATCTTTTGCCTATGCAGCTGTGTGTTCAATAACATGGCAGATGATGTGCTCTTGAGAACTGTCAAGTTGGGATTTTGTTTGGGGAAGCATTGTAGTTGTACAGGTTGCTTGCACACCATGTATGTATTCAACCTTCTTCCTGGGAACTAAAACTCCATTTTTGTGTAAATAGCATTGACAACAGTATTAAAAATCGGAACTTCTCCGGTTGCAACATGCATGTAACTACACAGAGCAGTACGAGATGCATGGTACAGTAGTATAATGTTACATTCTGAATGTGCATCCAGTTATTTATTCCATTACACTCACCACAGTGTTGCTGAGTGTAGGTTCTTTGACTCCAAGATGAGGCCATTGTTGCTGGTCTTCAAGAACCCCGACACATCAGCAGAACACAAAGACATTCGAATCATCTTCAAGAATGGAGATGGTATGTTGTTATTGCAATCACAAGTGTGCACAATCACCTGCTTTTATTGCAGATCTACGTCAGGACATGCTCACACTTCAGATCATCAATATCATGGACAACATATGGCAGCAAGAGGGACGGGATCTACGGTGTGTATGTGCAACTCCGTTTACCGGTTTATAAAACACACATTTGAACTGCGGTTTAACGATGACGTCAAATTACATATCTAGCGATCGACAACTTTTGCATTAAGTTTATTTTAATCACTTACGAAGCCAGAACTAAACCAAAACCAGAAGCCGTATCTATTGCTTCGATCGTTGCACTAAGACGGAACGTCACTTTTATTATGACCGCTTGTGGGTGTGTGTATGTACATGTATGCGACTATCTTGCTATGGTGTGGTGTCAGCTGTACTGACCATTGTTGTGTTGCTCAGTCTTCTTCCATATGGCTGTGTGGCCACTGGTCATAAGCTGGGCTTCATTGAGGTGGTGAGGAAAGCCGAAACCATCGCTAACATTCAGAAGAACAAGGCCCAAGCTGACCTGGGACAGCCAGGTGCTCTATCAGTGGCTAAAGGAGAAGAATCAAACTGAAGGAAGGTGAGAGAGAGGTCATATCATGATCACAGAGGATGGCCAACTGTTCCACATTGACTTTGGTCACTTCCTGGGTAACTTTAAAGTGAAGTTTGGTGTGCGCAGAGAACGAGTGCCGTTTGTGTTGCCTCAAGACTTTGAGATCATCATTGATAAGCATTTTGGATTTGAAAAGTAAGATGTGTGTGCATGGATGAGTGGGAGGTGCCCTTGAATGTGCTGTACCTGTAATTGTGTGGTGTGTGCACATTTCCCATTTCTCAAACATTGTTGTTTCCTGGTCTTTCAGTGAATGATTGTTTGTCAATGTCCTTACAACAATAAGTAACACACAAACATATTGCTAACATGCTGGCAGTGCAGATGTATTGTGTGGACATGCCGTACATGGCATGTACCAATCCAGGTTAATGATTAATTTTGTTTTTAATACATGTAGCTGCACATACAAAAAATTTTTTAACTTCGAAAAATCATACAATCGAAATTACAGTGTTGATAACAATTACAATCAAACCGAAATCCCTCACTAACTAGAATAGCTCTAATTCATTTGAAATTGTAATAATTGGAGCTCTATAATTTCTTACTGTGCTTGTTGAATTATTAGTAACAATGTCCTATTGTTGGATAAGTCACCACACATGTGTTCTCTTTGCTGAGCGCGTTGTGGTTACTTGTAATAAATAGTCACAACTACTGTTGTTCCACTCGTTAGATTCACCAGGCTATGTGAAGAGGCTTACATCATTCTGCGGAGAAGAGCATCTCTGTTCATCAATCTTCTGGCCATGATGCTTCAGACAGGCATCCCAGAGCTTCGGTCTCCAGATGACTTGAACTATGTGCGTGATGCACTGGTGCTGGATGTGCCAGAGAATGAAGCCAGAGCACATTTCCAAGCGAAGCTTCAAGAAGCACGGTCAAGCGCGTGGAGCACAAGCTGGAATTGGTACATTCATGGTCTGACCAAAGACAACAGACAGTGAAAGATACATTTTCTATATTCCATATGAAATCCCATTCATACATATACATGTATTTGCGCGTATGTGTACATACAGTCTGTCTGCTTTTTTGTTGATTTTTTTAATGATTTACTATGACTGTTTCAAATTTTAAAATAATAGTTGAATGTATATTGTTAAGGTATTCAAAGATACAATTCAAAAGATATGCAATATAAAATACACTGACGCACAATTACATACACATAACAATTCATGAGGGCACAATCCTGGTGAGGATAGCCGAAGAAATTGATCTCATGAGGCAGGTGTTAAGCCTTCCGTAAATCTCATTTATGATGACTGATTTAGGCTTGGAGCATGCAATTGCCAGCCTGGATGCCAACTGCGCAAAAGTTTTAACTGCCTCTTGACCCCATGCTCTGTACGTCTCGACAACCAAAGGGATGCACACCCAACCTAATTCCACACATTTAGCATCATTACTGTTGTGTTTTCTTATCTCTGAGGCCTGAGCCGCCACTCCTGAAGACACTCCCGCTTCCGAAAGGATAAGTGAATTTAGCGGAGAGGTCACACAGAAGTCAAAGGCTGCAGGCTTGCCCAGTGACCAATTGTGGACGAGGACATCTGCGGGTCTACTGTGGTCATGGTCTGGAGTTAAATTATTACCTACTTCGACTGTTAGATTCATTTTGTATTTGCATTGTGATGTTTATGCATTTGCCTTTAGTTGTAAATGTATGTGCATTAGTTGTAATGTGGCACTGAATTATCTACATACAGGAGAAATGCACGCCAGTTGCACATACTGTGAACGTGTTCATATATGAGTCATTAATTAATACTTCATCTTTCTTCACTTCTAGGTTTGTACATCCCTTTACTTAGGCAGTGGTAATCAGGTTTCATCACTTTTTTCACTGATTCTTTGTTATATATTCATGAAACATGCCATCACATACACATGTAATCTAGAAGTCAAAAATATCTCGACACATTTGCTTCTTATGCACTGAGAATTGGAGTATCTGTCATGGAGTTGTAAGGCTCTGAATGTGTAATTAGCCATACATCTTAATGCAAGCTAGCGTTACGTTCTTATTGTGTGTACTGGAAATTATGCATTAGGTCCCTTTTCGCAGAACCTATCCCATGTGTATAAATGATATCAGGTTATCATGATTAATGGGGGCTGTAGTTCAAATTATTGAAAGTTTACAGCGTAACTTGACTTCGCATGTATGACATTCTGTGATCACATTTAAATACTCCGTATCTCATTTTTGACTAGGGCATGTAATGACACAATTTGGGGGACCTTGATTTGTGCAGACGTGTGGAACTAGGTGTACATATAAAATCTAATTAATGCACATCTACTGCACCTGTGCATTATTTAGAGTACCACAGTGAATTAGTTGCATGTTGATGATCTGAAAATTGCCACAACAATCTGAAGTCTTGGTTTGCAGCATGAAATGCATGCACATATGGTCCTTAGCTTAGCAGCACTGCACATAAGCGCACTGAATTGACCAATTGAGATTTCAAACTATCATGATAAATCTAGTCATACATTTACAAACCTTGAAATACATAATAATGTTGTGCTAGGAGATTCTCCAGGAAAGTTGGAAGAGATATTTAAAAGCACTTTTATAAAAGTACAGCGTCCTATATCAGCCAACACTCCAGGGCACCACCTCAGCCCTACTACATCACACAGCAGCTTTTTCACATGGAGTGGATGGTCTTTTTTATGATGGTAGTGGCTTCAATTAGCTGCTCCTTGGTGATGATGAGGGGCGGGGCAATCCTGATCATCTCCCCTCGAATGGGCTTGGCCAGTACACCGTTATCTCTCAGCTTCAGGCATATGTTCCATGCATTGATCTCTGCAGACAAAGAGATGGCGATATGAATAATTGCATTGTGGCTAGCTTTCAGTGTAGACAAAGCACAGCTAAGATGAACCCACTACACAACCATGACATAGCATAACAATTGAAAATCCCTTTCAATTGATTGGTTATGATGTCAACCCACTAGTAGTACAAACACATACCACAAAACAAGATCACCTAAGCCACTGGCAAGCCACATGGTACAAAATAGCACAAAATACATTGTAACACCCATGTTCTAAAGCCCCTCTACCCCTCTATGCCTCAAATGGACTGCTGCTATAAATGTACAGGCTATGAAGTGAAAAGAATACTAATGGGCTTTTGGAACACTTCCACACTTATCTAATTGTTACTTGTGTACATAAGCACCTGTGCTGAGCCTGATTCATAGGTGTGAGCATACTACATGTAGTTATTACAACAATCCGATACGTATACAGTTTGTTACGCTATGAAGGTGTCATAGTAGAAGTTGCATCTATTTGTGTTTCATACTCTCATTTCAAATGGACATACTACATGGGTAGCAGACGTTGTGCATGTATTGTGTATATTCCACATTGTGTACTGTAAGATTAATGTGCTTACAAGTGCATGAACATGGGTAAGCATCATGACCATGCAGTTACACAACTGTAAACCACACCTACAGAAAGACACTCTAAATGTGGGTAGTAGAGGACAAAGAGTGGACATAAACATTTCCTACACTCAGCAGCACTTAGATGCTCAGAGAATACAAATAACATACATGCATGATCGCTTAGGCACCAAATGAACCACACAAATGTTTATCTGACAAGTGCAATTATACAAAGCTATCATTACCACAGCCCCAACCACTGCACATATTGAGCTTCTAACCAGTAGACAAATAGGCACAAATTAAACAATATGAAGGAAACCAGATGGAACTGAGAGAGAGCAGGATGAGGAGGGATCACATCTTACTTCCTTGAGGCCTGACAACCAGGCACCCCAGGAGTCCCTTCCCGCGCACAACAGGCACAATGTTGGGGTCCAGTGAAGAGAGTTCCGAGAACAAGACTTTGCCCATCTTCTCCGCATTCTCACACAGCTTCTCCTCCTCAATGACCTGATATGCATTGATAAGAGTAAACCAACATGGACCAGTACTGGTAGATGTTTGTTGTGTTAACTTTACCTTCAGACTAGCTATTGCCACCTTAGCAGCCAGTGGGGAACCTCCAAAGGTGGACCCATGCTAGGGGACAAGGGTAACATTTGTCATAGAAGTGGAATGTAGCTTAAGGCTCCAGCCAGCTCCTTTGGGCTGCCTTGCATACAGGACATGCATCCTACCAACACAACCATTCACAGGAATTTCAAGAAGGAAAGTAGACCTACTTTATCCTAAGCTACGATTTTAAAGGGTATTTCATGCATTGAAAACATACGCACAGAACTGTTACTGTACACTTGACAGACTTGCCTGAACTGTTCGTCAAGCTAAAACCCTTTGCCAATAACATTTCAATCCAGGACTTACTGGATCGTGAGCAATAACAATGGATCAATAAACACAGTTATTTGAAAAGTAAGCTACTTAACACTGCCCCCTCCCCCATCACCCTCACAACAACCACCTATATATACATCACTAATGCATGCTCAATTACCTGTCCAGGCTTGATGGAGAGCATGACCTCATCATCCGCCAAAACTGCGGAAATCTGTGGGGCAGGCGTAAAGATGAAGATGGCCAGAGAAAATCAGGTGTCACATGTGTGCCATACCAGGACATACAGTACATCCAGATGTACAGCTACCAGGACATACAGCACACCCAGATGTACAGCTATTGTACAGACTGATACAATGTATTTCATTAGAATCACACTCTCCAGACAGTCACAATGACACAGCCCTAAATCACATTTTCAGTACACCTTAGCCAAAATTGAACCACAATGAATTACATCAGAAGCGATTGCATCATCCACTATGGACAATGCTCAAAGCAATTTGGATTTGGCTATGCTTAAGTCACATTGTAGTGATGGCTAGATAGAACTAAGCACTTACTGCAAGGAAATGAACACTTCTCAGGCTAAGAATTAGCAAGCTAAGGACCTTGACATTGCACAGATGTGGTTAATGGTATTCATTAGACCACTGTTTGCAGACAGCAACAGAGGTATCTAATATCTGCTGAGGTCAACACAGAGATTCATTCCAGGGATGCAAAACCTCCAAGCCTGAATAACCTCAGAACATCACCATCTACACCCCAGAAAGCACAAACACCACACACACACACACACACACACACACACACACACACACACACACACACACACACACACACACACACACACACACACACACACACACAACTAACAGCAAACATTCCTCCCGACAGAGCTTTGCCCAGAGTGACAATATCCGGACGCACACCTTCATGTTGGCAAGCTAACCACCTGCAAGGATCGAAATGTTACACTCACTTATTAAAGCACATGTAACACTTTCCTTGTAGTGTTACCCAACATACACCCACACACACACGCACTCACTTTCCAGTTCTTCCTAATCCTGTCTGGATTTCATCAGCAATGAAAAGAATCTACGGAAATGGAGCGTTACTATAAGAACTTTTTCTTAAAACAAGTCAGACGACATACTTTGTTTTTGTTGCATATTTCCCTAACGCCCCTAAGATATCCTTCCTGGGGGACCACAGCTCCATTCTCTCCTTGGATGGGCTCCACCATGAAGGCAGCCACGTCGGGGTCATCGCTAAATCGCTGTTAAAAAAGAGGCGGTCAAACCCAGCTGGTCGCTATAGCAATGCGTGAGCTAACTAACCTCAAGCGCTCGGAGGTCATCGAAAGGAATGTTTATGAAATTGGGAACGTACGGGCCGTAACCTCCGTAGCAGTCAGGGTCAGTCGATGCCGAGAGAGCTGCAATGGAGCGTCCCCAGAAGTTTCCTGCCGCAAAGATTATCTTCGCCTTGTAGCGCGGAACACCCTTCACCTCGTACGCCCAACGCCTGGCTAGTTTGATGGACAAGTCGGCAGCTTCCACTCCCGTATTCATGGGTAGGATTCTGCTGTACCCGAATAACTTGGTTGCATACTCCTCGAAGTCGGCCAGAGAGTCGCTGTAAAAGGCACGCGAGACGAGTGTCAGCTTGTCCACTTGGTCTTTAAGCGCTTTCACAATTTTCGGGTGCCTGTGTCCTTGGTTGAGGACGGAAAACCCACTGAGGAAGTCGTAGTACTTTTTCCCTTCCACGTCCCAGGCGTAGACTCCTTCGCCCTTTGCAAGTACGACTGGTAGCGGGGCGTAATTCGTTGCCCCATACTTGGCCTCCTTGTCGTAGACCTCTTGGGCGGTAATTTGCGCGGGCTTTGAAGTCGAAAGGCTGCGATAAGAAACTCGCACAGGACCCAAAGCGCTACGAACACGGCTTAGCATTTTTGAAACCGAAATGACAAAAAAAGTGATTGTTGGCGAGAGAGTTCCGCAATTTATACATCGGTGGGTGTGGTAAAAATCACTTAAGCATGTGGGTGTACGAAGTTCGTGATTGCAAGTCACAAGAGACGATATGACGTTGCGACATTTGCATTTACCATGTGGTCGAAGTTTTCATATGCCTGCAGCACTGTAAAGTAATACCTTAATTAAATACCACAACGGCACCACAACGGATACCACAAACGTTTGATGCTGATGGTCTGTTAGTACATAGATTGTATTCTATAATCTATGGTGTGTATGAGTCACTTTGAGACATTCAGCCAGAATTGTGAACCACATAGCAATCCAAAGAGTTCCTACGTCTTTCAACGACAATCTCGCTCCGTACTCATGTGGTAATGGGCCTTTTCACGTGTCATGTGACCATTCCGTAATCTACACACTCCAATATAAATTAATACAAGATCCGCCATGTTGGTGCATGCATTCGATCTAAATCACGTGAGGAAAAAGGCCTCTACTCAAACTATTGTGTCTGCACGCTGGACTGTGGTACTGCCTTGAAAAGCTAGCAGACACCTCATTGTCTGTTTGTTCAGCACGGCTCAAATTATTATGGTGGAAGAGACAATAGTCAATGACCAACGAGGGGTAAGGGTGGGTAAGGGTGGGTAAGGGTGGGTAAGGGTGGGGGGGGGGGGGGGCAGCTTCCATTCAGAAACACTCCCAAGGGGTGTGTGGGAGGGGCCACAGATACTTCACATTATATAAATGAAGGGCTGAGTGTGCTAAAGCACCCATAGCACCCATAGAACTGATATCTGAAAACGTGTTTTTATTTCACACCAAAACGCACGCGTTAAACCAATGCATGATTCGTTACACAATGACATACCCCCTCCCCTCCCCCCCAATCAAGCATTAATATTGTTTCTGCACGTTAAGTTTTGCGATTCAACACGTACAACAATTCGAGACGTTGCATCGCGTCGCTGCAGATCACAGTTAGTTCGGTGCCCTTACATATCAAAGCTTCCGCTCTGTCGGAGGAAAATCCAACATCTTGTGATAGTCGGGCATAATAAGGACTGGACAACTGAGAACCCATGCCATTGATTATATTAGTCACATGTACGAAGAGAATACCATATTAATTTGATTGCTGCGTAACATGGAAGTGATGGAGCGCTATGGCTACGAACTTATTATTTTTATAGTGCAAGCACTTGTTAATGGAACAAACGCCAAGTTTCTAGTGTACACTTATTGCTTAAAATCTAGCAGTAGATGATATTGAGTCATTAACATATTCCTCTATACAAATCAAATCACGTGACCACATAGTCACAAGGTTCGCTTACATCCCCCGAACCGAGATGCATGGGAGTTTGCTGACATTAAGAAAAAAAGGTCGGATTTTATTAAAAGGTGACATAATAGTTAAACAATAGCCGTATACACTCTCACAAAAGGGGGACCAGACCAAATAAAATGGTGTGGTCCCAACCATAACTACTACAGTATAAAGGATTCTGGTGGCCCCAAAGAGTGGCTACTTTACTCGTATTCACTGATTTCTTGCATGCAATTTCAGAATGCAGCAAAGTTTATATTTTTACATAATATGGTAGCTGCTGGAGAATTACAAGAATACTGTCCTTTTCTATTCATGGATATCTTCATAGTATCATAATGTATATGCAATAGGTTCAAAATTAGTCTATCTTTTCTCAGCTCTGTCTTATTATGAAGTTGACTAATGCATGCAACATGCGATCCTGAGCAGGGTGTTAAGAAAATGTTTAATGGACTCACACATGATTGAGCTGTATAATTCTATGAAGTTTCAGTACAAAACCACACTTCACTTTCCATTCCACTACGTAATATTAATAGTCTATACAGCAGCAGAAAAATCTACCATTTTGGACATTGCTACTTTCATCCTTTTGTGCACATTGAATGTGATATGTCAGGATTACAATCTCCACTTGTACCTTCAACAACCTTCAAGGATATGGATGAAACAAGGTCAAGGGTGTGTGTGACTTCGCTTTGGGGAGGGGAGGGGTTTCATTTGAACGGCCCTCCCGTGCGTATGCTCATGAGGTTTAATGAGCCGCAGTTGAATGTCATGACCTGATGATGTGGAAGGTGTGTTATGTCAGTATGCATAGAGGTGTCTGGTGGAGTTTCTGTGGGGGTTGTCTATGAGGTCTTGGCTCTATGACTTGGACTGGGTGCTCTAACACAAGATGTGCAGGTTAAGCCTGCCTACTGAAATGGTCTCCGTCCGTCCTCCAATGTTTGACAGCCCTGTTGAAGTACGTTGAAGGGACCTTCATTAGGACTCTTTCATGAGCTGGACTGGTTGCAAGTTGTAAGGAATGGAGGTGGAGGCAACTCCATGTTGGGAGGTTGGGACTAGTGTGCAGACTAATGGTGTGCTTGTTGGAAGTTGAGGATGGTGATCTAACTGCTGCGTTATGTGGCTAGAATCCCCAGGCACCGTGAGAGGGTACCATAGACCAACTCCACTCACACAACTGTGTGCATCTATTGGCCAACTGTTAGAACTCAGCTCCACCACACCATACCACAGCCTACTACCCGCAATCCAATGGAGGTTTCATTGTCACCTCAAGTCAACCTTAAGAGCTCACCTAACTGGACACACTTGGTCCTTGGAATGATCATCTGTGTATTTTATATTACACAGCACCTAAGGAAGTGTTAGGTTGTTCCTCAGGTCAGATGACATGTGTTATGGTGTAGCTGTGCTATTGAGGGGAATGGCATTTGTCCAGCAAGATACTGTGATGAGCTGAGGTGGATGAAGCTATTGGAGGATGGTAATGGTCCCACAAGATCCAGGTTCTAAACTATGATGAGGAACACTGAACTTGTTGAGAATGTGGCTTTGAATTGCTTTTGAAGCTTCAAAGTTCAACATCGGATGCACATTCCCCTGCAGACCAGGCTTTCTCGTACTAAAACCCTTGGATCAGGTCCAAAGGATCAGGTCCACAATGGTTGTTTTCAACTAGTGGGTACAGTGGTCTAGACATGTACAGGGGAGTGAGTACCTTGAAAGGGACATCCTCAACTTTGAGGCTGGAGTTGGAGGTGCAATAAACTTGGACCTCTTGTCCTCTATTGATCAGCAGCCATGGAAAGTAATCTAACCTGATCTGAATGGAGTCAAAGGTGGCTCATGACAAGAGTGCCAGCTTCTTGCCTTGAATCAGCCAGATGTCATTGTGAATTCAGAGATGCTATGTTATAGTCAACTTGACCATACATGTTCAAATGTTATGAACATGAGTGGTTTGTGATCAGTATAGGCAATGAACTGTTGACCCTCCAGGAAAGGACCAGACATTCTATATTTCCAGTATAGAGAAAGAGAAAGTGCTGTAACTTCTTTCTGGGGTTCACAGTTTCCTATTACTACAGGTTCTCAGTTATCATGGACTGTTGGAGAATGGCCCTAGGCCTGGTCAGAGGCATCTATATGAGTGGTGTGTGATTAGTGTGACTGCAGCCAATGCTATCTTGGTGTTATGGAAAGCTGTTACCTAGCATCATTCCAAAACAGTGCCATAGTAAATTGACCTACCCTGCTAAGAGCGGCGCAGCTGGGATGAACCTACGTGTACTGTCAAAATTGTGCCATGCCCACAAATTCTTGTAACACTGTCACTATGTATCTGATGAAAATGCTCAGTGTTCTTTGTCTTTTGTCAATTAACGTATCAAATCAACTTGTGTGTAAGTACATACAAATAGTAAATGCATAAACATGTCGTTCTATTTTAAAATGGAACTTAGCAATATTGCATGAGGAAATCTACTGAAGACATATTTCTTAATTGACTTCATATGTTAGGAGAGAGCTCTAAAGTGTACATGTATTTGTAGGTTTCTTTGTAGTATCCTATCCAACCTCACTCAACCTTTATTTTGTTGCCTTTGCACCAAATGTATGTGTGTCTTCCAAGGTATAAATAACTGTTTATCTTATTGTGAGTTTTGATGTTGAGGTACTAATGTGTGTGCACATGCATGTTGGAGTTTGTAGACCCATTATAGTCATAAGAATCAATGACATCTTGAAAAACATTTGTCATCATAACGCTAATTGTGATTTAAAATGTAGTGCATTTATTTGAACTTTTCAAAATTTGATTCGGACACAATAAATACCAACAATTATAAACATGCCATTGTTAAACATACACAAGGACAACATTTACAACATCAAGCATGCTGGATAGCTCCATATCCGTAATTCCCTGATTCTGAAACATATTTTCGATTTCTAGCTAAGAATTTAGACATAATGATGTGTAGAATGAGAGCCATTCCTGTTGAGAAGCCCAGTCCAGCATTACAAACTGCAGACACAGACTCGAGTATACTTTCATTTGCTGATGTGTGTAGGGCATCGTATAGGTAGTCTGCAAGTGGAAACATATTGAACAGGCAGAACAGAATAGGGTAGGCAGCGAGTGGGAGCAATTGCTTCAGCGCTTTCCTGTTCTGATAATGTCCTGTAACGGTAATCGTCGTGTTATTTTCCGATCTGGGGCGCGATCGCTTCGCTAGCACAACCAGCATAACAATCATTGCGAGTACTGTGGTTAGCAGAATGGCGGTTGAAGGGCCAAACCACAGCGCAAACTGTTCAATAATTCCTCGGGTATCTTTCGTCCCTTTCTCACAGTTGTCTTCGGTGTCCTCTATCCAGCACCATGATCCAGATAATCCGTAAGATTGCGTTGTGAAAGGTAGGCTGGCTACTAAACACGAGAATAACAAGGTGGTTATTAAATAGAATATTTCCAGCTTCTTAAAATTCTTGTGAAATACGGCAAAGGCGACGAGATGAAATGTGACCCATATTGTTAAAATCAGCTTAGCCCACATTGCCTGCGTAAATAAAAATGCCATGGCAATGCAGAAGGAACCATCGGGGTCGTTCAGGAGGTGTATCTGAGCAATGAGAACCATTCCAACTTCTATGGCTGCCAGCACTTGATACAGAGCTAGGCGATAGACCGTCTGACGAAACAAACCCAAGAATACAGTGACCAGGATAGCAAAGAAGCAAACAAAAACAGTTACGCCATTCGATGAGCTCAAAATTACCAATGACAGTGTGTCGTAAACACCGTCTGTGGAATTGTTACATCCCGCCATCGATTACGGCCTTTTCTCGAGCGTTATTACTTTTCAATCTCCTCCTTGACCTTATTTTTGGGATGGGTGGGGTGATTGATATGACGTCAGAGTCAAGACACCTACCAGGAAGGCGTGACACACATTAATGTCGCACAATATCAGCCCCAGTTAGTACTGGTGCGATTTGAATATCGATCGATCGTTTGAAACAGTTACGCCATTCGATGAGCGTTGATGATAATGGTGCTGATAGATTTGAAAAGCTACGATTGATGTTTCGAACTCGTGCACGATTTGATTTACTAAGTACAGTTTTACAGTACGTGAACGAACCGCATTAAATTTTGCTCAAGTTCGAAACATCAAAATCGTTCCGTATAATGTCTACACATGCAATAAATGCTGTAGTTTTGTTATGAAAATAAAAGCCTTGCTATAGGATAAAAATTAGCTATTGTAGAATTCACTGGGGAGGTATATTATAAACTGGTACAATGTATGCTCGACCATTCCTGGCGTCATTGAAGCCTGCAACATTAATTATTGGTCCTGTTCTGGGTTTTTAAAGAAACGCATTCAGCGGCCAAGCTTTGTACAAGATTTGTGTTCTCCCGATGAATTTTCTATACCCAAATGCATGATCCGTTAAAATTTTCAAACATAGTTGTACGCATTAGGACCTGGCCCTAGCTTTGGCCCTCACTAATACAGTCTTGTGTCTTGAGATCTTGATGAATGTATGCCAAGCCTTGGTGCCAAATTAGAAAAACACTGCTCACCTCCCTGCCCTATATGATTCTACCACAAGTGGGATGCAAGCCCACCCAACTCAGCACACTTGGTATCATTGGTGGTGTACTTCCTCAGTTCAGCTGCTTGTAAGACTGCTGATGCTCCCACTGCAGACAACATATTTGTATTAAGCGGTAAAACAACACAGTTGTCAAAAGTGTCTGCCTTCTTGTATTCCAATCCATACTAGGTTGTCAGCTGATCAAGACCTTATATAAGTCCCAAGCCTACTTCCACTTGGACTGACAGATGTGCATGATGAAATGACTCAGCCAATTAAGATATCTCTGAATTTGTTGTGGCACGTGAGGCAAAGGATCTAAAAATCTACTAGGACAAAGTGCACACTGTGAACAGTGAGATATGTGCAGACCTAGCCACCACCAAATAGAAGTAATGTACTCATCCGATTTAAGGTATAGGCCTAGACCTACAAAGGGCTTACTCAAAGCATGTGGAAATAAAAAGGTGGGCTTTATCAGCTGGGAAGGATTTATGATTAATTAGAAATAGAAGGTGATCCACTCTAGATGCCAAATCTTTCTGAGTAAAGGTCGGTATGTGGATAAGGAGCTGGCAGTATTCCTACAAGAAACTTAAACCTGATTGTTATTAACATCTGCTGCACAGTTGAGGTGCACATTACCTGAATTGCAATGTCCAGAAGAACAAATGTGCAATATACGCAGCACAGACATAATGAGAGATAGAACTAAGACCCAGCCCCAGCGTGGGCTTAAGCTTGATGCCATTGTAGTGACATCCGTTATGTAATAAATTAATTTGATGCAGTATTATATGTCATGCCTAATTCTTCATCAGTAAATACATAATAACCAAGGACAATACCCAAATTAAATCTTCCTTTGTTGGTTTTGACATACAGTTTGTATAATCGTCACGTCAAAGTATCACATGAAAGCTACAGTGTACAATATTACTATGCCATAGTTCTCTTTTGTTGCTTCATCAGAGCTTCTTTGAAAGCGTCCAACTTCTCTTGAACAAGTCTCACTTGCTCTGTGACAACAAAATCCAACAGTTAATGCAATTCAACAGAACATGAATAAACAGTTATTGATATCGACTGTTATTTATAACCTGTCTAAACTAGTAAATTTAGATTATGATAAACATTAAACAGGGTAAAACCAATGGAAATTGTGACCCCAATATTCATGATGAATGAATGGTTATAACTATACACTATTTAGTAGCCTTTAAATAAGTTCAACTAAATTTCAAAGAACTCAATGGTGAGTCATTACAGCCCAAATTTTTGATTTAATTTTGGAAGCTTGATTACATGCCTGCTTTGATGATCACTAGAGTTTGGGAGTAGTTTGTTACTCTTACTTATGATTACATATTGGAGATAGGATTTAAAATTGTAGAAATCATGTAGTAGTACTTGGTAACAATTTGGTGATTCATTGCAAGCGACATCATGACCACTTTAACTATATCTAGTTATAAATTACATAGTATGGTAATGTTTGGAAGGAGTTCATCCTGGCAATCAAAGTGTGTGTACTCCTGGCACCATAGCTGTTGATACTTCCTATAGATTTGTAGCATCAGCTGCAGATGTACATGTATATGTAAAGCATGTATTGACATTTTATGCTGGCCAATTCACAGCACTTGTACATATACAAATACCCTGTAGTACGCTTACCTGTTCATTTATAACTGATGACAGTTTGCTGGATATTAATTAACATTTTTAATTTTCATGTAAGTATTGCAATTCCCAAGTAGTAATCATTAGACCCAGTGAACAATATGGCAGCTGGTTTAAATTTAAGGTTATAATAATGATAGATTACGATTGTTTCAATTTGATTTAATCACATTTTATTAAAATTATGCGATTGTTGATCTAACAAGTATACCATTATTATTACTTGATGAACTGATTATAATAGAGATCGATTAATAATGTTTTGCTTTCATTTGAGAACAACTGGTATTAACAATTAGATCTGTAATGCATACAATTGACTGCAATCCACATTAGAGTATAGCTTACTAAGCTGTTCAGCTTTATCTACAGCATCTCCTCTGATCAATTCTTTCTTCTTGGCCTCATCCAATGCGATGGTATCAAGGATGACTTTCACTTGCTGCTCCACTTGACGAACTAAACGTTCAGAGATAGCATGGGTTTTTACAGGATGCAAAACCAAAACAACACACCCTCAGAAATGTTAAATTTGGGCTTATTATCTGTTAAGTAAATACCTTTATCTCCAATCCTACGATTCTCCCACACTTATCACAAAAGTTCTGATAATAGCATACACATCATTGAATCATTGACAAGCTGCCTACATTTAGAAAAGAAACATCATTTCACTGCCCATCATTTCATTTCTTTCGATATTAAGTTTTGAACTCAGATTGGCAGCTACTTCTGCAAAGGTCAGAGGGCAGTGAATAACGACCCAAGAATTAGGGAACCTGACTGGATATGTGTGTTCCAATGGCTGTTGAGACATGTGGAGCTTGAAAGTAAACACGTCTTCTCAAGTTTGGGCACAAGAATTTAGCAGTGCTCATGTCTCGGACTATGTAATAAACATGCCACTGGTGACATTTTGTGCTGGACACAGACTCTGGAGCGATTCTGCCGTAAGTGCAGGATGTTGAGATAAATATGTTGACACACAAGTAAGCCTCTCGGTAGGCAAAAATACAGGGGTGTCCCACAATGAAGGAAAATTTGATAATAATTTACCACAAGTAGTAATGTTAGTGGATAATTAATAACCAGTTCAAATAGGAAGACATTCAAATTATAAATGATAAACATGCAAAACTACTCATTGCCTGAAAACTAAATGTTTGATTATTAATAACTCTGCAATTAAACCAGTTAATTATTATTATTATGTTTAATAATTGTAACTGTATATTATTATAATAAAAATAAATTAATTTTAGCCAAGTATTATGTGTTATGGTTATTAATAATTATTCAATACATTGGTGGTCACTGAATCTGAATGAATGGTTTGAAATTATTTACAAATTAACTGACTAAAATTATAGCGCCTATCAAACCCATTGTACCTTGCATTGGTTCTATATTGTGGGTGGCAATGCTCAACCCCAAATCGCTTTCCCAAAAGAGGTGAAACAAATGTGATACCCATGGACATGTAGTGATGTGATATAGATAGGATCATACTGGACAAAGCTTTGACCTGCTTGAAAGTGTATTGTCAGTTATATGCTCATTACTATATATACATACACCTATGCCACAAATTTGTGCTAAGGACTCATTGATGAGACTGCAATAATTGTGGAATGAATCCATTTTTGTCACTTAGAAAAGCAATGAATCAGGGTAAAGTGGGTTTCATACAATGCTACAACTAAATACTCTTACTTTTTCTGCAGTAATAAGCTAATCATTAAGTACCAATGTACACCACTACACCACACACACATCCATACAATGATGACCATTGCCGATGAGGGAAAACTAACCTTCCCTGTCCATGATTTGAACACGTAAAGTGTGTGCTGAGCTCTTCATCACTTGCTGCACCCTCCAGAAGAACTCCACTTGTGGACATGCATACTATCAATAAACACATTCGTTGTTTTAATTTTTTTTTTGTTGAAAAAGATTAGAATCAATTCACACAGGCTGCAGTTATTTGTAGATGTACCACACACCCTCACATACACACCCACCCACACCCACACACACACACGTACATACAGTATACATAAATACCTCATGACTGTGCTGCCTCAAAACATATCCTTTCTGACACTTTACAGCAGTTTCTTCGGCTCTTCTCATAAAATGAAGCTTGTATACAAAGTTCCAGGTGTATTTCAACTACAAGTATGCAGATATAAAATACAACACAATGGACACTGTGCAACGTCGTAGTATAAGTCAACACCTACCTCCTCCTCAGAAGTATTGTAACCTTTGCTTTTGAGAGACCTCTGAATTGAAATTATTTCATCCATGAAAAGCTTATTTCCGTGGTTCTAAGGGAATTTCTGCTGAGTTATATTACAAATCCCAATTGCAGTGCACCTTACTGGCTCTGATAGCAAGACTTTCCTGAACTCCTCAATAACAGCAGATCGCTCAGCCTGATAGAGACATAGATGGTGAGCATACATGTATATAGTATATGTATGCAAAGAAACAAATGCAAAATTCTGATAGGTGAACAATAATGAAGTTCAATAAGCTGCTAAGGTTCATGTCTAATCAATATTTGTTTTATGCAAAGTGGTGCCAATAAATGTTGTACATTATTGATGTTGTGTAATCATGAATCTTGCTATACCCTGTAGAGATTAAGTTACTGTAATTACAATATTGTGAAACTCACCTGGATGTGTGATTGGGATTTCCATCTAATCCATCTGTCATAAAATGCAGTGGGGCCAACTAAGGCATTAAGATCATCTTCAGCCTGTTTGATATATTTCTTCAGTGAGGCAGACATAAAGTTGCATGCAGACTGCCACTGCTCAGCAGAAGGCACATCCTTGTCATCCAGAGCAGACATTTGTACGTATTTCTAAAGATGTCCAATGGCAAATGCAGTACATGATTACACCCTGTACTTATAAAGACATACATGTAAGTTATTTTTACATGCAAGTTATTTTTACAGATATTGACATACATGCAAGTTATTTTTACTGATGATATTGATGTAAAAATCTATGCCATGATTACTGAACACATCACAATGACGAATGAATAATTTTATGTTCCTCTTCAAGAAAAAATACCAATATCCCTCTAGCAATACATGGATTGCAGTTACACAGTGTTGTGTAATCGTAAAACACTGGGGGTACAACTGATACAAGACCATTTATGAAAGTGATGCATGGAGGACTGCTTGGGTCCAATTGAAGATTCAGTTACATGTAGACAGCTTTGTGTGGGGACAAGTTGATATCAATTGGAGGACCGGATTGTTAAAATTTTTCATATAATTCTTGTCGAATCTCATTTATTCCATTTGTATTCTGTTCACCCTTTTCTGAAACCCTTTTAGTGCTGATCAAACAAGACTAGTGATAATATGGCTTCATAAGTTACCCCTCGCCATAACCAGTGCCTCCAGTCTATGCCTTAGAGGGTCCTGCACCAAATGTAGTGGCCGCCTTGTTTGGAAGAATAACACTTTGACTAATAGTTATTGTACTCATTCTATTTGACACATACTGAAATTATTATGCCAAAAAAAGAATTATGGTGGTTAAACATTCTCAGGAAATCCTTAACACACAGGCCCATTGCTGAAAATGAACAAATGGTAGCTGCTTAGCCTTTCACTGATCTCGCTATGGACTATTGAGTGGAGTGATTCCATGACAGCTATGCAAAAAGGGTACTGGTTATCTCAGGAGTGAGTACCATATGCTGCAGTACACTCAATTTCTTTTATAGGAAGGATAAACACCTAGCAAGCAATTTATAAACTTGAACTGATAATCATGAATCCATATAATCAGAACCATTCTAAACTATTGATAGTGGTGCATGACCTCAAAGTACTTTGTCAAGAGTCATTCCATACCTGGGCAACACAACTTATGCAATGAATATGCCAAATTTTTTTGTATGTACTGAATACTGTAGGACCCAACATTTTGAAGGGGGCCAAATTTTCGTATCAATTATTTAGGAATAACGTATTAATTTGGAACTGATCCATTTTTGGAATAAAACGAACTTACTAATAGTGACGTATCTTCACAAACGTTTGGTACTACACTTCCTGTTCTGCATAACACATGGTCAACCGCAACAGGGCATATGATGGCTGTGAACTATGGTTTTGAAAGTTGTGTCTTAAAACCTTCCTGATTCGTCTAAAGAGTTAAATATAGATGCCCATGCGCTGAAAGAAGTAAACGTTGCTGTTAGACAGGTTTAACTTGAAGACAAAGATTGTTAAAACTGGGAGCCATATATGGCTTTAACTACTGTGCACCATTGTGAAATCGGGAAGTACACTTCAGAGGTTGGTATAGCAGACGCTTGTAAGAAGTTTCATATTCCACGTACTACCGCACGGCATTTGAAGAACACCTACATGAAGGAGAAAGAGAATGCTAAAGGCTTGCCGCTTGTTAGCCTGAACAGATGCAAATGTGGCAGACCTACAATTCTTGGTGCGTCCATGGATGATAAAGTCTGTCAGTATGTGAAGGCATTATGTGGCGCTGGTGGTGTAGTTAATGGTAAAATAGTTCGCGCTGTTGCACATGCACTACTACTGTTCTACAATCCTAGCATAGGCCTAGGCAATGAAAGTGGAGAGCATGTCGCTGTAACCAAGGCGGTATCAAGATCTATCTTCCGGAAATTGGGTTACACAAAACGAAAAGGCACGAAGACAGCAAAAAAAACTTCCTTACGATTTTACAATACCACTATGTGTACTATAGCAATAAGCATATTGATGTTCCATTGAGTGATGTGATTTGACGTTTAGAGTTCTCACAATACATCACCTGGAAATTAACGATCATAGCTAATCTTTCTATAGCTACAAAACAGCAGCAGGAACCAGCAGAAACAACTCTGAAGAACCTGTCATGGAAGGCGATGGCAATGAGGAATACTAAGGTAATGAAGTGAAGACCTGAAGCACACACTCCAAGTTCCTGCACAAGCTGTATGTCACTCTTACTGACAAAGGAACCCACCAGATAGGCTAGGAGTTGGGTTATTTTTAGAAGGACAAGTGATGTATCCTTCTGAAGGTGGGAGCAATGTAGCATGATCACTTAAGAACCTTTAGTTTAGTCGAGACCATCCTGTAGAATAGCCTATTTAAGTTTTAACATAGTGGATGTATTTGTCCTGCTCTCACAACGTCTGGCAGGTCAGTTACACAAGTGACTATCATTCACAATGCATATATAAACCAGTACAAAAAATATGGTGAGCTTATTAAGAAGTATACAACAGTATCAGTAGATGAGGCTCAGTTTGTGGAGTGAAAAGCTAAAGATCACTTCTCTGTTCAGGAATGGTTGCCGTAGGGCTATTCTGCAAGGAGCTTGGTCTAGTCGCAAATCAAAAGGTAAAAATTTAAGATGCTACGTATAAACTGTGCGCAGTACCTTTGCCACAAAGGAGGAAATCACTAAAGAATTTCCGTGCACAGAAACGTGACCATTACATTTAAGACTGAGCAGCCTCATCACAGTTATGATGTGGGAAGATAGGACCTGATTCTCCAGCACATTGAGTTGACAGTCAACATGGTGCTTCATCTAAATCATACCACTCTCAAATACTAATGAATTATTTTGCCGTAACTAAGTTCACCAACGTGGGCCTTCCCAATGCTGCTGACATTTATGGACTGTAATAAAACTGATCTCTACCCCAAATGCTTAGAATTGCTTACTGTTCAGCATAGCATCATTTGTGCAGCTAACAATTGGAAAGCATTTTTAGAAGCATTCCATAGTGTGTACTAGATTGGTTACATGGTGCCTGGCATCACAGATAAAGGGGTAACTGATGTCACTGAAAAGATACATGCAAGCATGGACTCGAGTGAAGATATCACATTGTGTCTTTCTGACATCCATAGAATACCTGGGTCACAAATACGTGTAGAGTCTGTTTAACCGAAGAGAAAAGGGAGGAATAGTCCGGTCTGTCCTTGGGGATGGCTATCTAGTTTGGCAAATTCACCCTTACATTGTTGTTGTGAAACTTAGTTCACCAAATTAGTTCACAATCAATGATGTAAGCAAGGAATCTACCTCTATGAAACATGTGATGCCTATACACACAGTTCAACTTTAGCTTCTGATCTCAATGTGTCTCTTGTTATGCCTATAGAAAAACCTCCAATGCTGAATGGTACCTTGCACAAAGCTGTGTTGTGAATTCCTGTACCCTGGCTGATCACAATGCTTAAGTTCACAGACACAATGACCTAATTCATCACGTGATGTATACATATGTTCAGGTTTCCCTGCTACACACTACAAAGTAGCTGCCTCAACAAGAGATTATTGGATGAACAATGCAATGCAGACACAAAATGTGGTCAAGTTCTTGTCTCTGGAAATACTCAATAAAACAAGTGTGAACAGCGATAAAGAGAAGTAAGGAAATACTAATTACCCATGTACTCAGATTGCATGCACTATTGCATAAATAGATGTCTGACGTAAGTCTGCAATTCAAATCCCCTACATATTATTATTGAAACAAATAAGCCCACCCCAGATCAATGTCCAATGTTAGAGCTAATCACACGAGTGTGGTACGATATGTGTCAATTGCAACTTGACTAAGAGAAGGTAATCAAGTGTACTCTTTTTATGCACGATATGCATGTGCAGGCATGCGGCACGAGCGTACCAACTGATCAATGTTGTAGAGATCCCACTTATGTTCCTGCTTGCTAACACGTTCCACTTCCTCACGAAGACCATGGCTCAGTGTATGAAACTTACCACCATCAATGCTTTCCACCTTTTATGCAGCTGATCAAACAGTGTGTCACGGCCAACCTACATGAATGCAAATACATACCATGTACCATGTAAATAATAGACAATAACAAGCCAAAGGCCATACACAAGGATATCAGCATATTAAGTGCTGATTGATATCCCATCAACAGTAGATAATAAATCTTCAGCACTTCGAAAAATAAGTGAGCAGAATTTGTCAATAGCATGTGCCCATTAAGGTGTATTTTTGTAGTCACACATTCTGATATCAAATTCATTGGAGAAGCAACTAAAGCTCTGGCTACTGTTATGGTGGTGTTTAGTTTAGAAATGCCTGACTTTGGTACCTGCCATGCATGTATAACTGGAATGTAGCAAACAATGGAATATAATGACGTAAAGTGGCAATCAAGTCATGAATATTAATTTTTCGGGATTCTAAATCTGTGGACATGAAAGGAAGGGGGGGGGGAGGGGTTTGTGCAGCAAATGCGTCTTTGCACCATCATGTGGACACCTAATGCACCCAATGGCAGACAATAAGATGTCTACCATGCTCACACTGCAATGCAGTTTATTGGTGATGAGTGTCAAGTAGAGGCTGATTGTTCGTACATAACATGCCGTGCAGCACTGTTCCAATGCAACTAAGCTGAGCTGATTATGCAGAATACTCAGCATCTGACTAAAAGCTACAACATCAAGTAGTATTGTTAGTAAATCATAACTGGAAATCTTCCTTAGCTGGTGTTTTATGGGTGTACGCATGTGTAGGTCGGGGTCAAGTATGACCATGTGAGTGTGCTGGATTGATAAGTGAGTTTTCGTGGTTGGCCTTCAAGTGTATTCCAAGTGCATTGGCTACACCCTGCCTGTGTATTCGCTGCGCAAGCATAACATGGTATCAGAAGTGAGATCTTTCTGAAATGGAGAAATATCTCGCGCCAGAGCCTAGTGGGGAGGGAGACCTTAATGAGCAATGGAAGCGCTTCAAGCGAGAATTTGAACAATTCATGGTTGCTGTGCAGAAAGATACAGTCTAAACAGACCAAGCTAGCTATCCTTTTGCGCCTTGTGGGACTGAGGATGAACGACACAATGCAGTTCACTGAGACCAAAGGCTGAACAGAGTAAGTGGAGTTGTGTTGGGTAAACTAGATGTTTATGTGTGTTCAGGACAGGTAAGCATGTACACTGAGGGATAATATGGTAGAACCGTTGACCGATTTGTGCTGGAATTAAGGAAATAGTCTAGACACTGTCAATTTGGAGATGAGCTGATGTTACATGTATGACACAGGGGGTGGATAGTGAGGAATGAGGAGAAGAAAGTTAGAGTTCAAGAGACTTGATTTGGAAAAGGCAGTTTAGATGTCCCGAATAATGGAATCCACAACAGTAGACTTATAACAGATGGTTGCAAAGCCGGTGACTCAACTGGCATTCTCAAAGGGTTTTTTGATCTGTGGAATGAGATGTGTGTGTGCGCATCATGCAATATTTACTTTACACCCGTTAAGAAGAGTGGAAAATGAAGCACAGTACAAATTTTCAGATCAGATGCTGGACCTCATTCAGGAGGTGCTCGAATATATGATGAGAAATACAGATGAGGGGTTCAACAACAATGCATGACATGACATGGAGGCAGGTGAGGCCCTTTAGCTTTACAGGCAGAAGATGATAAAATTGACCAATCGGTCCGAGCTGGGCTGGTCAGTTGTTGAGGAATATGAAGCAGATGAGCTCACAGACAACTCAGAAGACGAAAAAAGATCGCTAGAGCAGAGAAGGAAGCGGAGAAGAAGGCACTCAAAAGGAAGAAAAGGCGCATGGATGAGCAACTTCAGGAACATCAGCTGCAGGGTTCACAACAGCACTCTGCACTGAAGTCAGCTCTGAGATTGGGACCATGTTTTGGTTGTGGCGAGGTAGGGCACATCCAAAAGTTCAGCCCTAAGTTGGTGTCCGGTGCTATTGAGCCTAACATTTAGTGCAGTGCATGATGTAATTTCCCAGCTTTTCAATTGCATCATTTGATTGAATGTATGGTATATTATACAAGTTTGTGCAGTTGATATGCATGGAAGGCAAAATGCCCATTAAAGGTTGTGCATGTGTTGCACAATATGTGCTGCTGTTAGGCCATATGAGGGCACACGAGGCAGCGTGTGTTGCTGCATGGCCATATGAGGGCTTACAACGCCAGCGTGTGTTGCTGGAGCTGCAGGTGCATGCACGGATGAAGGAGTGCTGGCTAAGAGAGGATGTAAGTTTTCAGATTTGTCTTATGCCCGTTCTTTGGGAACTCTAGTGGCATGCATAACAGATGCTGCACCAATATTAATATTTAAATGATATGTCATGGAATTTTTGACAAGAGTAAAGACTACAGCTGGTCAACAGCTTCCAAACAAAATACGATTTAGGAACACAAAATGAAGTAAGTACTAATCATTTTCACTTCTAGTTTGTACACCTTTCTTAAACTATGTCAATTTCTTCTTTTAGTAACAAATTGGGGTTCTGCAATGAATTAAAAAACTGTTTATTGAATAAAATGAATACATGATACCCATACCCAATGTCATCATCCTAAACCACTGTGTGTACTAAATCCTCGATTGGTCTATACGTTCTACTATAGAAGAGTGTGCAGAACCAGACAACTGTTTTCTGCCCATGCTAAAGAGTAAGGTGATTCACTTTATTTCCAAGATACTGCCAGAATGTCATAAGCAACTTAAAGTTTGAAATCCTGTATAGTAAGCAAATGACTATCAGTTGGAGAATCTGTCCAAGCAAACTGTAACATTGACCAATTGAGATTTTAGCAATTCATTCTGTCTTTCTGAGGCTTCAATTCGATGTTATAGCAAATTTACAAAATGCATTGCCATTTCCAGACTGCACACCCCACTGTAAACTGGTGTTCAACACAACAGCACTGCTGAATAAATGCATCACCAGGTATTTCTCACTCTATTACTTGCATAAATCAGACCTGCACGTAATTGGAGGTCTCACTAACACCACTCCATGGCATCATTGCACAGGGGCTCTCACTAGCAATCCTAATCACACCATGTCAGCAAAATCCCTGGGTACTTCCCAGCAATATTACACTCTAACTCATCCCATACTATCCCACTAGTGGATGGTTCACTAGTACCTCCCCACAGATGGATAGTTCACTAGCAGCTTCTCTAGTACCTTTCCGCAAAGTTGCAGATGACTGAACCGAAATGTAAAATTCATCACTGCTAACTTCTCCTTATGATCATCAAGCTGCTGATCTTCTGTTATGTGACCATTCCCTGTTGGGTCACCATATCTGATAGTACATCTGCATCAGGCTAAAGGGTAATAAGATCAGTTCATGTTTAGGTTGATGTTCCTGCTGTTAGGTGAGAAACCCATGGACTAGAATGCCGTAGTCTTTCCAAGGAAATAAGTATTCCTAAGGAAATAAATATTCCTGTGAAATATGTTTGAGCCAAGCATGTAGCTGAATTCAATATAAAGGAAAATTGTAATATTGATATGTTACCAGTGCTCCCAATTTGGATGATACTGTTATAGCTGTCCCAAGTGTGATTAGGGCATCATTTAAGTACAACGCAGATGCAGTGAACCAAGATTCATAAAGTAGGACTTACAAATTCAGACACTAAAAGCTAGCTCTGACCTTCACCTGGTGGATCGCAACAAAGAGTCACTGGGAGACGCAACAAGAGAGTCACTGGAGACGCAACAAGAAAGTAATGATTGAGAAATCACAGCTCGTAAATGAGAAGTTGGTGAACAAATGGCTTTCAAGAGGTGGGTTAGTAGCCAAATGGTTGGACAATAGCATAATTCTCCACAGACCACAAAAAAATTGGTTGCCCCCCGCCCTTCCCCAGCTGATCTGCTTAGTATAAACAGAGGTTTGTTCATGTGACCATATTTGTTTAATAGCTTACTAATGATAGCTCACAAGTTGGTATTGTCCCAACAGTGACGGCCGCATGACATGCATACAATGTAGGCAGCTTGATAACAGTGACAATGAACAACACTAATGCCCCCCAACAATTTGTTGTTACATCTATTTGTATATTCTATTTTGAAGGCATATTTATTGCTATTATTTTTGAGCAAATGTGGACTTTGTGATGCAGTGGGATTATGTATATCAAAGTGTATTCTGTATGATGCTAAGTACACTGCTGGATGATATGACATCTCTAATGGGTGTGAGTTAATTACATTAATGTATAGTACAAGGCACCCAAATGCAGCTTATCCAAGTTAAACAAATCTGGCTGTGCATAACAGGAGCAGTATGTTTTGTGAATACAATGTAGGAAATACTAATTTCAACATGCTGGTGTTAATGCATCACTGCCTGAGAACACGTGCAATGCAAAACACACATTAGCAAAACAAACCTGAGCACATAGCTCGGCAAATTGGAGGCTGTCAGCCCACTTGTGCATCTTGATGTCTACTGATGTATTGAATTCTCTGCACAGTGAAAACAAAAGTGAAACTGAATTTTTGAGATCAATGCACCCCACAATTGAAATCCTGAACTGAAACCATCCAGTCAGACATGCACAGTAATCAATTGCCAATTTAGGCAGTATAGTGCGCCTGTGTGTCTGAACTGTTGCATGTGTCATGCACTAGATTAATAGTTGAGTCGGATGGCCTCTGTCAGATGACTGTAATCAGGATATAGGGTATATAACCACCTCCCAGATGAAATAAGTAGCGAGATCCGGTGAAATTGCACATAGAATGTGGTCGTTTAGTGCATCCGAATTGATTTTTATGTAAAGTGGTCTTGTGCCTATAAAATGGCAAAGTTCTTTCAAAACACGATATGTCGTTCAGAAGATATAAATGATTAAGTACTAGCACCTGTTTTGCGGTTTTTCGATTAAAACCCCCCAAAACGGTGCTTGCACTTAACCATTGATAATCTTCGGAACGCCACATCATATATTAAAACGAACGTCAACATTGTATAGATCCAGGGCATCTTTACATAACAACCAAATTTCGATCAACTCAGATGTACTAGGGAGTAGAGAAACCAAGCGTGATTTGGTGGTAAGAATGGTCACATTCTATGTTCTATTTCGCAAGATCTTGCTACTTTTTTCACCCAGGAAGGATGTGGAGGGGCCAAGATATGTTGGGGAACAATCTGTGTAATGTTGGTTGTACATGTAGCTGTGGTTCTACCTGGATGATGATAAATGTGCTGTACAGGGGCTGCTTGGGTTAGTCACCTGGTAAGGTGTGCCAACTGGCTCAGTCCCTACCAGCCACAGTTCTGGAAAGCAGAGCAAATGCTACATAATAAAATTCATGGGGTCCTAGCAGATATGGATGACATGGACAGAGGCCAAGACATTCAGTATCTGCGTTCCCTGCCAAGACCGTGCATCTAACACTTTATCTACGACATCTAAGTGTGTCAGTACTATCTACAGCAGCAGCAGCAGTTGAGGATGTGCATGCATTATCATGGCTGCACTAGGTGGCTGGGCTTGAGTCAGTCCGTACTACACATATAGTCCAAGCAACACTGGGTGGCGTGTAAAGAGCCTATTACAGTTGATATGTTTAAGTGAGGCTGCAGGGCCAAGTCTATCATTGGCAAATACAAGGTTGTTGGGTTGCCTTTGCTGGTGGACTGAGATATGATGAGCTGATGAAGCTCAAATGTTTGCATACATGCATAATTACAAATGCTATAAGTATGGTTATTAATGTGGTGTCTAGTAAAATTGACCAGTATAGGGAGGGATCCTCCCTCGTTGTGGCTAGAATGGTAACAATTAATTCCCTAGTATGCACGATGGAAAGTTTATTTTTGGTATGGGTGAGTTTACACAAGCGGGTGTTTAGAGGAATATCTAAAACCAAGTTGGGTGACAAACTAAGAAAGGGTGGAGGCCTCAGTTACTCTCAAACTAGGAAACTTCTGCTGGGGTAAATATAGACCACGGGTATGGATGCAGTCTTGTTAGGGATGCATAGCATTTGGGCAGATGGTGTCACAGCAGCAGCTAATGCAGAGGTACCAGACAGACTTTTCAAGAGACACTGGCTGGCGGAAATAGGAGGCAGCAAGTGATGAGTATGTTGAAGATTCAATGAGTGGACAAGTGCTTGGAAGTGTCCAAATACCTCGGGCTCTAGCTTTGTGACTCTATGTTGGTTGTCGTGCATAGGCAACACTACACCAGTGTGTTAATGTCATGGATAGGGTGGTTCTGATGATGACCAGAATGTCATGAATGTACACAACCACTCTTGAAGGTTACTAGTCAGCTTGTGCACTATTTCCAGGAGTAGAACTACTCCCTCTTATTGCCTTGCATATACCACTTTGAAGAAAGGGGTCCCCCCCTGGAGAAATGTTCCTTCACCCTGTGCCCTGTACTCTCTCCCAGCAGGGAATTGAGCTAACCAATGCTGCTGCGTGCATTTATTGTATCAATGAAAATCCACCTTATTCTGTTGCATAATGCAGTAACTAAAACTTTAACTGTGACGGAATGACCATGCTTTAAGTAAAAAGGCATTTGCTATGAGAATAATGCTTTCAAAACACAAAGCAGAAGAATTGGTGGCATCTACCAAAATCATACACTGATATTCAGTTTCTATGTTTGGAAATGTTGAAAAGTGCACTATATAAATCTCACAGACAAATAATTTCAAAGGCTTACACATTGATATATCCATTATACCTAGCCAAACATCTTACCCTGATGACTTTTCTTGTGATGCTTCAATAAATATATCAATCACTTTTCCAGCCATTTTGCTCCAAAGTTGCTCCATCAACAATGATTCCCTATACACAAAGTGTAGGAAAATAAACTTTCAACAAACATTGACATGTAGAAAATGTAACACAGCATGCTCTTATATCTCTTTAGCATAATCAGAAGTGCATATAAGATTTGGAGCAATATAGTGCTTAGTAGATTATGTTCAAATACATGTACATGTATATTCACAATCCCTTAGTGGTCTTATCACTGTCCAGTTCTAGCATGTGTGTAACCATCTGTAACAAAGACGTATCCCATTTGTGGTGAAATACTGTAAGGGTGGTGCTTGAGTGGGGCTTTTGTCTCTTTATTTAATGAGATCAGCAATAGGCTTAGACTCTGATACTCAGGGAGTGCTTCTGTCATAAGATTCATTGCAACTGCATACATGATCATTGTATGTCTGTTGAATACATAAACCTCGTTCCTTGAGTTTGGGATAGTAATATTTGGTTTATGCTCCCTCAGCTAAGCTGTTGCTATGCAATCACACTTGTCTTTGAGGACCATCATTATTTTCTATGCTGATTTCAAAGTAGCACTAAACTGGACAAAGAGCAACGATAACGAGAAAAGAACTTTAACTACAGCAGTGCAAATGTTCGGAAAAGCTGTTTCTGATTGAAAAATTATCAATCATTGGTCTACACATGTCTATGATGATTGACCATTAATGTCATGACTTGCATACCATGTGTACTGTAGGTGTGTTTTCCTCACACCCCAATGTTCACATGGCTCTATTGTGCTACGCCCTGGAGGTTCTTGCTCCAGCTACCGAGGCCTTCATTGTTTGGTAATGCATTATATCACTGTGCCATAGCATACATTATGCAGAGTTGTGCAGAGTCTGCATACCAACAATACATGCATATATACAACGCTGAAGTGTCCATAAGCAGGTATCTGTATCTTCACACTTAAAGACATGCATCTGAATATACAAATGCTTGGAATCAAGCTATGGTAGATCAGCGCCAGTCGGGCAGGTATATGGCTACGGCACAGCCACTTTTTCCTAAATAAAAATAATTTGTATAATGCAGTATGTAAATATAAATGTGTAATTCCTGCATAATAATGCATGCAATCTATGCAATGATAAGGTAACTAGCGTGCATCTTTGTACGTGCACATAACTAGTTGTTTATTTAGTTTGCCAGTTCATGCTTCTTTTGTCCAAGTGCTGTTCACATCATGTACATGTATGTACGTGTTTGTTTCTGTTGGCTTGCTCTAAAAAACCAATAACCTGTATTGTGTTGGTTTATGGTTTGAGATAAGATTCCACATTTGCTTCCTCATGCAGTTTTCGTAGAAAGTACGATTATTGTTTGGGTTTAGTTTCCAACCTTTCAAGCACAAGCCGACTTTCTTGACAATGCAACAGGAGACAGCAACATGAAGCTGTTATTGGTACGAAGTGTATCATCCAATACTACAGAAAATCAATCTGAGATGCACGCAATTGCATACTATGCAGTACAATAGATAATCCCTTTAAAACAATTTTATTCAGTAAAATCTTTTCACAGAAAATTTCATGATGGACTGCAAGGTATATATGATGCCAAGAAAGGATTTTGCCAAGATGTACCACAATATTCCAAGCATTTGCAAAATTGCATGAATGTATAAAGTGCTCTGAGTTGCTACACTAAAAGGCCACATGAAGTCCGTTGCATCAAGGCCTACTGGATAAATGTTATTCGCGTTTAGGACTCCAGCTATAGATGAAACATTTCAATCAAGTCAGAAGTACTGTAGTAAAGTACACTGTATTGTATTATACATGCACATGTATAGACATGGAATAGTTGTGTTCTCATACACGTATAGTACTGCATGTGGTTGCAATGGTAATAAATTGGGCCTTGTCTGTTACATTTATTTGTGATGAATAGCATTTTTAGTAAGCACAATGATGGTACTGTGCAAGTAGAAGACCACAGAGTACAGTGTACGCATACATAATCATCACACACACACTACACAGTTAGATTTTAAAATCCATTACTGCAACCTCACATACCATGTAAATGTAAGGTCACAATGCTCTACAGCTGTATGTGTACAAACATGCTTCTAAGCATGCTCACCATTTAGCTGGTTGTACTACTTGTAAGCTTGCCACTTGGTTCAGAATGTCCACTTTGCCCAGCTCAAACAGATCATCCTACTCAAAATCAATGTTAAATGAGTAGAATAAATACACTGCATGGCCAGGTGGAAAACAAAATACAAGCAATCTCTCGTAAGTTAATAAAAACAAGGAAAATGCTTTGGTTGGCATATTAAGAGAACATTTACAGTGCAGAGGCTGAGCCAAAATTGGAGTACTGATGCCTGAAGTGAGCCCTTACGTAGATATACATGTACAGTGTAGGCTAAAATGACCCATGCATGTCAATGCAATATAGTTAGAATAAAAGTGATCAACAAAAATCTCCATTCCACGTAACAAGTCTTGGGAACATGTTATCAGTCCTGCTTTACAAAATGCTATATTTGGGAAAATGTAAGAGTATTCTCAATGTTGATATTCTGATGTAGCAATATGTGCATGCATACACCACTATATACACATTTTAAAATTGCGCAACATATACATGAAAAGTGCTTTAATGGCCAGCATTTAGGATTGTATTTAAACAACCTTATAGTGATACTACAATTTTGCATCATCAAGTGCATTGTGTTCCACAAACTAAAAATTGGCGTTTGAAACATACATGTACATGTAATACTGGGTTTGCTTTGGGCGTTTTTAGTAACAGTTATGTACGTTGTCTTTAAAACATTAAACCATCATGCATTGATGAACATTTAAATGTATATCCGTTTTTGGTCCAAAGCCTTCTTAGTCCAGGCCATTTTGGTCATCGTATACCCCATTTGTGCTTAAAATTGAGGTGCTTTTATAAAGCTATTCAGAAAGAGATGCAAAACATCCTCAAAGATGTCACGGCAAGACAGTATACATGACTCAGATTTGATTATACAGTACATGTACTGTAAATGCCCTTAAAAATGAACTGATTTGTGCAACTTTAAGAGTCATACATGTACAATGCATAATGCTCAGTCTCACCCTGTCCAAGGTTCTTTCTCCAGGATAGTTATTTCTCCATTCTGTTTCAAGATTGTATCTCAGAGCTGCAGGTATGGTATTTATTTCAAGAACATGCAAGTACAAAGGTCAGAGATTGGCCTACATGTAATATTTAAACAACAATTTGACTTCCGCGTAGGGCTCAGATAAGCATACAGTACATGTACATGTTAAGTGCATAATACAGTGTACGTTTAAATAAAAACCATAATGCACAAATAAATGGAGATGTACACACATGTATATGGCACACTTATTATAAATCACACTTGCCACTCCAAAACAGTGGGCAGAAGGAGAGTCATGCACTGCAAAAATAATATACACATACTCTTGAAGTGAAGTGCCTGTTCATTGATAGACCCCTGAACCATCTTCCAGAACTCTTCTGTAACAGCATTGACCATGTTACGTGTTGAAAGCTGGCTTTCTCGCAGCAAACCATTTCTGTGAGGAATAATGATGATTGCAATTCTGTAGTATACTACACATATACACTGTATCAGTACACTACAGTGTACATGTACAGTATATTCCACACAGACTGCTTGTGCAAAATGGTTTATTATGTAAATGCATGAGAATAACTTTGATCCTATGTACACTGTTCTGTACATGTTTGAACATGTATGCAATTCTGACCACACACAGTTTGTCATTTAGGGTTGATACATTTTATCCTAACTGAAAAGAACACTGATTGATAGATAGCAGCTGGCTAAATGCAGCTGTGTGGTATGTGGATGCAGTAATGGTTGCACAAAGTTTAGAAGCTCTAGTATGCTGGATTGTGCTGACAAAAAGGGGAACGGAAGACTAGTCTGCATACGATGGAGAAAGGGTAAATAAATTAAGAACTACAAAACAGCTGGAGTGACAAGAGTGAAAAAATACACTTTAAGGTGCCAAATGCTCATTGAAGGCTGCATTGTAACCTACTGAAAGAGCTTTGATCTGGCAAAATACTCTCGCTCATATTGCTGAATCTCTTCAATGGAGTCTCCCGGTGTACCTGCAAGGAGTCCCAACAATATAATCATATACTGTACTTGCTATTCTCCGTTATAGTATTTAATTCAACATACCTCTTCCTGTCACTACAGCATAGTAGCCTAGGGCTTTCATTGGAAAGAGACGCCCATCCAAAATAGAAAGTATCTGCAATATATATATGAATACAGTGCATTGATTGACAAAACATGCAGAATTGTACAATGAATATTGCAGTTTACATGAACACCGTACACACAAACTTTATACTGTTGCCATATATCTACATGTAATTGTGCAGTAATTCATTGTTGTGCAAGGATTTGGGATTTGAACATGTTGGCATGTAAAGCGTTGACCAAGCACATCACTGCTTTGCAAAACATGTCACTTCTTGAGAATGTCCTGTGAAAATAATGTGCATGTAAAGTAGAGCTTGCATGTACTGCATCATCAATGAACTACTAATGTACATGTAGCATGCAACAGTCTGTATCAAGCAACAATTGTAGAAAGGGATTGAAAGAGAATAATAATTTATTAACAATGTTTGTAGATTGTCTCGAGAGCTGAAATATCACATGTGTCACACACAGATGCAAATGTAACAATACCGAAAGAACAACACTGGTTGGGACAATTGTTACATACAATCTATTTGTGTACCTTGAATATCCACATGTGATAAAGTGTGCACATTGTATACAGTACATGTAAAGTTGGTGACAAGGGTTACACTGGCTTGTTGGGAAATTGTTTTTGCTAAAGACATTACACTAGCCTGTGACAAACAAATAAGACATGTCAAAGTTGTTTACATGTACTTGTATGCTGAAGAATACTGTACATGCAAGACACTGCATGAATATAAAAAGTTAGAGAATCTTAGTTACAACTGATCCTTTTGCAACCTGCATCAAAGTGAGAAAATGTGTGCACAGTACATGTACATGCATATGTATATGTACCTGTACAGTGTAATAAAAACAAGTATCATAGGTTATGCACTAACCCTCTCTTGTTTGAAACCTGATTTTTCAGCCATGTCCACTTTGGTAAGCACAAAAACTGTCCTCTGACCTACAAATAGACAACTAGTTAATGCCAGTTTCTACAGCATGTAAAAGGATCGATGCACATACATGTTTTTGATTTCATAGTTAGATGGCACGATCATTAAGAATTTATGAAATGACATATTTATATGACAAAGCCAGTTGAAAATGCAAGTTGAGTGACATAAAAAAAAAAAGAACATTTGAATATGCAACTTCAGGTTGTGTGGTTTGTCCATGAACATGTAAGTTTGTGCAGGTATTCTACAGTGCACTATAGCTGATATAATAAAATAAAACAGTCTTGATACTAGCACTGCACATGTACATGTAAATGTACACAAAGTGTTGACTATAATTGAAGCTGGATGCTGTAGAATAATGTCTGGGATGAACTGAATCATTAGTGGCAGTGTTACACATATACCTGTACAGTACATGTACACATATGCAGCAGCTTAAATTTTATAGAGTCAATAAATAAGTACAATCCATAATTGTGGAACAAGGACTATCTGGGGCTGATGTTACATGCATGTACCCTCCCCTTGAGTAAGAAGTTAGACAATGACTGTGATCCTCAAAAGTGACCCACAAACAAGGTTAACACAGTGTACATATTTATGTTGGTTCACCAACTAACCTTGCGGGTCCATCTGGCTAACCAAGTCTGTGACTATACTCCTTTCAGCATCCACAGAACCATCTGGAAGGAAAAGAAGTGTATGCATCAGAGGCATACACCAAGAATGTGAAGACGTGCAGGCAATTGTACATACAGGTACTGCTCCATACGCCGTACAGTATGCATGTGTGTACATGCACCATGCATCTCAACCAACCTTGTATACACATGATGATAGCATTGGGGTTCTGCATGTATCGTCTTTGGGGGTTGGGTGTGTGTGTGGGTGGGTGGGGAGTGTAGATAAATGAATTACACACAGCAAACCTTTACATACAGGACACATAAAACCTCAGCATTCTACATGTACATGGTCACACAAAATACAATATCCACATACCTACTAATGCGTATAATATCTTCTCTAGTAGAAGTAGCCATCCCTGCAGTTACAGTCTGCATCATAAATAGATGTGTGTGTGTGTGTGTGGGATAATGAACAAATTGTATGCAAGAAAAAAGGTACACACTAACTAATGAAAAAAAGATTACATTCAGTGCGAACACAAGAAGGCTCAGAACTGTATTATTTGGAAATGTCTCAGAAAATAGGCACACACTACATGAAAAATGTACAGTATATACATGTATAGGATTTATCATCCTGCTAAACATTGACATATTTAAGTACTGACACAATATACACATAGTTACATGTGCATTTGCACAATGAACATGTACTTGCAGTACCACACATCAGCTAGTCTCGTTACCAGACGTATAAATAGAATATATGTCTGGTGAAAAAGGTCGAATTTTGCAGCACATTGGAATGCAATTACCAAACCAAGTCATGTGCCTGAACCTATAACTCATGCAATGGAGTATTCATTAGCGGTGGCTAGAACACATGGATTGCCTCATGTGTGGTGAAATAGTGGCTTCAAAAAACTGACGATTGATCACCCAAAGGAATCAAGCAGCGTCTGACCAGCAAAAACACTGGCAGGAATTCTGTTTCTGCAATCAGCCATTCAGTCACCCAACACTGCTACTTTGCTTGGCTCACCAACTACTTCGCCTGTTGACGAAGCATTACTTGATAATGTGGAAGCCCTTAGGAAAATGAAATATCCCCTGCCTCCTGAGTAGTAATGATACCTTGACCCTGCCTCGCCATCTCCAAGATTCTTTACATCCTCAGGACAGCTATTGTTTCTCATCTCCGTGCTTGGTGGTTTATGATGCTGAATATCCTTCATGTCTTCGCATCACTATACGACTTCTGTAAATGTGACTTCTGCTCTGGCAAACCTTGTCATCACTTGTGCAACTTCGATGCCTCCTGATCTTGGGATCCAACAATTTGAGGAAAAGAACCTGGCACGAACCAATGTAAAGCAATGGAAAGAGCATCTGTCACCGAGTTACTGGCTATACTTCCAACCAAACAGAAACGCTCTGTAGAGATTGCAAGTGAGAAAGGAGCATCCAGCTGGCTGAATGCTCTCCCCATTGTAAGGCATGGATTTGCTCTACACAAGAGTGCTTTTAGAGATGCTAGCTGTTTACTCTATGGCTGGCAACCTCCTTTATTACTATCACATCAAATATGTGGCTCCATCTATACTGTGGAGCATGCCATGAATTGTCCGTCAGCAGGCTTTCCTTCAATTCGACACAATGAGGACCTCTGCATTCCTCAGTGAAGTATGTCATAATGTACATACAGAACCTACTTTGCCATTGCAGGGTGAGCACCTTAATATAAGTTTGCCTATGGAGAGGTAGGAGCTCGAATTGATGCTGCACAGAATTTCTAGGGAAAAGACCACCAAACTGCCTACTTTGATGTCAGAATATTCTAACCATTTGCTCAATCCTATGCCAATTCCTCCATGTCACAATGCTATAGAAAACATGAACTGGATGAGAAAAGGGAATATGAAGAAAGAGTAAGAGAGATTGAGCATGGATCTTTTTCACCCTTGGTATTCTCTACAGCTGGAGGTATGGGTCCAATAGCAACCACAGTGTACAAGAGAATAGCATCATTAATAGCTGACAAGAGACAAGAACCCTATTCTACCATACTTTTTTGGTTGCGATGCAAACTGAGTTTTTCTTTACTCCGCTCAGCGATCATGTGCCTTCGAGGAACCAGGTCGTTCCAATCCCACTCTCAACACCATTCGATAGCTTTGGCCTGTGCAGAGGCAAAGGTCCACTGAACGTTTTTCTTTTGGCCATGTCTTTGTATTGTATTGTATTTTATTTTATTTTGCATTTGTGTTACTACATGTATATGCATAATACATGAGTATTTACTTTAAGAAAGATCAGATGGTAAGCGACCCGACGGTCGTTCCATTGCCCTGTGGAAGTCTGGCTGTTGTCTTGTCTGGATTTCACTTGTGTCGACGACACCTATGCAATCTCACACATATCTGATGCAATGAGGGAAGCTAGGGCTGTAGCCTTAATTGCTAAAGCCAAAAAGAGGGAGAAGTATGCAGTATACAGTAGAGAAATGTGACCAGTTCTTCAGTATGTGAAGATTATTTTATTACTGTTGTGGAGGTACATACCTGTATTGTGTGTGCTACTCTAGATTTGTTTGGCATGCAAAGTCCAGATGGCACTCCTGCAACTTATCAGTTTCCTGAGGAGTGCTTGCAAATTGGCAAAAAGAAAAAAAAGGTTGTTGAAAGCTTCGTGGAATATTTCTTATGGCTTGCAACACAAATGTAGGAAGAATATAACCATGTGAAAAGTAAGCATGTGACGATTAACACTTGGCCTGGTCTTGAGGTATTCAATGATGGTGAACAAATTATTCGATGTTGGAGATACTTCTTGCCTTTGATCATGATGTATAGAAGATTATAATCTTCTTGCTCAATATTCATTTCTGCAGTACTCCCAGGGCTCATGTGGAGTTGTCTATGGACAATGAGGAAGTGATCTCCTTCTGGAACATTTAAACGAGAGGCTAAGAACAGCATTTCTGGACTGGGAGCAAACATTACTGAAGAGGCATTGAAATGAATAGGAAAGAGCTAAAGACCTAGTGTCACAGTTTCTGGACATAAAAACTCTCTGGTCACCATACTGAACGTTCCTGTTTGAAAGACATGTGCATATTGATAAAACAGTTTCATATTACCTAAAACACTGTTCCTGGAATAAAACATAAAGCTTTCAAGCAGTATGAAGTAAATTGCACTAAAAAATATTCCAGTACCTAAACAGACAGCGTGGATGAATGAACAATGGGAAAAGTTTTAGCATCTCTCTTACTGTAACATACATGCATTGACTGATCATGTCTCTGATTCCAAAATGTACTTTATTCTGCGTGGTATACCCCGTATATACGGGGTACACCCCGTTAATTTGTTTGCGATTTATTAAGGTCTAGGACATCGCAAATATTCTGCAGCTGCTACAAACATATGAAGGGATGGTTGACTAACAAGGGTATACAATACTGTAGTATAAATACTTTCCTACGACATGTAGCGTTGCGAACATTTTCGCTAACTTTATCAGTACAAGGATTATATTCATCCTCCAGCGGCTTTATAAGAAACCACCGATGTCAAAACTATACTAGCTAGCACTCGTATTTAACCTCACGAACGTGAACAGTTATTACACGCATGACACATTGCTATTTTATTAGTACTAGTTCTGATGCTTGCTACCTGAATTCACACTAGTGTGACTCACAACAAAACTCGATTATATACGTTGCACGTACTTTTAATAAACGTTTCCCAGAAGGCAGTTCATGCGTATTGCCATGCGCGTCAAATTACTCCGATGATATTTTATCTCATGTTATCTATTTCGCGAGGCACAGGCATGTAACCTCAAAATCCTGATGGATGGTGCCGCCATTTTGTAGTTGATCAAATAGGACTTGTGGTGGCTACAATAACTGTTAGACTCACAAAGCAATTGAAGTAGTTAAAACAAAACCACCAAACCAAGTACATGAGGGTTTTTAATTTTTCCTCACTGCTGCGCATAACCATTAATAATAGACTAGTATTATCACCATTTAATAGTGTAATGTATGTGTGTCAAACCAAAATATAAGTCATTGCTCTAACTTGATTTGGCAGGGTCTGGTTAACATTGAGGTGATGACTACACAAAAACACACATGTTTAAGGCAGTGCAGTATTTTGATGCAATAGATTTAAATGCTGAAATTTTAAACAATAGTAAATTACCACATTCGTTGTAAGCTACGGTAAAATCCGACGCATGGTTTGTTCATTTTAGGCCCAACGTTGTATACTCCGTATTTACAGGGTATACCCCGGAACGAAAGAGATTAAACAGAACATTTTGACACATACATTTCTTTTCACGCACGTCACAGCACAAATAAGTATTTGGTAAGTTATTATAACCTAGCCCTTCATAGAACTTGTGATGGGGGTCTTCTGCTGATGGTGCACCGTGGGATATTCATACTTCGAAGCAGCATTCTCTATGGCAGCTTCATTGGCAGTGTCAGAATGCATACACTGTACCAACTGAGTGTTTGGAATGTAATTAAAAAACCATTTATGTAGTAACTGTGGGCTGTCACGTGACCACCTGTGCCTGATTGATAGTGACAAAATTCTGTCACTTGTCACACGGAATTCAACCTATTTTTTTCAGACGCACACTGCATCATTTATTAATATGTCTAAGTACAAAACTAAGTATCAACACGTTTCCACTGTGTACATGGTTGCATGAGCAATGCTAGCTGTGGAATCGGTGATGGTGTTTGTAAACACTTGTACATTTACTCGAGTACTGTTCTCAAAATAACATACAATAGTGCATTACATAGACGTCACAGGGAATGTACAAGTTGTTTACCTGTTATCCTATCCCCCCCCCCCCCTCCTCTTAGCAGCATATTTGTATACTATAAAATGCAAAACCTTCAACACAAATAGTTACATAAAAAGGCTGCATGCAAATGTTCGTTATGTGAAAGGTAGCATCCCAGCATGCTCGGGTTTAAGTGTTCAAAAAGATGTACATGTATCTGTCAATTTGGTACACAACTGATAACGTACACTGATGATGCCTGGAAGATCCACTAGCACCATTCTCTTGAGCTGTGGTCCATACACAGTCAGTGATATGGGCTAAATTGGTAGAAATTCATTTCAACGAGCATCACAAATACAGTGTAAAACAAGATGCACTACATTACACTGTACATGTGTTGTTATGGTGTGAGGTCAAAGTAGACCAGTTGTATGATTTCATCTCTATAGAATATATTCATGCTATCCTATATAAGGCAATGCATTGTTGCGTGTGCTGTCTCCTGTGCAATCCTTTTGTGTAGTGATCAAAATGTATGTGGTATTTCTTTGCGGGTGTTTTATAACTCTGAGCGTTGAACACGACAGGGTTTTTCTGGCATAGTCGGCAGGATCTGCGAGGGAATACTACTGAAACGGCGCAGGTGAGACAGCTTCCAGTATGGCAGAAACAGCAGAAATAGTCAAGATGTTTCAGCGTCAAATGGAGGAACAATGGAAGCAGACGGAAGCGCTTGTCAACACTACCGCAAAGGGCATGGACCACTCCGTTCTTTACGCAAGCATTCCGAGTTCTTCACCCTTCGATTCTACGTCAGAGCTGTGGTCTGACTATTGGGCACGTTTCCAGACTTTCGTCAAAGCTAACTCAATTCCAGCGGACAAGGTGGCTCAAGTTTTTCTGACAAATCAGACCAAAGTAACATACAAGCTGCTGAGTAACATGGCTGTACAACAGTTGCCACCAAAGACCATCAAGGAATTGGACATTGACGCTATTGCAGCCTACATGCGGATTCAATTCGACCCAACGAGGTACGTGGTGCACGAACGTTTCAAGTTTTGGTTGGGCATGAACCGCAAACCCGGAGAGATTCCGCGAGGATTCGACAGGACGTAGTGGCGTAATGATGAAGCCATGAGGACCCGGTTCATGTGTTCCATTAATAATGAAGCTGTCTTAAAGGCACTTTTCAAAGTGAAAGACTCGGAGCTGACTTTTGCAAAGGCTATTACTGTCGTGGTTGAAACAGAAGAGGCCGCTAAAGTAGCAAAAGAAACGGTACATGGGTCCACAGGTAGGCAGACTGAGGTTGTCAACAAGGTGCAGGACAAGCCTACGTCCTTTCCAGTGCTGAGGGTTCAAGGACGAATGGACGCCGCAAGACAGACTTCCTAAAAAGCACGTGTCCACGCTGTGGCAGTAGAGAACATGCAGCTGGCAACAGTCCATTGAAGGAAACAATTTGTCATTATTGCCAAATAGCAGGCCACCTCCAGTCTGTGTTTAAAGAGTCAGCTGGAACATAATCACCAAGAAGTTCAGAACTATCAAGGCTATTAGTTCGACCCCTCTCCAGCAGTCTATGAAGATTGAGGACCAGTATTTAATTCGAGGTAGACACAGGGGCCGGTGATAATTTCTGCTTGACTGATGTGTGGTGCAAGCTGGGGAAGCCAGCCTGTTTACGAAGTGGCAAATAGGCAGTCACTACTTACTTTGGAAACTTTTCTAACCAAGGTATCTCTTCAGGCAAAGGACAGTGGTGCTGTCAAAGCAGAGAACGCCAGTTTCACAGTCACCAAAGTTCCAAGACTCAATTTGTTGGGGCGGGACGCAATAATTTGACTGGGGGTCAACATTCCAGAAGTTTCTACTGCTAAAGGGGTGGATGGCAATAAGATGGTGCAACCAGTCACTACTTTCCAAGATCTCAAACCAGACACCTCTCTTCAAGAAGCATGTAACAGACTATATCTGAAGTTTCCAGATCTTTTCAAGCATGAGTTAGGATGCTTGAAAGATGTTATGCTGGAGATCAAGTTCAGAACGGATGCAAGTCCAGTATTCTGCAAGCCTCGTGTTGTCCCTTTCGCCATTCAGGATGACTTGGTGCAGGCCTATGAGGCAGGAATCGCCAAGGGTGTGTGGAAATCCACCCATTCAATAGTTACGGAACCCCAGTGGTTCCAATAAGGAAGAAACCATTAGGAGAGGGGTCCAAACCTCAAATTCGCATATGTGGGGATTATTCAGTCACAGTCAATCCACAGTTGGAGCCTCACCGGTATCCCATGCCTCTACTTGAAGATTTGATGCGCAAGCTCAGTGGGGGGGGATATGGATTCACTTGGCTGATGCATACAATCAGATAATGCTGGGTCCAGAAAGTCAGAAGAGACTTGCCCTAAGCACTCATCAAGGAGTCTATCTCCAGAGGCGGCTTTCATTTGGGATTAGTTCTGCTCCAGCGCACTTTCAAGAAATAATGGATCAGCTCACCAGTGATGTTAAGGGGGTTGCAGTCTATGTGGACGACATCGTAGTGAGTGGAGCATCAGGCAGCAGAGCATTTGGACAATACTCGCGTCCTTACTTCAACGCCTTCAAGTCAAAGGCCTTTGTTGCCGCAAGGAAAAATGTCTGTTTGCCCAGGCATCCATTGAATCCATTGAATACCTGGGCTACACATTATCAAGCAATGGGATTGCCAAAGGGTCTAAAGTAGATGAAGTTGGACTTGGGGCAGTTTTGTTCCACAGGTACTCTGATGGCAGCGAGCATCCAGTGGCACATGTTTCCAAAACCCTTTTAGATACCCAGCAAAACTATAGCCAAATTCCAAAGGAGGCTTTGGCCATAGTTTTCCCCTTGCACAAATTTCATCATGGCCGTTCTTTTATTCTTGTGACTGACCACAAGCCTCTCCTAGCATTGTTTGGTCCCAGTAAAGCTACACCAACTCTAGCAGCAAATTGGCTTGCACGCTGGGCCTTGCTCCTGAATCAGCAGATAAGTGGAATTTTTCACTGAAGGCTGTACATGTAGGTCATATTGTCCCAGTGTTTTCATGATCCAGATAAGATGGAGGCAGTTTCTAACCACCCAGATTCAAGATCTGCAAGTGAGGTTAAGCACTTCACGGGTCTCTGCAATTGTATCAGGGCAATTTGATATGGACTACTCTGAGATTACAGCACCACTGTTCAAAATTCTCAGCAAGGAAAATACAGTGTTTCATTTGGAACCTTCCTGTCAGATGGCTTTTGAGGACCTTAAATCCAGGCTAGTTACTGATCCTAGTTGTGAGTTACAGTTCCTACTGCTTCAGTCTCTGCAATTGGTAGCCACGCGCAAGAGGGTCGGGAAGTTCTTGCATATTGAGCGAAGGAGAGAGGAATTATTCTACTACAGAGACTGAGGCACTGCATGGCTGTGGTGGCTGCTTTGAATGTATGTGCATGGGTTTTCATGCAAACTCATAACCAACCTTAACCGTCTCCCAAAACCCCTGAGGCCTGAAGGATGGTGGAGGACGTCTCACCAGATGTTTGTGTTTCCTTCCGCAATTCAATGCTGAATTCTGGTATAAGCCTAGGAGGTATTGTACATGTACCACACCAATGCAGATAAGTTGTTCAGGATTCCATCTCAACAATCTGGAGATAGTACTGTGGCAGCTGTTAAGGAGCTTATTTCACAGGATACACTAAAGCAGTCCATTCGCATTGGGAAATGTAATAAAGGATTGATAAGTGGCACCATCCACCAGGGTTGGAAAAGTGGCACCATTATTCCCTCAGGTGTTCCACCAGGGTTGAAGAAGTTGTTCCTTCAACACGGATATCTGTGTAGACAGTTTTGGGCCTCGTCTAGTCTTTACATCTCTACTTCCGTCACAGCCAGTGGAAAGGCTTCAACCCAGCACAGGAGAAAGATAGAAATGTCCAGGCATGGTTTTTCAGGGTGGTTTGTAACAAAACCAATGTGGAATTGGATGCCTAGCATGGGAATAGCGTAAAAACCATCCTGGAATTAAGCATCCAGGGTGGGAATATCGTAAAAACCATATGGTCTTGTCCTGGTTTTGTCGAACAAAAACCATGTTGAAGCAAATGTATTTATTACTTCAACATGTTTGACAAAACCAGGACAAGACTATATGGTTTTTATGATATCCCACCCTGGACGTTTAATCCCAGGATGGTTTTTACACTATTCCCACGCTAGACATCCAATCCCAGATTGATTTTATGTTAAAAACCACCCTGAAAAACCATGCCTGTGAGGTTTCTAACTTTTTCCTGTGCAGGTTAGTGATAACTAGAATGTACTTGAACCCCTAGTGGATGAGGAAGGGATTGCATTATATCCTCGCTGATCATCTCAAATGGATGAGTGCACTTGATTGTAATTGTACCAAGAGGAGCAATTGGCTTGGTTGTGGTGGATTTCATTGCTAACATTCATTAACCAGCGTTCTATGTCCTGTACTCCTCTGAATGCCAGATTGGTTGTGCAGTTACTATAGGATAGACTCGATGTGACTCCTAGTGACTACTAGTTGTGTATGCGTAGATGAAGTGGTATGGTGTTCCACGTGCACTGCTCAGTGACACGGTTGCCAGGTTGTATGTTCCAGTAGTGAAACAGGGAAGAAGAAGCTGGCATTGTTCTGGTGAGATCTATACACAATAATTGACCAGTTAGTTGGTTGGTTCAACAAAAGACCCTACTGGTACATACACTGTATATGTAGAAATCATTTGAAGCAGTGCGACGGTCTTTCTGAAGAAGGGGAAAATTTACACTGTTCGGTTAGGCGATCGTGAGCTTCAGGGCCGAGGGATTTGATGTTGGAATTTGCACGTTGTGTGACTGATGAGGATCCCATATGATGAACGGTATGGAGAATCACACAAAGGAACAAGCTGAAGGCTATGTGGAAGATAAGAAGGAAGATGCAAGACTGTTCTGTTCGCTACACGTTCCTTGACCTCTGGGACTGGTATGAAATTCATGTTGAACATTAGAATCTTGCAAGGATGCAAGATTCTGGGAGGGGAGTAATGTAACGTGTTGTGTAATGATGATTGTGTAACAGTGGTTGCTGAGAGACAGTTGTTAGAGGTGTTGAGCATACAGTACACATACAGTATGTGATATTCATTAAAGCTTGGTAACCCATGTAACACTTACTGTGACTACAGTACAACAGCACATGTACAGGTACGTGTAACCAATTGCAACCTGAATGTACTGTATATATGCACTGTGTGTGATTAATGCAATTTGCACTCACAATGTCACTAATAGAGCTTCCATTCTTCACACTGGCTTTCATCCTGGCTTTTATCTCTCTGCGAAGTTTTTTTAGCTGTTGGTTGAATAGAGATGACACATACATGTACATGATTGATGATTTCGAATTTGTCCCTTTCAAAACTCACATCCTCTTCAACTGAAAGCTTGTAGACCAAACTGCTGTCTTTGAATATTGCAATATGTTCTGGACCCTCGCATAACGTAACCATCACTGGACTACGAGTCATCATCTCACCACCACCCCTGCAGAGAGAAGATAACTGTCAGAATGCATGGGTGCATTCTGTAAACCAATCCATATGTACAGTAAATTGTACATGTACACTGTGCATGCAAATGGTGATAGATGTACAAGTTCGTACAGTAGATATCCGACCATCACTAATGCAACAATCTAGGCTTCCTTATAAACTTCCCCTACCAGTGTCAAAGCAGTATTGTATACTGTGATACATTTCACACATACCAAATGCCATGCAAGGATGGAACAAAAGGTGTGCAACTTTTATTGGATTCAGTGTACACAACACAATCTTAATCGCTGCACTGATTGAAAGTTCAGTTTGTTTATAACACGGTACATGATAACAAGGGCAGTACTTACAAGTACTGCAGCCACATCGAACACAAATGGACAGTTATAAAATGCACATGGCATGTGTTCAGTCACTTAGGATCCCTACTAAAAAATAAAACCTGATAAAAACGTTGTATCACGCATGTGCACTGTATATGCACTAGCATAGTGTTCTGCAATACTGGTGATCTCAAATACTTCAAGATGCATGTCAAAAAGTTCAAATGATATGCTATTTTTTGAAGAAATGTATACATGAAGAAGTGACACGATTTAAAAGTTTGTAGAAGTTTGACTGAAGTACAGCATATTGTATTGCTTTAACGGTAGTTGATTTCTTATACAGCAATTGGCAGCAGATGTGTGCCGTAAAGACTACCTCATTGCCCTCTGGACCCTTTCATGGATGTTTATGCTTGTCTATGGTTTGATGCAGTCTGATGCTTGGTTCATGAACTGATGCTAGCCATCATTCACTCATCCCTGTTTGCAGAAGCAAGGCTTGCTTCAAACGCAAGTGCTTTCCTGCTTAAGATGTCAGTTATTACTATGTCGTGACGAAATGTGCCTGGCCATAAATCCATATCATCCACATGCCCACATGATCCAATTTTGTGATCATTGTAGCCCTGTAAAGTACACCGTACACCACGTACTGTAACTGTCATCATGCCCTATACAATGTTTTGAAACCGGAATATTTACATGTACATTTAGGGGATTGTTTCCATGAAAGGGACCTAACGCATGTTTTATTCCCAAGATTTCAATTTTTTCCTGATCTTCTAGAAGTCTGAAAAGTCCTCTACACATTGTTTCTTATGCACTGAGAATCGAAGTATCTGTCATGGAGTTGTACGGCTCTGAATTTTTAATTAGCCATACATTTCAACACAAGCGTTACATTTCTTTTGCGTGTACAGGAAATTTTATAATGTATGCATTACTGTAGGTCCCTTTTTGCAGAAACGATCCCATATTGCAGTTCCATAATACTTGTTGTACTTATACGAACATACCTGGGAAATATCCTGGCATTAGCAACCATTTCTAGGACACTTGTTTTACCTGAGCTCTGGTCTCCAACAACAACAACCTACATGTACATATATGCACCCAATATTACAACAATAATAATACTACGTGTACTGCCACATCAAGACCACATAAACAAGTCATGTTACAATGATCCATGCATAATAGGCAGCACACAGTATTTTGCACATGTACAATACAGCAAATGTACGATCACAATTCAAACAGCTGAACAATACATGTACATGTAGAGGTACATGTAACATCAGGGCTGGAAATAACCTTGTCACTTGTACTGTCAATTGCCAGTACAATGCTAGATTTGTCCTGTCAAGTTTAAAATTTGACCTGCCGATTCCCCCAGTACCCATACAAAACGCGTATGCATGTCTGTGGTCTTTGAAAGAAGAGGCTCTGACATTACTTGTCCCCTCCACAACCGTGGGAGGGTAGTTACACATACCAATCAGTTTATCTTTAAACTGCGAGCAAACCTTACACGAAAGAGTATCTACGTGATCGTGTCAAAAATTTAGCCAGACTGTCGTGTTAAGCAATCGATCGTTTTGTTTGATCCACTTCTCTACTGTTTTCCGGCAAACGGCAAACTTCTTGGTTGGTGGGGGACTGTCATGCAGCATCTGCCATTTTGTCCGGACATTAATATATTAATTTTGTCCGGACATTTTAATAAATTGCCAGTGTGTCGACCACTATTTCAAGCCCTGATGTAGATGCATGTACATGTAGTAATTCACCAACTGGAATGTATACTACTATCATGAAGATAATACCAGCACATATCCACACCATAGAAGTATTGATCTTTAGAAATATCAAAAGTTTAACAATAAAATTATTGGAGCTTACGTTTCTCATTTTACACATGTTACAAATCAAAAGAAAAAAAAATTCTTAATGAAAATCACCCTCGGTTCAATCTTTCCACAAGGCAAAATCATAACACATAGCGTACGTATCATGTGCCAGTACCAAACACTACTTACATGTAAATGTAACAAGTGTGACACATGTTAAGACACACAGTTAAAGAGCAGATGCATAATCAATCAGGCATGTGTACAACCGTTTCTCGCTCGAGATGTGCACAGAGCTCTAGCGTGGACATGTGAATATTCATATCACTTCATAAAGCGGTATCAGAGAAACGAAAACCTTGGCATTGGTAAAACATACATTCTTGTCTATTGAAAAAAGTAAAAACCAAAATCAAAGTACTGGTAGAAGAACAGATGTGCACTGAAGCTGGAAAACAGTACGTCAAGTCCACAAGTTCAAGAAGTGTTCACGTGGCTAGATAGTAAGGTACAGCTAGGGAATGTAATCAGACAAGATCGCCGCGGTCGAACGGTGATCTTCTCATTATATTTTGCTTTCCACCATCATGTGTTCTGTGTTGCAATTGTCTCACACTAGCGCGTATGCCTCCCGACGCGCTTCCTTCAGCCTTTGCATATATGTAGGAACTGGAACTTCTACCACTTCACCAGTGCTGTACATCAAGTCAACTGGTAGCTTCATTCGTCGCCTGAATATGAGGAAGAATGGCGGTCGATGAGTGGATGCTTTAATCATAGGCAAACATACCTTGCGTATGTTAGGCTTCCAGTATTAAGGGTGGTTTCCGACAGTGGTCGATAGCATGTCGAGCAGGGTTCGATTGAACTTTTTCACCCTCCCGTTGCCTTGTGGGTGGTAGGGTATTGTATGTGTCCTTCTCACTTCAAGCAGGTTGCACACTTCTATCACAAGTTCAATGGCTGGGGACCACACTTGCAGGATAAGTGCAGTACTTGTGTGAATATTAGAAATTTCTTCAATTGGGTGGAAGACCAAAGAGAAAAGCTGGACCTGGAAGACCATCAATCAAAGATGTCCATGCTGACATCAGTCACCCAGAGTGTACAGTGTAGTGCACCTTATCCACTTGTTCCATACACTTCTATTATGCCACAGTTTCGGATATAACAGTTTTCAGTAAATGCTGAGTGTCTCTTATGCGTAATGCTTCCTAACAGTCCAGTAGAACTAATTAACTGTGTATATGCTTTCAGTACTGTTGCTCATGGTTGAACAGCTCTGGAACCCTGTCATGTCCTTGCTGTTATGAACAACATTTCAGTGTCTCTATGGTAAGGCCAGCAAGCAACCTTGTGCAGGATGCTCTAAGAAAAATAAGTGTGATCTGTGCATTGTTCAGGAACCTTGGAGCTTGGTCATTATGAACAAGTGGAGACTTGGTGTATCTATTTAGACAGTTTACAAACACCAAGTCTCCACTTTGTATAGACAGAGATGGATGTTGTGCTATAAGTCTTGCTGAGGCAAGTGGAAGGTTCAACTGTATATGGCACCGATGTTTCTTAAACGGGTCACAACAATACTTGCATACGTGATTGACATGACTCAAGCTCAATGAAAATTAAGCACGCATAAAGATCGAAATGAGGAAATATATTGTGCTGAGATCATCCTAGCAGATGAAACTACAGTGGTTAGAGGGTTACATAAGACTACTTAGAACGTAGAACGAAATTTGATCAGACAAAAATGGTGTCAGATTAAACCGCGTGTGGTTCTCAAGGCTTGTCGATACACAGACTTTTTATTTCAGAAAAACATTTGCATTGATAGACCCTTCTGTAATCCCCCCCAAAAAAGTTGTGTATCAACTGGGAAGAGACCTCTATATTGCAAAACGTGATTGGAACATGGTTTAATTTTTATCCTTTGATCACACCCCAAAGATACTATCATACTACATATAATGACCTTTAATTTGATACCAAGAGCACCACCCCTGTCAGGGATATGATGACAAAAATATATGAGTGTGCAAAGTTGCAATTTTTATGAAAAAAAATAATTATTCAGTGGTATGTTTATCAACTCAATAATTGGTAAAAGTCATTTTCATATGAAGACCAACATATATGAAAATTTTAAGCAAAATCAGAAGGCGTGAGTCACAACTCCTGCTCAATTGTCATGGAATGACCCTGTGCTGAGCTACAAGCTCTAATGGATGAATATGAGTTTGATTCAGTGGAGTATTGACAAACACTGATTGGTCCTCACTTGAGATCAAATGCCAGACAGTAGATGCAATGTTGGAAGATATTTGAGAAGCTCTGGTACATGACCTCATAGCAAAGATGCAGGCAGACTTTATGCAACAAAAGAATGTTCTGGACCTGGAGAGTTCCTAAGTAATTGATGATTTCTCTGGGAACTTCACTTTTGTTGTGCAGGACGAGATACAAACATTTCATTGGAACAACAGTTTAGCAACCATCCATCCTTTCGTGTGCTAATACATGTATGTAGACCTTAGAACTATGTCGTAATATCTTCATGCACACAACATGATGTAAATGCAGTTCATCTTCCAGAGAAAGCATGTAGACTTCTTATCCCAAGAATATTGTGGTGGCCAACGACCTAACAAGACTTTCTACATGTCTGATGGTTGTGCTGCTCAGTACAAGAATCGCAAGTATTTCCTGAATCTGTCATCATTTTGATGTCTTTGTTGTTCCTGCTGTGCGGCACTTTTTTGCCACATCACACGGCAAGTCAGCAAGTGATGGAGCTGGAGGAACCCTCAAAAGACTTGCAATCAAGGCTTGCCTTCCGCATCCTTATGACAACCACATCTTAACTGTACTTCAGCTGTACGAATTTGTAGTTAGCAACATCAAGGGGATGCATTTTGGCTTTGCAATCCTACAAGATCATGAATACCCAGGTGAAAACAAATGGCATTAATCCACATGGAATAGAGTTAACTTGCAAAATTAATCGAGGTGTACAGCGTGGGAACCACAAATCATAATAATAAGTACGCCATTTCTTGCTACACTGCGTGATTGAGCAGAATATGGTTCAACATACATATACATATAATTATTCTCCAGGGTTCACTGCATATGCCTTTATTCAAATTACTCGGACAAGCGCTCATGGTTTATATTAGACGGGCTGTCGTGGTGAAATACATCTTCACAATCAAGCGATCGTACTGATCTTCATTGCCAGTCAAAATAACCGTCTTGTCTAGATTTTCTTTGGTTTCAATAACGCTTAACCGGGAGTCGTTTCATCATACAGCGGGTCTTTGTTCTATGTGGAACAGTGTGCGATTGAGAACAAAGGTAACGCTTTCTTTTACTCATTCTTAAGAGCGTCAGTACAAATGCAATAATCATGTCCCAACCAATTAATGATATTGAACATGCAGTTATATTGTGTAATAATTGCTTATATACAAATAGATGGGTTTTGGCTAGGAGACTAAACTGATCACAAGTGATCATGACCAGAAAGAGCGATTTCACAAAGCTGGATTTGTGTCCAAACACCTGAAAACCTAGCACTCAATCTGTTGAGTGTGCTATTTATAGAGAATGAAATCGCAAATGGCAACTGCACACCAACAGCCTCCAAACGACCACTCCTAAACTTAATGAAATTTGATGGAAGTTAATCTAGCTGTTCCATGAAATATTTATAAATTTGCAGTACATATGAATTACAAGTTTCCAGTTGAAACCAGATGTGTTGAACAAGTGCAATGGAAGATTTTCTGCAGAAGAATCTGAATGGAAAGCGTTGATCATTCAGACGACAGCTGATGATTAAGAAACAGAAGCCTGCACAACATGATCTGTCAGACACTGCAAGGGATCAGCAAGATCATGTGAGAGATGATGCAGCTGTTACCTAGCTTCGATGCAGTGAGGGCGAACCACCTTCAAGCTAGTAGTACCGTGCCATATGGACACTCATTGAAACAAGTTGATGCATTCTTTTTTTCCTTTATCAGTTTTCATTGTGCTACTCTAAACCTGCAGAATTAATGCATCTATGGATGGGTAGAATAAGCATCGTGTGCAATAAGCTACGTACACGTAGTTCTAACTGGGCATTTTTGCGATCGTTATCTGCTAGCGTGGAAATCGGCCATAATCGTGCGAAGCGTGTGTAATATTTCGTTTAAAACATGCAATACATAGTAGATCAGCGCCATTTTTTTCACCCGGGCAGGAAGCCAAGTTGGTTGAGGAAAGAGTAGAACTGTGCCAGACATGCAATAGCTTCACAGTTATATACCACTCTCTACTAACACAAGGTGAGACAGTTCTCCAATAGCCCAATTTGCAGAGCAAAATGTGTTGAAGCTATTCATTGTGTACTACCTGCTATCAGTATTGATAGATGTGACACTAGTGTATGAAGTCATGCTGGCTTCACTATGTGCTTAGTGTTGATCAGACTGATCCTGTTGTCATAAGTGTTGTTACATAACAATTTGTCCCCTACTATTGTTAAGTGGATCATCTCGTCTTTTAAGTCTTGGTGATGTCGAGCCAAAAGCGAAAATGAAGAGCAAACTTGAAACATCAATTAATCTCATGCGCACGATCTGTACCAAGCATAAAGTCTTTCCTTGTACTGATCTCTTTAATGGATAAACCATGCACACCCTTTCATCTCAGCGAGTCTGATACAGCAGGTGAGCAACAACTACTTTACAATTCAGCTGATGCATCATTCCAGTTTTCATTCGCACTCAACAGCTGCACCGACACTCATGTCTTCTGCACCAATGTCTTCTGCACTCATGTCTTTTGCACCCATGACGCCAACTACCCATGCTACAGTGTATCTTCACCCATGCCTTGCACACCCATGTATTTTGTTCTCATGCCTTCTACACCATTGGTTGCTGTACCCACGCCATTACTTCTGAACACATGCCTTCTACATCATGTCTTCTACACCCATGCATTCTGCATCCATATATTTTACATTTTATGCCTTTTACATCCATGGCTTCTGCATCCATGCCTTCTGCACCCATGTCCTCTAAACCCATACTTTCTACACCTGGTACCCACAATAATGCTTGATGGCGATCTTGTAGCAATGTATGAGAGTGACCTGATGGACAAATCTCTTTGTGAAACAAGAATTAATGCTTTGGAACCAAAATAGGCACAATGCTCTCTTGAAGAGTGTCCCAATTCCTTTGGTGCAGCACTTCAACCGTGTGATGACGATCGCTTTCCAAATAAATTTCGCCTCCTTAAGATTGGCTGCACACTCCCCATTATGAGCTGTACTTGTGAAAGGAGTTTCTCCACACTGTGCTGTCTGTACAACTGGCTTCGATCATCGATGGGCTGCACTTGTCTGTTGTCACTGGCGCTTATGAATATACATTACGGTCACACAGTTAATTATGACAAAGCAGTTGACATATTTTTGAAAATGCACCAATGAAAAATAGAGCTATCAAATCCAATTTTAGAGTAGCAGTGTTTTTTATGCATTATGTGTAGCAAAATGAATAATAATCAAGACTCATTAGTATAACAAATAAATGCCCCTCCCCTCCCCTGTTGGCGCCCTTGTATGCTTGGCACCCCCCCACCCCCCCTCCATACGTGCTGGGATCACCTATGGTGGGAACTCCTATAACTAATCGGCACATTGAACCATGCTGGCAAAGTTGTTTGCCTCGGCCATTCCTTTCTCAGGAGGATGATAGATTTGCATAAACACACAAAAACACGCACCATCAGATCTGACTCAATAGAGCGTTTCACTCTGATTACAGTAGTGAACGAACTTCATAGCATCATGGAATCTCGTATTTATTCGCAGGACCCACATCCACATCTGAATGATGTGATGCTCTGGGTCATGGGGGTGTGGTGCCCATTCCATTGACTCGTGGTTTCAGATGCAGTGGGACGTACGGACATTGCCTCTATCAATCACAATAAAATAAAATAAAATTGCTGCCGATTATGATTGCAGCAGTTGTATGGGGTATGCGCTGAAAGACCCCTGGAGCTAAAAAGTGCAATGTCACGGCAAAAATCACACGGTCGTCACAGTACTCCAATCGAGGTAGAGCAAACACCCACAGATAATGCACCATGCTGCACTGCCTGTTTTTCATCAAAGAATCGTACGGGTTCGAATTATAAGCCTCCTATATACCCACTAGGGAGGAGCATAGTGGGGAGTGCGCACAGCGACCTGTATGAAAACATCCTCATGAACGGAGAACAGGTTTAACTTCTCTTCTGTCTTTTTTGACAGCAATTTATTTGACCCAATCAACTCCATCACTCTTCAATACTCCATGTAGCCAAAGAAGTTATATTGTATCCCTAATGTTTTTGATTTACGTGTTTCTGTAAACACCTTAAACAATCTGTGTAACCAATCATTTCAACAACTATTGCTATACTGATGTTTGATTTTTTTAATTCATTGATTGTGCCATCCAAATGCTCCTACAATAATATGTCTTCTTTCCTGTCTAAGGTCCATTCAAAAACAGTCTGGTAAAGATTCTCACCCAATAACTGGAGATCCTAATCACCATTTTAACATCACAAAGCTGGAAGCATTGCTTCAGGGATATTTTACAATGGTCTTGCTCCATCCACACATAGATACTACAACTGTGTTTTGAAACCCAAAACAGAAGCTACAATTGAAAATAAAACTAAAACCAAATTGACACTGTGTCACAGAATCGCACACCACATATTCGTATGCCATCCACCATCACTGTGTTGCATCAGATCCTTTCTGAACGTCGTGCCAAGATCTCTGAGCCAGAGGACTGGCATTCTGGGCTATTACTATATGTACCTCAGCATTTTTCAGCATTTCTGCCTCAGAGAGCTACTGATTGACTCAGAGGCAGAGTATAGTCCAGCTGATCACTTTTGATGTTGCCGTTGACAGCAAGGAAACTGCTACTATGGTCAAAATCTACTTAATAAAGTCCAAATGCAACCAGTTGGCACAGGCTGATAGTCTATTGGGCCATAGCAAATGTCCGCTCTGTCCTGTAGTTACCCTGATTATTGACTTCATTAATCACAGAGAAGACTCCATGATTTGGACCCTAGCAATATCCGCACCCCAATTGACCGTCTTACAACACTGCCCATGTCTAGAGTGAACTAGATGTAGACTGAGTTGGTAGTACACATAACTGTACGTGTAATTGTGATTACACTGTATTTAGAGTAATTATTATTAATTGTACACCATTGGGGGTGGTCAAGGCACCGCCCACTCTTACACTGGATCAGGGCCTTCCTTGGGTAGGGTTGGCACGCCCACAGCTAAAAAGTGCAATGTCACGGCAAAAATCACACGGTCGTCACAGTACTCCAATCGAGGTAGAGCAAACACCCACAGATAATGCACCATGCTGCACTGCCTGTTTTTCATCAAAGAATCGTACGGGTTCGATATATAAGCCTCCTATATACCCACTAGGGAGGAGCATAGTGGGGAGTGCGCACAGCGACCTGTATGAAAACATCCTCATGAACGGAGAACAGGTTTAACTTCTCTTCTGTCTTTTTTGACAGCAATTTATTTGACCCAATCAACTCCATCACTCTTCAATACTCCATGTAGCCAAAGAAGTTATATTGTATCCCTAATGTTTTTGATTTACGTGTTTCTGTAAACACCTTAAACAATCTGTGTAACCAATCATTTCAACAACTATTGCTATACTGATGTTTGATTTTTTTAATTCATTGATTGTGCCATTCCAAATGCTCCTACAATAATATGTCTTCTTTCCTGTCTAAGGTCCATTCAAAAACAGTCTGGTAAAGATTCTCACCCAATAACTGGAGATCCTAATCACCATTTTAACATCACAAAGCTGGAAGCATTGCTTCAGGGATATTTTACAATGGTCTTGCTCCATCCACACATAGATACTACAACTGTGTTTTGAAACCCAAAACAGAAGCTACAATTGAAAATAAAACTAAAACCAAATTGACACTGTGTCACTGTGAGGGCCTGCGCCCTCAATGGAATGTTATTATTATGCGCATGCGTGTTGCTGTATAAATTGCTGTGACAAAGAGGAATTAGGAGTTTTTCCAACCAAGAAGTACCTGATTGGGAACTATAACCAGTACAACTATCACATTTGGTGGCAGCGGTTTTTTTCGTTCAGCAGTCGCTGACGATAGAATATTCAACTGGGTCGATGACTACTCGTTCTGGTCGGGTTTACAAAGAGGACTACATGGCGGAGCAATTCGACAAGATGTTCCAGTTCCTCCTGGAGGACAGGAAGAAGAGAGACCAGGAGTTCGCAGCGGAGCGCGACCGTCTGGAGAGCGAGCGAAAGGCCAGGGAGAAGGAAACGAGAGACCGAATGGACGTTTTGTACGCTCACATGGAGAAACTTGTGAAAATGGTGGAGGAGTCCCATAGGGCTCCCAGGGGTAAGTCAGCTCCAGAATTGAGCGTCAAACTTGTTCCCTTTTCAGAAAAGGACGACATAGAGGCGTACCTCGTCACGTTCGAGCGTATCATGACGGCTCATATGGTGGACAAGGAACGGTGGCCTCACTTTCTGGCTCCTCAACTTTCTGGACGGGCGCAACTAGCCTTTGCAGCCCTACCAACTACGGACTCTGGTGACTATGAGGCCATTAAAGCGGCAATTTTGGCACGCTACGATATCAACGAGGAGGCCTACAGGAGACGTTTCCGGACGGCTACAAGGAAAGGAGGAGAAAGTAACCGAGAGCTGGCGGTTCGTCTGATGGATTTACAAGGCAAGTGGCTACGGCGGCATCAAACAATGGAACAGGTCCAAGAAGCCATAGGAATTGAACAATTCCTCGACACTCTGGAGACAGTAAAGCGTCTTTGGGTGATGGAAAAGAAACCTGAAACGTGTATACGGGCGGGGGAACTGGCCGACGAGTACGAACTGGCACGACGAGTCGACTCTGGCTTGAATGTGATGAATCCTGTGGTGAGTGACCCAGTCAAATGCTCTTTTTGTGGCATTTTGGGGCACGAAGAGGGTCAGTGCCGTAAAAAAGCCACTAGCAGTCGCTACTTCCAGAACCAGCCCACGGGGGGGGGGGGGCTCCCGTAGTTCAGTTCAATGCTATAATTGCAAAACCTTTGGCCATGTGGCTAGGAATTGCCCGGAGAAGCAGGACAATGGCCCGCGGGATGGGAATGGCTCTGAAAAACAGAGCGAGGCAGTCATGATGGCGGGAGGAGACGGGGGCGATCCACCGACTCAGTTCTGCAAGGGCAAGGTGGAAGGCAAGGAAGTAAATAAGATCCTGCTGGACAGCGGCTGCTGTAGGACGATGGTACATCAACGGTGGGTGCCCCCGGAGAAGTTCTTGTATGGACATTCCGTAGCTATTTGTTGTGTGCATGGTGATATTGTGTTGTATCCTCTAGCCAACGTCACAATGGAGGTAGAGGGTACGCACATACAAGTGGAGGCGGCTGTGTCCAGCGACCTTCCTGTGGCTGTGCTACTCGGAACAGATGTCCCGCAGCTGATCCAACTGTTCCAGGGCAGACATCCGATAAGCAGCTCTTATTTCCTGGAAGACGTGATGATGGTTACGACTCGCGCGATGGCGAAGCAGCAAATAGAAGAGGAGATAATGAGGAAAGAAAAGGAACGAGCGTCAGGAGCCACACCCAGCTCAGTTTCGGACACGTCCCCAACTCCCAGAATTACCAAGGAAGACAGGAGGGCACTAAATCGTGAGCTCGGGACAGCTAAGGAGCAGCTCCAGCAGCCTTACGGAGCCTTGGATATCTCAACCCAAGAGTTACGAGAGTGTCAGAAGCAAGACGACACTCTGGCAGGCATCAGAAGAATGGCCGAGGCGAATGACGATGATGAGAAAGAGTTTTTTTGGAGAGAGGGACTACTGTACAGAAGGTGGTGTCCCTCTAGGCAGGGGGAAGACGCGGCAGTCGAGCAGCTGGTTTTGCCTAGGCGGTGTCGACGGGCCGTTCTCGATTTGGCCCACGAAATCCCTGTTGCGGGCCACCTAGGGAAAGAGAAGACGAGGGAGAGGATTCTCCGTAGATTCTATTGGCCTTCACTTAACAAGGACGTCGAGCTGTACTGCAGGAGCTGCAGGGTATGTCAGAAGTCGACACAATCGCGTGTCAAGAAAGCCCCGATGGTCCCTCTACCTGTGATCGAGGAACCCTTTTCACGTATAGCTATGGACATTGTCGGTCCATTGCCGAAGAGCAGTTCGGGCAATCGCTACATCCTGGTATTATGTGACTATGCTTCTCGATATCCGGAGGCGGTCCCTTTACGCAGTATTGAGGCAGAGAATATTGCCGATGAGCTCATTAAGGTCTTTGCAAGGGTCGGAATTCCCCGCGAGATTCTCACCGATCAAGGGAGTAATTTTTGCTCTCAGCTGCTGGCGGAGCTCTATCGTCTGCTGCATGTCCAGCCGATACGCACCAGCCCGTACCACCCACAAACGGATGGCGTTGTAGAGCGATTTAATAAAACGTTAAAGAGCATGTTGCGCAAGCTGGTGGAGGGGGAGGGAAAGAAGTGGGATATGTACCTTCCATACTTGTTGTTCGCATACCGAGAAGTCCCACAATCTTCAACCGGTTTTTCTCCCTTTGAGCTGCTATACGGACGGGAGGTCCGTGGTCCGTTGGATGTACTTCGGGAGACTTGGGTAGCGGGGGAGAAGAACAAAGAGAGTGTGGTGAGTCACGTGTTAGAGATGAGAGAGAGACTGAAGGAAATGGCACAGATTGTGAGAGAGAACGTGGAAAAGGAGCAGTCCAGGCAGAAATTCTGGTACGACAAGGGGGCTAGGAGCAGAGTGTTTTCCTCGGGAGACCTTGTGTTGGTGCTGTTGCCAACGTCTTCTAACAAACTTCTCGCGCAGTGGCAGGGGCCGTACCAGGTAAAGGAGCGGAAGGGGGACGTAAACTATCTGGTCGACATGCACGACAAAAAGAAGAGGTTCAGAATATTCCACATCAACATGTTGAAAGAGTACCAGGTTAGACATGAAGAGGGGGCGGTGTGCTTTGGGGAGGAAGGTGAGGTAGAGAAGGAAATTCCCGCGTGGGACGAGGCGGTACCTGGGAGGGTGAAGTTTGGGGTGCAACTCAACGCTGAACAGAGAGCCGAGCTGGAGGCACTGCTGCAGAAGTATGCAGATGCTTTTTCTGACACCCCGGGGAAGACCCATCTCGTGGAGCATTATATTGAGACAGAGCAGACTCGCCCAGTAAAGGTTCCTCCCTACAGGATCCCGCACGCATACAGAAAGCTGTTCGAGGGCGAACTACAGGAGATGTTGAAGCATAAGATTATTGAGCCATCCACCAGCGAGTGGGCAGCACCTATTTTACCAATAAAGAAGAAAGACGGGACCTGGCGATTTTGTGTCGACTTTCGCCGCCTAAACTCTCTGTCTAGGCTGGACGCCTACCCTATGCCTCGGGTAGACGAGCTAATTGATCGCCTAGGGCAAGCGCGATTCATCAGTACGATTGACCTTACTCGAGGGTATTGGCAGATACCCATAGCGACGAAAGACCGAGAAAAGACGGCTTTCACCACACCCTATGGCCTATTCCATTTCATGGTCCTACCATTTGGCTTGAACGGTGCTCCGGCGTGTTTTCAAAGATTGATGGATCGTATTTTGAAAGGATGCGAGGACTTTGCTGCTGCCTATCTCGATGACGTTGTCATCTACAGCATCTCTTGGCAAGAGCATCTGAGACAGCTAGAGGAAGTGCTATCCCGGATACGGAGGGCGGGTCTCACAATCAAGGCCAGCAAATGCCAGATGGGGATGGAGGAGTGCCTTTACTTAGGTCATACGGTAGGGAGTGGAGTCGTACGACCAGAAGTAGACAAACTGGAGGCAGTGAGATTGTTTCCAGTGCCTAAGACCAAAAGGCAAGTGAGGACGTTCCTAGGACTAACGGGTTATTATCGAAAATTTATTCCGGACTACGCCTCCATTTCCGCTGCACTGTCTGACCTCACTAAAAAATCGGCGCCGAACACTTTACACTGGACGGAGCCGTGCCAGAAAGCATTCGATACGCTAAGAGAACGGTTATGCTCGTCTCCAGTGCTTAGGTGTCCGGATCTTACCGCTCAGTTCGTGCTACAGACGGACGCCTCAGAACGCGGGGTCGGGGCCGTTCTCAGTCAACAAGGACCTGACGGACAGGAACACCCAGTAGGATACTTCAGCCGCAAGTATAGCGCGAGGGAGCAAAACTATTCCACAGTTGAAAAGGAGTGCTTGGCAATAAAACTGGCAACTCAAGCTTTCCAAGTTTATCTCCTAGGTAGAGAATTTGTTGTGGAAACCGACCATCGCGCTCTGGAATGGCTTCACAGATTTAAGGACACTAACCCTAGGCTGTGCAGATGGAGTCTAATGCTGCAACCTTTCAAGTTCACGGTTCGCCACAAGGCAGGAGTTACGCATGGAAATGCTGATGCTCTGTCCAGGGCAGGAGATTAATCTGAAACGGGGGAAATTTTAAGGGGGGAGGAATGTGAGGGCCTGCGCCCTCAATGGAATGTTATTATTATGCGCATGCGTGTTGCTGTATAAATTGCTGTGACAAAGAGGAATTAGGAGTTTTTCCAACCAAGAAGTACCTGATTGGGAACTATAACCAGTACAACTATCACAGTCACAGAATCGCACACCACATATTCGTATGCCATCCACCATCACTGTGTTGCATCAGATCCTTTCTGAACGTCGTGCCAAGATCTCTGAGCCAGAGGACTGGCATTCTGGGCTATTACTATATGTACCTCAGCATTTTTCAGCATTTCTGCCTCAGAGAGCTACTGATTGGCTCAGAGGCAGAGTATAGTCCAGCTGATCACTTTTGATGTTGCCGTTGACAGCAAGGAAACTGCTACTATGGTCAAAATCTACTTAATAAAGTCCAAATGCAACCAGTTGGCACAGGCTGATAGTCTATTGGGCCATAGCAAATGTCCGCTCTGTCCTGTAGTTACCCTGATTATTGACTTCATTAATCACAGAGAAGACTCCATGATTTGGACCCTAGCAATATCCGCACCCCAATTGACCGTCTTACAACACTGCCCATGTCTAGAGTGAACTAGATGTAGACTGAGTTGGTAGTACACATAACAGTACGTGTAATTGTGATTACACTGTATTTAGAGTAATTATTATTAATTGTACACCATTGGGGGTGGTCAAGGCACCGCCCACTCTTACACTGGATCAGGGCCTTCCTTGGGTAGGGTTGGCACGCCCACAGATGGGCTGTGCCTAGTACCACACTCTCAAATGGAAGGGGAGTAGCCGACAGTCACTGGTGCCAGGGTTGGCCAAATAACTACGCCTCATATGCCACATGCATTGCCTCTTCAGTAGCACGGAGGTTAAATGGTATCAATTCCATTGTCCAATCTAGTTGTGAAGTACTGTACATGTACATGTACAGGTGTTTAACCCATCATTATTAACAGGTCACAGGCACACAGACACCTTACATGCTTGGGGAGAGGGGGCTCCAGAGGCCCCTCCTCTAGGGCCACAGTCCCCTCCACAGAATATACATTTATCTCCCAAGCTTCAGATATACATTCTACTTGCGACACTTTCCACATTAGGCGACCCCAAGTAAGATAAAGAATAGCTACAACTCACTACACAAAACCTGACACACATTAATTTGACCATAAATGAAGTTTAATGTGGGTTAAACGCAGTTAATGTTACGACGTGGTGCCCTCAGCCTTGTTGCATACATGCATGCATGCACGTGGTTCCTTCGCTCTAGCATCGTGGGATTATGAGAAAGATGGATCCAGATCTCTCACGAGCTCGGTTCTACCAAGAACAAAGGAAGTGGCTTTCCTCGTTCATCAGCAACTTGGCGTGCAATGCCACAAGTCCCCGGAGATAGTCTCAGTACTTCAACGGAGGCAAACAGTGAGTTCAGTCTTCTCCGTGTCTTTTAGGTCATGCCCGGTGACGGGCGCCCATCACGAAGTGTTTGGTCTATCATTCATGTTGGTTGGCCAGTGGCCTACCATAGTTCATTTTCAGTCGGCCAGCAGCCTACCATTGTTTGTGTCAGTTGGCCAGCGGCCTACCACATTCGTGTCCGTTGGCCAGCGGTCTACCATCGTTTGTGTCAGTTGGCCAGCGGCCCATAGGAGGATGATTGAACTCTCTTGGGTAGAGGTCGAGTCTCCCCCCATGTCAGACTCAACAGGCTGTTCAGATCTGACCATTCACGGTGGCAGTTATTTGTGCCTTCGTGGAACGGTGTTGGTATGATTGCCCACTTGACACACGCCACAGGACCCCGTCTCAACACAGACGCATCGGGATCCTGGGGTGCGGGGCTTGGTCTGGTACGTGTGGCATAACACGTATTATTAGTGTTGTCATGGTTGTACTTGCGCATGCGCCTGATCATTATTAATATATATTTTACGAACACTTACATGGTGGCAGCGGTTCTCTGAAACCCACGGTTGGACATGGCAGATATTCGGTTGCAACCTCCGGAAGCGTTCGACTTCAAGAACCCCGACGACTGGACCCGCTGGAAACGGCGGTTCGAACAGTTCCGTATCGCCTCGTCCCTCGACACACAATCCGACTCTAAGCAAGTCAGTATGTTATTATATTCTATGGGCGAGGAGGCTGAAGTGGTTCTTGTGTCCACGGGTATCACGGACGAGGAGAGGAAAAGCTACAAGAAAGTAGTGGAAAAACTGGATGAGTATTTCCATGTTCGACACAATGTCATCTTCAAGCGGGCGCGCTTCAACAGACGTGACCAGCTGGAAGGTGAGTCCGGCGACCAGTACATCACGGAGCTATATTATTTGGCAGAGCGGTGTTCATACGGGCAGCTTACCTCTGAAATGATCCGTGACCGTCTTGTTGTCGGTATTAGGGATCTAGCCCTCTCAGAAAGACTTCAACTAAATCCGGATCTCACTTTAGAGAAAGCAAAGACCATGATCCGGCAGAGAGAGGCGGTCCACACACAACAACAGGTGCTCAAGGAGGCAGAAAGTGGCTCTTCTTTCAAGGGGGAAAACAGCTCAATGGACTTCCTTAGGGGCCAAGGCACCAAGACAAAACCAGCAGGTGTTTCTTCTGCAAAACCAAAACAAACACCTAAGCAGTGTATCAAATGCGGGAAAGGCCAGCATCCTTGGTATACTTGCCCTGCCAAGGAGTCTGTGTGTCATAAATGCAAGCGGAGAGGACACTATGGCTCACAGTGCCTATCAAAGACAGTGGCGGAGTTACAACCGGATGAGAGCAACCTTGACAGTGCATTCTTAGACACACTTACACAAAACAGTCCTGAAACCTGGAGAGTGAAGTTAAAGCTGGCGAATCAAACGTTGGAGTTCAAAATAGATACTGGAGCTGAGGTAACAGCAATTTCGGATGCGGCTTTCAGAGCTTTGAAAGGGCTTAAACTAGACAGACCCAAGAAGATGCTGTACGGTCCTGCACTGCACTCTTTTAAAGGTAATCGGTCAGTTTGAAATGGGAGCTGTTTTATCGAGGGAAAACTACCAGGCAGAAGGTGTACGTAGTAAACGGACTGAGAACCAACCTGCTGGGACTACCAGCTATCCTCGCTCTGAAGTTGGTGGCAAAGCTAGAGGAAACGGTAGAAGCTTCACTTCACACTATTGTGGAAAAATATCCTACACTATTCCAGGGGCTGGGGAGCATGGGTGACCCTTATGACATTCAGTTGCAACCAGAGGCACAGCCCTATGCTTTGTTTACCTCCCGGAACATTCCTTTACCATTGCGTCTCAAGGTCAAGCAGGAGTTGGAGCGAATGGAGTCATTGGGAATCATCTCGAAAGTCGACGAGCCAACTCCATGGTGTGCCGGAATGGTGGTTGCTCCCAAGAAGGGTGGGGCAATCCGCATATGTGTGGACTACCAACCCCTAAATCGTTATGTTTGCCGGGAGGTATACCCTCTTCCAAAAGTAGATGAAACCTTAGCACAGTTGGCAGGAGCAAAAATCTTCAGCAAACTCGATGCAAATTCCGGATTTTGGCAAATACCCTTGACTGAGAGGTCCAAGCTTCTGACCACATTCATCACTCCATTTGGTCGTTACTACTTTCACAAACTTCCGTTCGGGATTTGCAGTGCGCCTGAGCACTTCCAGAAGCGAATGAGTAAAATCCTTGCAGGCCTTGAGGGGGTCCTGTGTCAGATGGACGATGTGTTAGTGTTTGGCAGGGACAAAGAGGAACATAACGCTCGACTCATAGCGGCATTAAACAGAATCCGTGATGCTGGAGTAACTCTAAATAGGGAAAAGTGTGAGTTTGAGAAAGGGAAACTACTCTTTCTCGGGCATGTCATTGACCAGCATGGCGTCCAAGCAGATCCAGAGAAACGTCAGCTATTGAAGGTCTCAGCTCACCCAGTAACATCACGGAATTGAGACGATTTCTTGGAATGGCAAACCAAATGGGGAAGTTTTCACCTAACTTAGCACAGGTAACGCAGCCTCTTCGAGAACTCTTGAGCAAAAACCGCACTTGGCAATGGGGTTGTGCTCAAGAAGAAGCCTTTGCTCAGGTTAAAGCCGAGCTTTGCAAACCAACAGTGCTTGCCTTCTATACCCCAGATGCACCAACCAAACTTTCGGCAGATGCATCATCGCATGGGTTGGGGGCAGTATTGCTACAGAGAAGTGATGGGGAATGGAAACCTGTGGCGTATGCATCCCGGTCGATGTCAGATACTGAAAAACGGTACGCACAAATCGAGAAAGAAGCACTGGCTACTGTCTGGGCGTGTGACAAGTTTGCCAGTTATATTGTTGGACTTAAAGTCCACATTGAAACTGATCACAAGCCGCTAGTTCCACTGTTAGGATCAAAGCACCTTGATACGTTACCACCACGAATTCTTCGATTTCGGCTGAGGCTAGCACGCTTCGATTTTACTATTCAGCACGTGCCTGGTAAGCTCTTATGCACAGCAGATGCACTGTCTCGAGCACCAGGGCCCATCACTAAGGCTGACATGCGGCTAGAGGAAGAAGCAGAACATATCATGGAAGTATGCATTAAACATCTTCCAGCCAGTGAGGGGCGGTTAAAACAATACGCGGAAGCCCAGCTAGCAGATCCTGTGTGTTCAGCAGTGATGAAGCATTGTCTAGATGGATGGCCAGAGAGACACAAGATTGAACCTGTTCTAAAGCCTTACTGGAAAGTTCAAGGAGATCTATCGGTACACAACGATTTGCTTCTTTTCCAAAAGCGTATTGTGGTGCCAGAGTCTCTCCAGCAGGAGACACTTGCAAAACTCCACCATGGGCATCAAGGCATTGTGAGATGCAGGCTTAGAGCACAGAATTCTGTTTGGTGGCCTGGCATATCCCAACGAATAAAGGATGTGATTGAACACTGCTCAGTGTGTGTGAAGCATTCCACACCTCATTGTGAACCATTAATGCCAACAGTTTTACCAGACTACCCATGGCAGAGTGTGGCAATGGATCTTTTTGTGCTGAATGGGGTCAATTATGTGGTCATAGTAGACTACTTTTCTAGATATCCCGAGGTTATTAAGCTCAGGTCTACTACTAGCAACACTGTGATAGACGCTGTTAAAGCGGTGTTTTCCAGGCATGGCATTCCAGAGTCAGTACGCAGTGACAATGGTCCACAGTTCTCTTCGCATGAGTTTGCAAAATTTGCTGCGTCATATGGCTTTAAGCATACCACCAGCAGCCCCTATTTCCCCCAAAGCAACGGGCTGGCGGAGAGAACTGTTCAGACAGTGAAAAATATCCTCAAAGGGAATCAGGACCCATACCTAGCCATTCTCACCTACCGTTCCACACAACTACCCTGGTGTGGTCTGTCACCGGCACAACTGCTGATGGGCAGACAATTGCGCACTAACCTTCCACAAACCCTTGAACATCTGAAACCAGAATGGCCTTATTTGCTTCGATTTCAGGAGCAAGACTTAGAGTTTAAATCCCACCAAAAGTCCAATTATGACAGGCATCACAGAGTCCACCAACTTCCAGATATTCCAGATCAGACGGAGGTGTGGATCACAACAGACAAGAGTAAGCCAACCCCTGGTATAGTGGTGGGAAAGGCAGGGGCTCCGCGGTCATATATTGTGGAAACTCAGGGTGGCTTAGCACGTCGCAATCGACACCACCTCAACGTTGTGCCTAATGTTGTTAGGCAAGGTGCAGAGGAACCACAACAACCTGACTCCTTGGAGCAGGAACCCGAACAAGTGGAGAAACCACAACAACCCAATACCTATGAACAGGAGCAAGATCACCAACCACAGGAAACTCATAGAATTATGACACGGTCACAGACAGGGACAGCGATCCGTCCCCCTGAACGATTTGGATGGAACTCAACCCTTGCAAGAAAGGGAGATGTGGCATAACACGTATTATTAGTGTTGTCATGGTTGTACTTGCGCATGCGCCTGATCATTATTAATATATATTTTACGAACACTTACAGTACGCACTGGTTTCAACTTGAGTGGGACGTATGCTCCACATCACTGCCCATTGCAGTCAAAGAGCCTGATTCCCATTATTTTAGCGGCCGGGTTATGAGGTCACCATTGGGCAGGTCAGGTTGTCACTTGTCTCTGTGATAACACTGTCGCAGTGTCAGCGGTGCAGTTCCACTTGTGCCGCCAGCAGCACATGATGCACTTACTGTGTTGCCTATTTTTTTATTGAGGCACGATTTGACTTCCAGCTGCAGTGCAGGCACATCCCAGGCGGCCAGAATGATAAAGCTGACGACCTGTGTTTCGTAATAATTTGATTTCATTTCTCGCTAAAGTGCCCGAGGCCAGAATCCATCCGTCGGTGGTCCAGCTCTTCCTTTTGGGGCTGCTTCTAGCTCAGGATTTGGACTTTCTCTCCCCACTATGGATGCTTTTGTGGTCAGATATTTTCAAGCGGGCTTAGCGGTCTCAATGCAACACACATATGCACGTGTCGCTTCTTCAGATTGGGCGAACTCCTGCCTGGCACCCGTGGCGGGGGTTCTGGCCTGGTATGGAGCGACATGGCAATCGATAGCATGTCTGCCCCCACAATTATTCGGGTGTTTCTTTGGTTCTCCAAGTGTGACCAGGACCAGGTCAGAAAAGGCGCCAACGTGTTCATCGGTCGGATGAATGATAAGCTTTGCCCGGTAGCAGCAGCCATAGCTTATATGGCAGTTAGGGGGTCATGCGCCCTGGTCCATTCTTCTGTGACATCTGCGGAACGCCGCTGTTGAAAGTTCGTTTCGTGGCCAAGCTGAAAGAGGTGTTGACCGCCATGAGAGTGGACCAGTCACAATACGCAGGGCATAGTTTCAGGATCGGGGCAGCCCTAGGGCAGGCCTTGAAGAGAGCACCATTCGTATGCTGGGGAGATGGAACAGCGACGCGTTCATGCTCTACATCTGTATCCCAAGCGTGCCCCTGGCGAAACTTACAAGTACCCTGTCTACTTTGGAGGTGTGAAACCAGTTACTCCTTTGGGAGGGGGCGTGTCCCGGTACACACCTTACACCCCTCCATCCCTTCCCGAGGGGCGGGACTTCCCTGACATTCCCCCAAGAGGGTCTAAGGTGTTGTTCCCTTGCTGATGCTTAGTGTCGGTTCAATTACATGAGTATGTAATTACCATCCTTTTACTGTATCCTAGCTGTGATATACATACAGTACACAGTACACGTACACTGTACATAGGTAATGTGGGGCAGCCCATGTCACGTACACGTGTAAGATGTATACACACATCTGCTTACTTGTGGTAGCGTGTTAATAAATGTTTCCTTCTTGCTTGACTTAGCCTGGAAGTCCGCCAAAAGGTTGAGAACATCAGTATACAACTCTATCAACGACTTCTGTGATTCAAGAAAAAAAGACAGTATTGGTGCATGTACAGGTGCCATATTTTAATGTACATGGTACTGGGTCATTCCAACACAGATCACCTGACCAATAACACCACACCTCCTCGTATTGTGATATAACTTATATATATTTAACAAGGTACAGTAGGGGGGAATCACTGTATTGAATTACATGACCACAACCAAATCTGATTATGAAATATATGATTAAATTAACTCAAGTTTAATTTATTAATAGTGCAACAATTTAGCAAACAAAACCAATATACACCCATAGTGCAAACATAGCAAGTCATACAAACTTTTGCTTTCATTCCAATTAATGTTTGAACAGAGAATCATTCAAAAGGGACAAGTTGCAATGACAAGACATTAACTGACATTAGAAGCCCTATAACAGTATGTTATTACAAGCTACATGTATATCTAAACAGGAATATTTATTGTTGTGCAGCTAATAACAAACCAATAACAAGTTCATACCTTTATAATTTACACAAGCACAAGTGAGATCAGCTACCAAAGGGACTTTCTAGAGCATACGCCTTGTGTGTATAGCGTTATCAAAGGTACCCTTCATTGCCATGAAGGCATGAAAAAAGTAGAGTCAACATCACAATAGCTATGTGGAATTATATAGTATAGAAGCTAAAGTACACCCGCTTCTCAGCCAGGCTGATTTTATAATGCCAAAATGCTTTGCTGAAGTGTGTATGAATAATTCATGTATAATAAACAAGCACATACATGTAATCATAATATTTAGCATTATGACAAAATGACTTAATGTAAGTGAGAATAAAAGATTTGTATATAAACTTTGCAGGTGCTTGATTATGGAACGCAAAGGCAGGCACAGAGTGGGTGCACAAATCAAATTTCACCATACATGGTATTGTCAATACCATATATGGTTCAATAAAATATGATTTGCCCCCTCCCTTCCCTCTTCCCTGTACATCCTACTGCAATGGTACATGTACATGACAGTGAAAGAATAGGGCAAAATGAGTACATTTTCCTATTCCTTTGTATTGAAATATAAATCTACTATGCTCTCTGATAGACATCAATTGTTTTTAAAATTATCCCTTTTTATATGGGCAATGTTTTGTTACATGGTTAATTAACTCTATCAAATGATCAATTAATATTATTCGCCATTGTTTTGCCCCCTTTATTTATGAGTAAGTTTAATGATGGTGTTACATGTGTGAGTGCTCAAAGATTAATGGTCAGAAAACTAAAATGCATTAAAGTCACATCAAATTAGTAGATCAGATAAGGGCAGAGAGGTGATAATTTTAGTGGTCACTTTCCCAACGACAAACATGTGTAACAAATTCCATATAAATCTGAGGGTGTGTGGTGATAAAATGGCATCATTACTGGGTGATCAATCATGACCTACTGCATACTGTACAGTTGATCTGCATGTGCACCTGTACAAAGCATAGTACAAGTCCACAAATGATCTGTGGAGAAAACCAACCTGCCGTGCTCGTCTGACGACATTTGTATCTACTCCAATGTACTTGGCCAATTGCTGTTTTAATTCATAGTTTTCTTTCTCCAAAGATGCCACTTTCCCTTGCAGCTCCTTCACCTCACTTTGAAGCAACCTGTCCTGACGAGCACTGGGAGTACTCTGGCCTGGGGAGGACTTGTCTGTTGACACCGATTCTGTCTGAGATTTTATCCATGCTGAGAATGTGCCAACACCTACATAAATAATATGCAAATGTCATATTTGAATGATCACACAAGATGCATACAGGTAGCTATAGTACATGTAATATGCATGTACATGTATATTACGCTATAGTGCACTTTATTTTATACATATAACACCAATTTACAAATTGTATTATGCATTGCGAATATTAACATGCAAATTACAAAAAATACATAAATTATCATTTCGAAGAAAAAAAAAGAAGTAACTGTATTCATCACAAGTGTCTCTGTTGCAAAAAGCTAGACAATCACAGTGATTATAATTACATGGTTAGTTAAAATGAAATGTTATGTAAGGATCAATCACAGAAGCGCAACTGTTTCTTAGTAGATCTACATGTACAGGTACAATACAGGTACATGTACTTATTAGACTGTTGTAAGTTTCGCATGCGTGCCCTGAGTAATGCTATCAACTGTCACAAACGCAAGGGGATGCCATGCTTTGACCAAAGGAAAATGTATGATCCTGGAGTATGATCCTGGGTTCAGGTAGTTTTGCTGATCGCCTGTAATAAAGATGGCTGAAAATTTGCCCCAGACTTGTGTTTTTAGGCCTGATTGGGTTGATCTATCCATGGTTGTGTTTTGGAGAAGCAACCATGGATAGGTCTCTCCATCCAATACAACCTTTGTTCATACAGTTCCTTTGTTTGAAATGTGGTGTCCTCTCGCGCTCTGCAACAATAGATAACCTGCTCTCTTATTGTTGCAAACAGGGTGCAGTGGGGATCCATGTAGGGGGTGGGGACAGGGATGCAACTGAGGGTGTGATAAAGGATGAGTGTTCCCTCTCACAGCAGCTAGGAGGTACAACAGGAAGAGAGACACGAGCCTGTTGTGTGCACCCCCTCCCCTGGATCCACTATTGCGGTGCACAGATAAACACTGTACATACATGTATATGTATTGCTGCTTGCATTCTTCAGTAAATCATTAACAACATATCATGTATCAAAATAAACCAGGTACAGGTAACTATAATCATACTGTGGCAAAGTAAACTGTGTACCTGTACACTATTAGAAATGTATGTACTGTAGTCAACAACCACAGAAATGAACTAGTAGCTAGTTATCGTTAATCAAGACCTGCATTCCCAATTCTCTAAAGCGTGCATACCAGTGATGTCAAACAGTTCCAAAGGGACTGTACCCACTGAAGTTATCGCACAGATGTCTCACTCACTACCCTTAAATGAAGCAGCTGTAAACGTACATGCACTTTGTAACAAAATGCATTTCTACACATTATTTTGCTTCAATTATGCGTCTGTCTGATGTTATGTTTGTGTACCTTGACTCGTATGAACTACACACTCAGGAGTACAAATATCTAATTTTCATCCATCACGCCTTCTAGCGACACGCCTTCTAGAGCTCCTTCTTGACTAAACGTGTAACGCATTTAATACTAATCAATACTAATCAATACCCAATTGATGAAACACATACTGCTCATGTTTACACACATTGTGTTGGTGTTTATATTGAAGTAATTATGTAACCTTTTCATGTCACCTCACTGTACATAGCATCAGACTAAACCAAAATGACATATTTGCGATGATGCATGAATGATTTTAATGGTTTGTTAATATTTTAAGAGGATAAGCTACCGTAAAACACCAATTTTTCATTGCCAAATAATTCAACTTCTAACAATTTGATAACGGGATTTTTCATCGGTCCAGGTGACACACAAATAATTTGAACCCATCAAGTATTATCAATGTGCGTTAAAAAAAAAAAAAAACAGCAGATGAGTTCCGTTTTATATGTTGTGGGTGCGGCGGCTTTCACATTTCCAAAAGCGTCAAGGACACATTTGTTGGGGAGGCTCCAGGAAAATTACTAACGAAAAGAACGCATTGTATCCAGTACTTTTGAGTAAAAAAAATTGGTCCGGGCTGACCACTTAAATTTCACATGAGTTTCTTCAATAGTGTTTGAATATATTGTAGCACACACCTTTACAATCTACAGTTGAACAAAACATTCATGTTCTATTAATAACATTCATAGGTACCTACGTATATATGACAATTGGATGTGATCACTTTACGTATCAAACCTATTTTTCTGACCACGCACATGTAATTAGTCCCAATAAGTACCATTGAATGCACAATGTTGTTATATTATCACATTTTATATAATAACAGATTGCTACAGTGCCATCCATAGGATCATCCAAGACATCTGCTACAGACATGTGGCACCAAATATCAGAAATGTTACCCAAACCAATGGCTATGGTTTGCCAATTGCCTGAACAATGCTACACATTGATCACTACAGTGTACACTCTATAAGGACAATAGACATGAACATGCATATTTTGAAGCAAACTACAGTGTACTGCATATGTACCTTGAGATACTTTTTCAATCAAGGTAGTCGGGTAGTATCCATCAATTGTTGTCTTGACTTGGTCCATCTTAAGTTTCATCTGATAGTACACCTGAAAATGGCCCAAACATACAAATGTGGATGACAATACTGAATAACAAGGTATAAAATAAAATGACAAACTATTGGTGTACGCTGTACAATACTGATGATATGCATTTTATTCATTATGAATATAATATACACAGATTACAGACTTCATTGCAATTTAACCCAAAAGAAACAGTGCAGCATTAAAACTACAGTTATTTGTTCAAACGTACAGGTAACAGGTAGGATTAATTAACTTCATACTGCTTTGATAGCCAACCTTAGTTAGCCAGTATTGTGGTATTACATGTATACATGTATTCATTACATGAGATCGTTTCCGCGAAAAGGGACCTAGCGCATACACTGTATGTACATCATAAAATTTCCAGTACACCTATTTCCAATAGGCGCTGAAATGTATGGCTAATTACAAATTCAGCGCCTTACAGCTCCATGACCGACACTCCGATTCTCAGTGCGTAAGAAGTGCAGAGGTCATTTCAGACCTGTACAATTTCAAAGCACGCGCAAACCTTGAAGTATGACAGTACATAACTAGGGAGCGGGGAAGGGGAGTTTTTCCCGCTAGTCACCAAAGAGCTACTTGAATCATCTTCACTACAGTACTCGCTCGAATCCTAGTACAAGAATACTCTCTCCAAGGGCACGATAACCCTATTGTACAACTGTCACTGAACTTACATAAAACAATACTCCTGCAGGAAGGCCGAACACAATAAGGTATTTGTAGAGCACCCATTTGCCTGCAGATCTGCCAGCAGCCTTGGCAGTACTGGTATCCGAGTACTCTCTCGTTGCCTCGTTGCGCCTGTGAGACACTCGCACAGAAGACTGCACAACCACGTGGCTACTGTAGGTTCTGTGTTCGCTCGAAGAGAGTGAATACACCCTGAAAGTGACAGAATTGTGGAGTGTCGAATTCCTGAGGAAAGGGACCCTGCGACAGAGTATCTGCGCAGCCATGATGGCAATAAATAAATAGTACTAATATTGGATAGTTAAATATTGTTTTAATTACATCGTTAATAACCTAAATCTGTAACCATGAATGACATTATGGCCGCCTTAACTGGTTAGGGCAATGCCACATCCATCCTAACCAGGTTAATGCTCCCATCTTAGTGATTTGTTGTTTTGTCTGTACAACAATGATACATGACTATGGAACTAACACAACACGCATCTAACCACTGTCCAGCTGAGCCAGGATTGGTGGAGACCTGGCTAGCAAAGCTCTTGCAGTGGCACGCATAAGTTTGAAGTTAAGATGGCAATAAATGTCAGATAGTACCTTACCCTTGGGCCAAGCAGATCCCACAGAGAGAAGAGAAGCCACGCGAGAAAAGGTGCATTGTGCCTCATCACCCCAGGCTCCATAGGTCTCCACGGCAAGTGGAACACAGGACCAGCCCAGCTCAGCACACTTCACATCATTAGCTCTGTGCTTGCGTTCCTCAGCAGATCGGGCAGCTGCACCTGTGTTAGCACTAGGCTCAGATAAGATGGCAGATGATAGGGGAGAAGAAACTGTAAAGTCAAATGCGGCAGGTTTCCCCCTATCCCAATTGCCCACCAAGACGTCAGCCGGGTGGGAGTTGTCCAATGTGAGGTTATTTCCAACCTCTACTTGGACACTAAGATGTGCGTTGCGGCAAAGGTCTACAAAAGTGTCATGCAAACAGTTGTGGCGTGTAACCACATCTCCACCCCTTCTGCAAGTGACTGCATGATGTCCCAGGGTGTCCAGAGCAGTATCTGGGCAAAGCAAACACATGGATCCACCAGACGTATCTAATCCCAGCCACTACTTTATTGCAGTTTGCAGCTCATTCGGATCAAGGTGGAGCCCAAGCTGTACAGAAGGAGTGACTGAGAGCCAAGAAGCAGCATGAGGAGCTGACTCAGAGAGAAGACGAGCTCTGTTTGCAGGTGATGAGGAAATTAACAATGACTGAAATAACTTACGGTCAATTTTCTTGTAAAGGTCTCGTTGAAGAACAGGAGCATTCAATACAGACTCTACTGAAATGACATCAGATGGGAGCACGAAAGAGTTGAAGTGATCAACAGCTTGCATCAGATTCTGATCAGCGGAGTACCCAAATCCTGAAATCCTTAAAGAGGCTATGTAAGCTGCACTAGAGTGGAGCGAGGTAGGCCTAATCCCAAGGCCCCCAAAGCTTAAGCATAGCTGAACCTGCTTCCATGCCTCATCAGGGATGTCAATATATGCACAAGAAGAATAACAATGCCTGACATCATCATCAAAAAGAAGCAAGAACTCCAGATGCAAGTCTAGGAGGAGTTGTTCTAGCCAGGTGCACTAGCTTGCAGAAACCAGCACAGATGCGAAGGAGCAATAGTGACACCTGAGGGTCTATTCTGGCAACACCCTCTAACCTGGAAGAAGCCTTGCGGCCTGTTGGCGCTTAGAGGAAACGAAATTGGCACAGTACAGATAATCCCCAATAGGAGCACCGAGTATCTCAAAGTGAGGCAAGTTGGAAGATTTGATACAACTTGGGAACATAGTAATGTCATTGCGACTATAGACTTCACATTTTTCATGGTTCACATAAATTCCCAGAGGTCAACCCAGACCCTCAATTAAAGACAAAGCTTGAAGGAATGAAGATTTCGTACCTGCCAGTATCCCGTCATCTAGGTACCATGCCTGGTATAGCAAGTGTAAGCACTCATCATCAGCATCGATGGAAGAAACAATCTGATGAAGAACCAGAGCAAAAAACAATGGACCTAATAGATCTCCTTGCTGTACACCCGATTCAGGAGACAGGTGACCCATTGGATGCCACAAAAGAGGTTGGACACTATAGCACCAGGATGCCCAGGGTAAAAGTTCAGGAAAAAAGGTATAGCACATTCTTGGAGTAGAGCATCCCTAGAAACCAGGTTGAATGCATTTCGCATATCAGTCTTGAGCACCGCAAAATCTTCGTCATCCCAATAATTGTCAATACACTTTCTCAAGCCATGCACCACTTTCTCAGATCCAGAAGTACATGCTATGCCCGATTGGAGAGGTTGGAAGAAAGCAGAAGCCTTAACCTTCACTAATGCACACAAACACTTCGCAGTGAGTCTCCTCAATGTCTCACCAACTGCAATGGGCTCCTTATGTCTGGATTGCAACCTCGTTTGAATTTATTCAAGGCCATTAAAGAACCTCCAGCTAAACATTTTGACACTTGGATAGGAACTTGACCTGATGCCAATAGATTCACTACACTTCGAAGCTAAGAGCAGATAGGTGTTGGAAGTGGAATACTGGCAGCGTCAATGAGATGCTGGACACGCATACCTGAAGGACCAGCAGCGGTGCCCTTTGGAAAGGACCTGAGGACAGCACGGATATCAAAATCACGACCAAGGGATGCTGGTGTTTGAGAAACATCTGGAACTGTTGGTGGGGGACTAGCAGGATGTTTCGAAAGAAGTAACTGCCAGGTGGCATCATTGTTTGGTGCCAAGCCCTCAGATAGAAGAACTTGACACACCTTTCCAAGCAAACCATCTCTTGCCAATGACACTACCGACTGTACAATCTTCTCTGAAGTCTCAGGAGAAGTATTATTGGACCTAGGGATGGAGTTAGCTCGACCTTTTGCAAGATTCCAAAGTGTTGCAAATGCATTCTTAGACCAAAGATCACAAAGAAAGTCAACGGAAGCTGGATTAAGGTGACGACCCTTGTGCTTAGAAGAGGGGAGGACACACTTTGAAAACATTAGTAATTTCAACCATGCCTGCTCTGAATTGTCATTAATCACAGACCTTAAAGTGGATGACAATGCTCTAGCAAATGCTGCTCTTGACTTATGTGGAACAAATCTCAAGGTAGGGCACTTCAGATCACATACCTCCTCAAATGATGGAAGGTTGTCCTCATTCACACCTGTAATTGGAATATGAGATGGCTGAGAATTTTTTCCACAGTGGTGTAGGTGGGATGAATGTCTAGAATTAGCCACTAGCTGGAGACAATATTTACAAAGAAACAAGTCCTGATCCACTAGCCAAGACTGTGGTACGTTGCCAGGGATAGCATGAAGAGTCATATGAGCTCGCCACATTCTCGGGGCAATTAATCCAGGGCATCCTTCAACGATACACTGCTTCATTACCGTGCCTACAGGGGTACTGATATGGGAGTTAGTGGGTCGAGTGGGCAGATGAGGGAGAGCCGAACCAGTGGATGAATCAGAAGACGAACGTGGCAAAGAAGCTGACAATTGTCTAGATGTCGAAGGGAGCTGTGGAGGACCAGGGAGGAACGGTAGGGGATACACTAATGACGTCGATGATAGCCATAGGGGAAGCGGCTGAGACGAAGGTGAAGAAAGGGTGGTAACGGCAGCTGCGGTTGCGGGTGACTAAACGCCAGCTGCGGTGCAGCAGCTGGAGGTGGCTGCGGTACCTCTTGCGACTGACAGGGCATTTGTTCTGGATGCGATGATGAAGACTGCAAATTTGGATGATCTAATCCTGCCAACAATTGACCACAGAGAACAGGAAACGGCTGAGAAGGTTGGGATGATTATCTGATCCCGCCGACAATTGACTACTAGTAACCGGAAGCAGCTGAGAAGATTGGGATGAAATTGTATGATGGAACGAACGATTTGAACAATAGCCGTGTCTGCCAGGGAAACAGTTGGTACATTGTCGTTTCTGCTTAACACACGAGCAAGACTTGCAACGAGCATTTATGCCATTACATTTACAACACGGAGCCATTCTACGTGCATAGTATTATTATTATTATTGGAGTAGGAGTACATAAATACATGAATGAAGACAAACCAACAAATACACAAAACAACCAAGTAATCAGTTCATTTTCTTGTATGAATAATAAAAATAATGTGTTACGGTCAACACCCTACTTTGTGGCATCCCATGGGTCAGAAACTGGTGTCCAGCAGGGTGATCCACTAGGCCCCGTGTTCTTCTGCCTTGTGTTGCACAAGCTGGTCACTGCCATCATTACTGATAATGAGTGTTCCAGTTTGCTATTCCACAGATGGTACATTGATGATGGTGTGGTTGCAGGGCCTAAGCAAAGGTCTTTTCTATCATCCAGGAGCTGGGTCCTCCACTTGGTCTTTTTATCAATGCTGGAAAATGTGAGTGGGCCCAACTCTTGGCATTTCGGACCATTTGAGTGGAACTTACGGGCCTCAGCTGCAAGGGCTGCTGCACTAGCCTGGCAACACGATTTGCTCAAGATGGCAGAATGGAGCGGTGAAGTGATGGTCAGGTCTAGCGCTGCAGGTTTGCCTCTGTCCCAGCCAGCAATAAGGATGTCAGTGGGCCTGGTGTGGGCAAGGTCTCTGGTGAGGCCGTGACCTCTCTCCACACTAACACTTACATGTAGGTAGGCACGACAACAGAGGTCGAATACCTCATCCCTTAGACAATTATGGTGTATGACCACATCTCCCTCATGCCTGCAGGTCACAGCATGGTGACCAAGAGGATCAAGAGCAGTATCAGGGCAGCATTGACTGACCAAAAGTATCCAACCCCAGCCATCACCTAATGGCCATCTAGTACTCATTCAACTCCAGGTGTAAGCCCAAACCAGGGGAAGGGACTAACGATAGCCAAGAGGAAGCATGAGGAGCTGCCACTGACAGGAGGCGAGCTCTATTGGCAAGGGAGGCAAGACTCCAACAAGATGTGGAAATGTTGGGCTTGGATCATTCCTGACAAGACCTTTTGGGGAATGGGAGAGGGCTGAACAGAATTGACAGAGATGGTATTGGAAAGGGAGACCTGGGTCTGCCACTGCCTGCTGTAGGTGGATGTTATCAGCACTGTCCAAGCCTGAGAATGACAGGGAAGCAGCAGCAGAATGATGAGAGAGGGATCATCAGTAACATTGATGGCTGAGCACATTGTGAAGCACTGCTTGACCTCTTCATCAAAAGAACTCAGAGCATCTGAGGCCTAGGCTGCATGGGGTGACCCTTGCTATGTTGACCATCCTGCAGAAGCTACCACACATGCACAACAGGATAACTGCTACCTGGAGGTCAACTGCAGCAACATCCACTAGACCAGACAGAAGCCTCCTGGACTCAGCACACTTCCCAGCGATAAACTTGGAACAGTGTAGGTAATCCTCAATTGGTGCACCAAGGATATCCAGGTTGGGCAGTCGAGAGCAACCTCAGGTTGGGCAGTCGAGAGCAACCTCAGGTTGAATGATGTGTTGCCCCTCCTGCTGAATAGCTCACACTTGGCCAGGTTCACATGTAGGCCCAGTGCAGGACCCAACTCCTCAATCAGATGCAAGGCACACAGTACAGCTGGGCGCCGGGTGCCCGCCAAGGCTCCATCATCGAGGTACCAAGTATGAAGAAGAATTTCAGCAGATTCATCATCTGCAGCATCCAGGCTGGATACCAACTTCTGGAGGACTAATGCAAACAGCAAGGGTCCTAAAGGGTCAAATATGAACAATATGTACATGCACACATTAGCTATACAGCTAAACCAAAATAAGTCACGAAACTAAGCAGAACTCTGAAAAGATGGTACTGGGACCTGCTCATGCAAAAAATAAGGCACAGGTTCAGTAGTGGACATGAAATGACCACTTTAAAACATGGCTTCCTTACTTGGTCTGTTGGATTTGGTATTGTTATACGCGAGTATCAACATATATCCGACCCTGCCCCGTACGGAGGGGTTGATTTGTGTATTACTCTCAAGCATCCTCCCACTTTCACTTTAAACATACTATAATTATAATTGTAATATTATTATAATAATATTATTTATATCGATTTATATGGAACGTTCTATACGAAAATGGGTCTTGTGGATTTCATTTTATAACATAAAATTTAAATCGATGTATCTTCCGAAATATTAACGCTATCAGGTTCCTATTTTTAACGCAACATACCACACCATTACTATAAGTGGCAATCCATTTTGGTGTCTTACACTTGCGGGGTACCGACGTTACAAGGTCCGATACCCCGTAGGGTTCAAAACGGCCACATCTTCAGGTAGGAGTGTCCAAATCGGTTCAAAATAGGTACCTATGTAGAAGGGTCCTACCGCTATTGCTGTTCGTTAATTTTTGCTTTATCCGTTATGGAGATACAAGTGTGCAAAGAAATTGCATATTTCCCGGGCGTTACGCGCCATTAACGTATTACTCGAGGACGTCCTCGTAATACATTAATGGCGCGTAACGCCCGGGAAATATGCAATTTCTTTGCACACTTGTATCTCCATAACGGATAAAGACAGGGTACAAGTGTTGAGGTCAGATAGTTTAGTAATAATATAATCGTAATGAACTCCTCAATGAAAAGTGATCATTGGTGTGGCAACGTTTCCATCCAACATTTGTAACCTTAGAAGGTGCAAACGGGATGCTTAGTCATAGAATAATTCCACAATCCTTACTTAATTTAATAATACAATTAGTTCACATTTTGTCATAATTACAATTATTATCAATATGTATTACAAGGCTTGAATGATTTATGATGCTCGATTAGTACATTAAACTGCAGTTAAAACAATCATTGTAACCATGGACATTAACCGCTCCTGTAAAATGCTAGCAATCATGGATGCATTAACAATGCTGCATATTTTTCATGAAGTGAATCAATATATTCACCCTAACTTCATCAAATACAATTTAATACAGTTAGCTGCTACACATTTTGAATACTGATGTCACCTTTTGATGTTAACTGCCTCTCCATTGTCTGCAAACTGTTTCAAGACTGTTTGAAGCTTATCCACACATGTCTGGACAACAGGGACCATCTGATAACCAATAAAAAGTTGTTATTACTTTGGAGGACAATTGCTTATAATGTGTGCTTGAATCAGTTGAGCTTGTTATTACATAAATGACACATTAAAAAGGTATTACAATGGAGAAAGTGTCACTTAGAAACGTTAAACTTTTACCTGTTTCAGTTTGCCTCCAGTGAATGTGGGCAAAATAGCTTGACGAGAATTCTTCCAATTTTCCCCTTTGCTGACTAGTAAACCAGGTGGGAGATCAAGTTTTTCATCTAAACCACGAACAAGAAAATCCTGGTGCATGCAGGGATGAAACTTATTAAGACCTTTCTGGTATAGGAGAGTTTTTAGATATCTTCATGGATTGTATTCATCATAAGAAGCTTCATCTGTAATTGATCTTAAAATACCACCCTTGTAGCTATTTGAGATTTTATGGGTTATGATCAAAGAATAAATATGTATTCACATTTGAACTGAATATAGCAAAGTATGTGAATTACATAGTTTCTTGGTGGCATATGTTTTTAATAAAAGGCAAAAAACTATATAACATGGTTGTTTCTTGAATGTGTACAAGTTGTGATTTTGAGATTCTACATGCAATAAAAATAAACACTTCGTTCACATTTGAACTTTCTACACTAGTAATGAGTTTCTTGGGGTTTCTTAATGAAATGCATTCCTGATAAGATAGGATCCTTTTCATCTCTAATCCAGTCTTACAATACAGCACATTGTTAGCTACTTGAATTTGTAAGGAATACCATGATTATATTAGACGCTCAGGGAATAAAGCATGCATTCACATTTCAACTGTCTATAGCAATGTATGCGAACTACATGGGTTTTCGTATCACACGAGCTCCTGACATGATTAATACCTGTCATATTATTGCTTAGTCTCAAAGCAATGAACATCGCAACCGATGTGCATGAAGTAAACCCATTGCCAGAAATGGGTTAACTTCATGCATCCATTGTTTCACCAAATCATGCGTCCCATTATTATGCAGAGATATTGTGACTTTGTATTTCTGAGAAATTGTGATAGAGATGTGTAACTCAGGCTAGGAATGTGATCAGTTAAACAATACTACTTTCACTGATGTTATTTGCTAAGAGAAAGAGTTAGCAAAGAGGTGGCCTGGAACCTTGCAACAAATGTGTTACATATCTGATTGATCCAAAATATTGCAATCAGAATTGAGTTAGTATAAAGAAATACATTAATTAAACTGGCCTGGCAGAAGGACCATTGTGAAGTGCAGGCCCCCCCATCTTCAATACCTACCAAAGAATTGTGGAAAGAGGCAATGCGAAGGAGGAGGAAATGATAGCTAAAGCTATTTTCATGAACTGTGGACATATTAGCAACAAAGATGATATTCTGTGTACCAGTACACATAACAATACAATGCATCTCCTCCAATCTCCTTGCAGTGCCGTAAACCCCAATGTGCAATATGCATATCACAAAAACCCTTAAACTTACAATACGGTCAGAGAATGAAACAAATTCCTTCACTAGCACCAATTTCAAGAGTTCCTGATCTGCAATCACCACTGCTGGCATTGCTCCAATGTAAAAGCTGTGGAATATATTGTGTTATGTTTCTCAAATCGATCAATCTACAAGACTAAGGATTCGTATGATGTATGATTTTTGTTGTAATTCACTATGGATATATTTCCGCTGACCTGGAAACAAAATGCATGGTGTCAGACATGATCAAAATAAATGATAATGGTGCAATTGATATAATCCGTCTGCCCTTACGAATAGTAGTTCAGAAAACGACTTGTAAGACTATCACCAAATCATACATCTAGTGCCTCTAAAATTTATACCATGAACAGACTTCAATCATCACTGCAATGTTAGAGCAATTACTTCAAACTGGCTCACATAGAACAGCCATATTCTAAGCAATTAAATCAGCTATTGGGGCAGTAAGAATGAACAGTGAATGTCTCTTTGCCATGCTGAATTTCCATTCTAGTATAAATGCACTAGTATAAATGCACTGTATTGTAGTAATGTATGCTGTTCCTAAATATGTATGATAATTGTATACACTGCGCAAAAGGGTATGGCAAAGTGCATAATATTATCAAAGGCTGAAGTGATCACTTTATTGGTAATAGTTAGCATACATATTGTGAGTATTGTATTTCTGGCTGGTTATCTACCAACTATGGTCATAATGATTATTGTGACATCTACACTTCACAAATAAAAAAATCACATTAAAAAAAAGCACTTCAAACATGTATCACTAATTGATACTAGTACAGTGCATAACAACCCCAGTGATACAGATGAATGCAACAGCTAAGTAATATCATGTTCTAGTTCAAATCTACTAATACATGTAAGTGTAAGCATACTTTTCTTTTTGTTAAAAGAGTAAGTTTCAAAAAACCCAGCAAGGAATGCTCAAATAATGAAAATTAGATGTAATAAATACAAAATGGGTTCATAAACTCACCCAGAAACATCTCCATAAGTGTCATGTAGTATTTGCATCATAGCAAAATGATCCTGCATGTAAGATATTCAAGAAATGCCAATAAACATATACAAATACAATGCTCGAAAAAAACTACGTAACAATGAATAAATGTAATGATGTTATTATAACTGTATCATGCAACGCGGAGGTATTGCAAAGCAGCAAGGACTAAACGTAACACTTGTTCACCTACGTCAATTAAAACGATAAATAATAGACAATTTAATGCAATGTGCGTAATTCTCTTCGTGCAAATTCGCAGCACTGATTGATACTTATCTCTTGACACTGCCTACAACCTGTGCTCGTGTCATTCGTAATAAGTAATTACCATGGATACAATGGATGCCAGTAAGGAATATGCTAATACCTTTGAAGCTGGGCTAGCAGGTCGCTTTGCTGCCGTTTCGGGCACACGCACGTACGAACAAATCAGATCAGAATGTAATTATTTATTTAACAATGCCGTATGACATCTTCTTAAGATCTGTGCCATTGCCATTGAGTGTTCCCCCCCCCCCTCCCACCCCCACCTCTCCATTGGCCAATAATAAATGTTGCAACTTTAAATCCAAGAACATACTAGTCTGATAAAGTTAACATGTAATCAACGCACACACACTAGCAAACGCACACCTACACATACACACACGCACGCACGATGGGTAACGAGGGAGGGGGTACAGGGGCCGCGATATATAACGATTTATCGCGACTAACGTATGCGGACGTGAAGTATGACATCTTCTTAAGATCTGTGCCATTGCCATTGAGTGTTCCCCCCCCCCTCCCACCCCCACCTCTCCATTGGCCAATAATAAATGTTGCAACTTTAAATCCAAGAACATACTAGTCTGATAAAGTTAACATGTAATCAACGCACACACACTAGCAAACGCACACCTACACATACACACACGCACGCACGATGGGTAACGAGGGAGGGGGTACAGGGGCCGCGATATATAACGATTTATCGCGACTAACGTATGCGGACGTGAACAAATAACGTACACGACATCAAACTTGTTTTCATTTCTTTCCTGCGGGCAGAGCTGCTTGAAAGAACGAGTTTACATCGAATCTCATGTACATTGTTCCATTTAAGTTTTTATGAGTTCTTCACAAATATGCATTTATACTGAGCCTATAGTTGTAAAAGACGTCATCTTCTCTTCTGCGATATATTTTTGGCAGTTGAAAATACCCTTGGAGCTGTATATCCTGAAATCGTCTGATCTTAGCATCAATGCAGTGATCCCACAATACTAACCAAAGCACTCCTCGCTACAGTGGATATTCATGCACAGCTAGAGTCTGTGGAATGTAGTGATTATACCTCTGTCTTTTTTCCCTTGATGGTGTGGCTAGTGCTGAACTGCTCTTGAAGAGAGGTCTCTGGAGCATACCATGAAGACTGAGGACTTAATTGGATACAATGTATTGCAGACTGGCTATTAGTGCAAGATGCTTTGAAGTATGCCAGATTGCAGCCGTGCAGTGTGAGATTGTATAAAAGTTCCACTTTGCAAGCAACCTGATACAAAACCCACATAAACCTGCATAATACATAGATGTAGTGTAAATTTCAAAGATCAAAATCTCTGAGAATGTTATGTGTTTTGCATAATAGAAGAAAAATAGGAAGGCCTGTACCAGTTCCTTGCTGTGTCCACTCCTCCATTTGACTAGCACATAATATTTCAAAACCCATGGCATTCCTGATACAAACCCATCCCATGACTTCAGAATAGGACTTGTCCCCTTCACTGCAATCGTCAGCCAGGGAACTGTGCATCATGCATAGCCTAAGACCCCATAGACAGAAACGACAAGGGAATGAATAAAGCATCTTTTCCTTCGACAACTGAATGCTTTCATTTCCTTTCTGTTCTGCTAGCATAGTATGGCATCAGCAGTGTGGCTGGCTTATGACTGGGCATCAATATTCATAATATGAATATCTACCAACATCTCAACTGCCACATCCGAGTATGCTAAGGTCAGCAATCAATCATCTGCTTCCTGCACAGTGGTTCTCTTGTAGCCATTTTGTTGCTGACTATGACCAGATTGCAGATGTAAATGAATGTATTAGTGCAAAGCTCACCTGAAAGGATTGATAATAGCCTCAAACTGTTGACACCATCATCAGAGTCCTTCACAATACAAATTGTTTACCGTATGCACAGTTGGAATTAATTATTAATTTGTTTGCCATTTCTCTAACTACATATATATATTTTTGGAAATAAGATACACTCTTGTTTATGGTAGAATCGAACAAAAAATCTGGCATGTTTTGTCTTTCACATTCATGGTTGTGCTGAGTGGAAATACATTAGGCCAAGTGAAAGAACTATTCCTCAGTTGCGTATTGATGATGGTAGCGAGCAGTCAAAGATTTGTGTCCAACTAAGCAGTGATCTTTAGTGGTAGCTAGCATATAATGAGGCAGGTTGTGTCAAGTAGAGGTTATTTAGCTAAGATACTACAATCCATCTTCCTTTTTTGGCCTTTTTGGGGGGCATTGGCAACTGAATACGTAAATGCTGTGGTGTGTGTATGTATATAGTGACACGAGGCATTGTCGTGGCATGTGTGTGAATGTGTGTTAGTGTATGTGTGTGTTTGTATGTGTGTGTCTGCCAGCTAATGTAGACATTTCAGTTCATCTATGTACTATGCAAATGGACCAGCAGGAAAGTTGGCAGTGTGTGCAACTCTTGTTTGTTGGTCTAATTCCCCCCTAAAATGCCCATAGCCACTGATCTCACTGACAGAACGAATCGGTGCAAAACTAAACAATGTATGCTATATAGGCAAGAAACGAAGCTAAATAAGCAAATTGCACTGCAGTTGAATAAATAGTTTATCACAAAAACAAACTTCAAAAGAAAGAGGAAAAACAATGCAGACTGTGTATATGTTTTTTTTTTAATTCTGTGTCAGAACGTAATTACAGTAAATATTAATATTTCTAGTAAGTGCTTGTGGAAGTTTGTAGGAAACAGAAGGAAGTGGAAGTCTTCAGTATGATCTGATAAAATGCTTAGACAAAGGTCTACACTGAAGTTATAGCTCTGGCAGGTATCACCATGGCCATGCTCATTGATTAAATAATCTTTCTGTAGCCATTTAGATGTCTTTACAATGCAGAGCATCCTTGCTGTTGCATTCGGAAGACAAACAGAGCTGCATTCAAGCCAAGGATCAAAGGATCCACTGCTTAAATCAGCAAGAACCTTTTTTGATGCGCAGCGAACAGATAGTGGAGCACCTGATATCTTTATACTTATTGCCCTAAAATGTAAAAAATTGATTTGTTTGCATGCATTATGAGTCATGATGTTAGCATACACATTATGAAGAAAGAAAGTTCATTGTGCGAGTCAGTGGTGTGCTCAGTCTAAGCTATGAAATGAATGTTGCTACTTTTTATTTGTATAACTGGTTAGTCCACCTCACAGCACCACTAATGTTGGTAGTCAAAGCTGAAGCTTTCCATTGCTTAAATCACACAAGAGATCATTGCTTTGACATATTGGTTTCACCTAAGTGATGACAGCATTTATGTGGGCCTGTGCTCAGGCTTAGTAGTTACTTTGTTTACAATTAATTGCATTACTTTAGTAATTTGTATGGCTGTAAAAGATGCATACTTTTGGGAGATACATGTATGCGTATTACACTACTGCATGATTGTGTAACCAAGTTGGACATGGATAACAGATCCACCTAGCCACTAGCCACCAATTCCATTAATGCAGATAATCAGTGACAAGTAAGTTTTTAATTTATAATGCATCTAAGATTATGGGTTCATACTATTAGCTTATTTGTCTACTATTCTGTGCTATTATGTACAAGTAGATTTGACACAAAAGTGACATTAAAAGTGTAGTCAGCACATCAAGGCTATTCAAATTGGACATTTAACAAAAAATCTTTGTTCACAGCTCAATTGCCATTCGTGGGTCACCTGGCTTCATTCTTCTTGCCCAAGGAGTCATTTTGATTCTTTTCTTGTATGAAACGTCTAAGGCGCTAATAAAAAGGAATTATATAGTACAGAGAAGCTAAAGTACACTCGCTTTTCAGCCAGGCTGATTTTATAATGCCAAAAATACTTTTGCTGAAATAATGTGTATGAATAACTCATGTATAATAAATAAACAAGCACATAATCATAATATTTAGTATTATGACAAAATGACTTAATGTAAGTGAGAATAAAAGATTTTTTATATACATTACAAACTTTGCAGGTGTTTGAGTAGGTGTTTAGTAGATCAGATAAGGGCAGAGAGGTGATAATTTTAGTGGTCACTTTCCCAAAGACAAACATGTGTAACTTCTCAACAACAAACATATGTAACAAATCTGAAGGGGTGTGGTGTTAAAATGGCATCATTACTGGGTGATCAATCATGACCTACTGCATACTGTACAGTTGATCTGCATGTGTACCTGTACAAAGCATAGTACATGTCCACAAATGATCTGTGGAGAAACCAACCTGCCGTGCTCGTCTGACGACATCTGTATCTACTTCAATGTACTTGGCCAATTGCTGTTTTGATTCATAGTTTTCTTTCTCCAAAGATGCCACTTTCCCTTGCAGCTCCTTCACCTCACTTTGAAGCAACCTGTCCTGACGAGCACTGGGAGCACTCTGGCCTGGGGAGGACTCGTCTGTTGACACCGATTCTCTCTGAGATTTTATCCATGCTGAGAATGTGCCAACACCTACATAAATAACATGCAAATGTCATATTTGAATGATCACACAAGATGCATACCCGGTGTAAGCTATAGTACATGTAATATGCATGTACATGTATATTACGCTATAGTGCACTTTATTTTATACATGTAACACCAGTTTACAAATTGTATTATGCATTGCGAATATTAACATGCAAATTACAAAAAATACATAAATTATCATTTCGAAGGGAAAAAAAAGTAATTGTATTCATCACAAGTGTCTTATGTTGCAAAAAGCTACCGATGACGAAGGTCTGAATTGCATTGCTGTTTTGCAATAATCCCAAATTTGCAATTGCATGTCTTGTGGTGGCCGTTGAACAATAGATGCAACAATGAAGTACACTGGAGGGTTCAGAGGCTGCCATTGATGCAAGTACACTGTACTTCTGGATTGTACGCCTACATCTCTAGTACAGTGTACGTGGTAGAAATGATGATTGTTTCGATAGATACATGTACATGTACACTGTACATGTAGATGTAGAGGCTTAGAACAGGGTCTAGAATTTCCTGGCAGTCTCTTCACGCTGCCCTCATTTCACTATATCGTCATGGATGGGGGAATGGGGAACCTTGAAATGGCATGCAGCTAACATTCCCTTCAATTGCATCAAATCCTTCGAGACAGATTTGTATATATACATGTAGTTTTCCTTGGTAGAACGCTCACTACACAGCCCATGCATTTGGATCTACGATACACTGTAGGTGCATTACATTGCACGAAGTTTCACCATCCATTTTGATACTGACTAACTCAAAGAAAAGAAATGGGCACATCCTGAGTGGTTCAACACTCATCTGTTGCAATCTTCCACAGGCAAATGAACTAGAACATCTACATGTACACGTATGATTTCTATTGTGCAGTATGGCATTTCAGGCCTTTAACCATAAATAGATTTATTCTGTGGTTGTTGACTGTAAATCCTTTGTGTACATGTACATGTGCAAGACAATCACAGTGATTATTATTACATGGTTAGTTACAATAAAATGTTATGTAAGGATCAATCACAGAAGTGCAACTGTTTCTTAGTAGATCTACATGTACAGGTACAATACAGGTACATGTACTTATTAGACTGTTGAAAGTTTCGCATGCGCGCCCTGCTTGCAACAGTAATGCTATCAACTGTCACAAATGCATGCTTTGACCAAAGGAAAATGTATGATCCCTGGGTTCAGGTAGTTTTGCTGATCGCCTGTAATAAAGATGGCTGAAAATTTGCCCCAGACTTGAGTTTTTAGGCCTGATTGGGTTGATCTATCCATGGTTGTGTTTTGGAGAAGCAACCATGGATAGGTCTCTCCATCCAATACAACCTTTGTTCATACAGTTTCCTTTGTTTGAAATGTGGTGTCCTCTCGCACTCTGCAACAATAGATAACCTGCTCTCTTATTGTTGCAAACAGGGTGCAGTGGGGATCCATGTAGGGGGTGGGGACAGGGGTGCAACTGAGGGTGTGATAAAAGATGGGTGTTCCCTCTCACAGCAGCTAGGAGGTACAACAGGAAGAGAGACACGAGCCTGTTGTGTGCACCCCCTCCCCTGGATCCACTATTGCGGTGCACAGATAAACACTGTACATACATGTACATGTATCGCTACTTGCATTCTTCAGTACATCATTAACAACATATCATGTATCAACATAAACCAGGTACAGGTAACTATAATCATACTGTGGCAAAGTAAACTGTGTACCTGTACACTATTAGAAATGTATGTACTGTAGTCAACAACCACAGAAATGAACTAGTAGCTAGTTATCGTTAATCAAGACCTGCATTCCCAATTCTCTAAAGCGTGCATACCAGTGATGTCAAACAGTTCCAAAGGGACTGTACCCACTGAAGTTATCGCACAGATGTCTCACTCACTACCCTTAAATGAAGCAGCTGTAAATGTACATGCACTTTGTAACAAAATGCATTTCTACACATTATTTTGCTTCAATTATGCGTCTGTCTGATGTTATGTTTGTGTACCTTGACTCGTATGAACTACACACTCAGAGTACAAATATCTAAATTTTCATCCATCATGCCTTCTAGCGACACGTCTTCTAGAGCTCCTGCTATACATGCATTTTCTATACAAGTGCATCCCAGAATGCATGCTTTCCTATGTGATCATAACTAATCAATACTAATCAATACTAAATCAATACCCAATTGATGAAACACATACTTCTCCTGTTTAGACACATTGTGTTGGTGTTTATATTGAAGTAATTATGTAACCTTTTCATGTCACCTCACTATACCTAGCATCAGACTAAACCAAAATGACATATTTGCGAGTATGCATGAATGATTTTAGTGGTTTGTTAACATTTTAAGAGGATAAGCTACTGTAAAACACCAATTTTCATTGCCAAATAATTCAACTTAAAACAATTTGATAACGAGATTTTTCATCGGTCCAGGAGTCCCACAAAAAATTTGAACCCATCAAGTATTATCAATGTTTTAAAAAAAAATAATAGCAGAGCAGTTCTGTTTTATCTGTTGTGTGCGCGGCGGCTTTCACATTTCCAAAAGTGTCTAGGACACATTTGTTGGAGAGGTTCCAGGAAAATTACTAACGAAAAGAACACACTGTATCCAGTACTTTTGAGTAAAAAAATTGGTCCGGGCTGACCACTTAAATTTCACATGAGTTTCTTCAATAGTGTTTGAATATATTCCAGCACACACCTTTACAATCTACAGTCGAACAAACATTCACGTTCTCTTAACATTCATAGGTACCTACGTATATATGCATGATTATGACAATTGGATGTGATCACTTTACGTATCAAACCCATTTTTATGACCTCACACATGTAATTAGTTCCAATCAATATCATTGAATGCACAATGTTGTTACATTATCACATTTTATATAATAACAGATTGCTACAGTGCCATCCATAGGATCTCAGAAATGTTACCCAAACCAATGGCTATGGTTTGCCAATTGCCTGAACAATACTACACATTGATCTTATGCACACTACAGTGTACACTTGTACTCTATAAAGGACAATATATATGAACATGCATATTTTGAAGCAAACTACAGTGTACTGTATATGTACCTTGAGACACTTCTTTAATCAAGGTAGTTGGGCGGTATCTATCAATTGTTTTCTTGACTTGGTCCATCTTACGTTTCATCTGATAGTACACCTGAAAATGGCCCAAACATACTAATGTGGATGTGGATGACATTACTGAATAACAAGGTATAAAATGACAAACTATTGGTGTACACTGTACAATACTGATGATATGCATTTTATTCATTATGAATGCACATGGATATTATATGAATAGATTATAGTTGGTCTGGTGTAAAAGCACAGACTTCATTGCAATGTACTATTTATTCACCTAAAGAAACAGTGCAGCATTAAAACTACAGTTATTTGTTCAAACATACAGGTAACAGCTAGGGTTAATTAACTTCATACTGCTTTAATAGCCAACCTTAGTTAGCCTCTATTGTGGTATTACATGTATTCGATAATCATTAGTCTACATGAGATCGTGCGCATACACTGTACATCATAAAATTTCTAATTTCCAATAGGCGCTGAAATGTATGGCTAATTACAAATTCAGCGCCTTACAGCTCCATGACCGACACTCCGATTCTCAGTGCGTAAGAAGTGCAGAGGTCATTTCAGACCTGTACAATTTCAAAGCACGCGCAAACCTTGAAGTATGACAGTACATAACTAGGGAGCGGGGAAGGGGAGTTGAAACTATTTTTCCCGCTAGTCACCAAACAAAGAGCTACTTGAATCATCTTCACTACAGTACTTGCTCGAATCCTAGTACAAGAATACTCTCTCCAAGGGCACGATAACCCTATTGTACAACTGTCACTGAACTTACATAAAACAATACTCCTGCAGGAAGGCCGAACACAATAAGGTATTTGTAGAGCACCCATTTGCCTGCAGATCTGCCAGCAGCCTTGGCAGTACTGGTATCCGAGTACTCTCTCGTTGCCTCGTTGCGCCTGTGAGACACTCGCACAGAAGACTGCACAACCACGTGGCTACTGTAGGTTCTGTGTTCGCTCGAAGAGAGTGAATACACCTTGAAAGGGGCAGAATTGTGGAGTGTCGAATTCCTGAGGAAAGGGACCCTGCGACAGAGTAGGCCTATCTGCGCAGCCATGACGGCAGTAAATAAGTAGTACTAATATAACGTGCGCACACCCAGCCACGAATAACAGATCAGCAACAAGAATGAATCTGCACAAAACATGCACGATATATATTACTAATGGTATTTTTAGATCATTCTAGATGTGTGTGTGTGTGCATGTCATGTGCCTGCTTAACACCCAAGGTGTAAACTAGCGCCTTGTGTGACAGGCTGCCTGGGAGTCATGTCAGGGCCTGCTGGTGCAATGCTTCCAGCAACACAGTGACCACTAAGGTGTCAGAGTAGGACCTGGATGGTACTTCCTGCATACAATTCCATCCACCATGTCAAGTTGTGACCAGAGCTGGGCATATCTTCTCAATGGTGGTTTTTTCCAATCTCTGTGTGGAGGGCGTTGCTCAGAATGGAGTGCATTGTACAGCTGCAGGATCGTTTTGTCCTGCTGCTGTGCCTGCCTGATCTCTTCTGCTGTGAAGCAAGCATGCACTGTGGTCAGGGCTGCATGGAGTGTTTCCCTGTCTGGTCCTCTCCTCCACGACAGTGTGTCAGCATTTCCGTTGGTCGTTCACTTCCGGTACACGATTTCAAAGCTGAACTCCTGTATTGCCAGAGCCCAGCGACACAGGAGGCCCTCCATTTTCTGCTCACCCAGCCATTGCAGGGGAGCGTGGTCCGTCATTAGTTGGAAAGTGCCTCTCAGAAGGTAGTGGCGGAACTGCTTCGTGGCCCACACAATTGCCAGACACTCACGCTGGATCACGCTGTAGTTGGCCTCTGCTTTGGTGAGGGTGCGACTGGCATAGCCAACCACTCGCTGATCTTGCTCCAGGACAGCTCCCAGCCCTACGTTGCTGGCATCTGTCTGCAGTACCATAGTGCTGGCATGCTTGTCAAACTGTGGGTATGCCAGGACTGGTGCTTCTGTCAGGCACGCCTTCAGCTTCTGGAATGACTCTTCGTTCTTCTGTGTCCATTGGAAGGGAGTGTCCTTCTGAGTCAGCTGGTGTAGTGGAGCTGCAATGTCGGCAAACTTGTCGATGTACTTGTGGTAGTATGAAGCAAGTCCAAGGAATCGCCGCACCTCTGCTTCATCCTTTGGCTGGGGCCAGTTTACTACCACTTCCACCTTGCTTGCTATCTGGCGACATTCCTTCTCTGAAGAAGGTGTGCCCAAGGTATGTCACCTGTGCCATTCCCATCTGACACTTGCTTCCTATGAGGGTCAGTCCTGCCTCTTTCAATCATTGGAATGCTTGCTCCAGATGGCTCTTGTGCAGCTCCTCGTTCACTGAGTGGATCAGAACGTCATCGATGTAGGCGGTGACAAATGGCAGTCCTCGCATTACCACATCCATGAGTCTCTGGAATGTGCTGGGTGCCCCACATAAGTCCTTGTGAACTGGAACAGTCCCATTCCAGGACCAGGTGAGAATGCTGTCTTCTCTTGGTCCTTTGGGTCCACTGGTACTTGCCTGTACCCACACTGGAGGTCCAACTTGCTGAAGACGGTTGCCCCTGACAAGCGGTCCTGGACTTCGTCAATCAGGGGAAGTGGGTAGGTGTCCTTTCTTGTCCTCTTGTTTGCTTCGCGGTAGTCCATACACAGTCGGATTTCTCCTTTTTTCTTCCTGGTGTAGACTGCAGGTGCTAGCCACGAGCTGCTGCTTTCAACAATGATCCCTTTCTTCAGCATATCATTCATCTGCTCCTGAACTTCTTGCTGAAAGTGTGCTGGTATCCTTCTGGGTGGGACTCTTGCTGGAGACTCCACGCTGTCTATCTGATGACAGGCCAGCTTGGTCAGCCCAGGGGTATTGACAAATCGGTCTCTTGCCTGTCGCACTGTCTCTTCAAAGCAAGGCTTGACAAATCCCGGGAATTCAGCATCTGCGAACTCATTGAAAATTGGTATTACACACTCGTCCACCTCATCTGAAGCTGGGGTCTTCCAGGGATGCCACGATGCACACCTTCTCTCTCCTCTCTCTCTCTCTCTCTCTCCTTTCCGTATTGCCTGCAGTGCTTCTGGTTCTGGTAGTGGTGCTGGTCCAGGTGCTGCGCTCACAGGTGCCGGCCTTTTCTGCCTAGCAACGGTGACTGACACGGGCGAGGTAGTGAAGTCCAGTACTGACCTTGTTGCTGCAAACCCCAAGGATGGCGGGCCATGACGTAATAAATTAGTTATTACGTCATGGCCCGCGATGACTTGCAGATGAAACTGTGTTCTGGTACCTCTTCTTTGCCACTTAGCTTCACTGCCGCCTTGACGTTGTTCGCAATGGGGAGCTCTACTCCACCTGCCGAGACCAGCCTTAGCTTTGGCGTATCGCCCGCACTTGTCCTCCCGTTGAAGCGTTTGGCAATATCATGCCTGACGAGCGATACCGAAGAACCGGAGTCCAGCATCACCTCCACCATCATGCCTCCTACCAGTCCATCCACCACGGAGACACCGCTTCTGATGGAAGTGACGAACACTGCTTCAAGTGGGCTTACTGGCGCGCAGGGTGTCTGTTGCCCTCTGCAGATACCCCTCTGAAGTTTTCCGGATACTGCTCGCGGATTCGAGGTTCATTTGCGGGTAGATTACGGCAATTTCGACGGATGTGACCCAGTGGTGGCCGTGCGGTGCGTGGGATAAACTCCTCCTGCTTTCTTTGTTGTAGCACACTCAGTGCTGCAACCTGCTCCGTCAGAGCTGCTACCTGCTCCGACAACTTCTCTACAATCGCGTTTGTCGGGTTGCTAGGAGACGCTACTGCGGCGGCCGACCTGCTGCTCGTTCTCCAGGGCGCTCAATAGTTTCGCGCGCTCTACGGTACCGTAATTCAGTGGTATTCCCCGTTGCTCGTAACTGTTTGCTGATTGCCGAGGGAAGGCCCGCCACAAACCGATGCAGCAAGAGTTGTTCCTTGTCAGCGGAGTCGAGCCCGGGCATGGCTTGCTCCAGCAGCTGCTTTAGATCGTGCAGGAACACTAGCAGCGCTTCTCCAGGGACCATTTTCCTCTGCCGAAACCTCTCCAGGGTAGTGAAGTTCGTTGATTTCATCGCTGCCATTAGCTCCTTTCTTGTATTGGCATAAGCGGAGATTATATATATTGCGAATGCATATCAGGCTGGGGACGAGACTATGTACTATGTGAAAGTTGTGTGAGACCGAAATCATTGCAATCGTAGCCGAGTGGGGTGGCAGATATAAGACGATGATTTTAGCAAGATGATGGCAAATAGACACGACAATGCGTTTTACAGAAAAGCGTGCTATATATCTGCCAGAAGTAACATCCAAGTAACGTTTATTGCCTCAGTAGTCCTAATCAGTAAAGCCACGCCATTTTTTAAAGATGGAAATGAGATGTTCTGTTCCATGCACTGCTGAAAGGCAAGGCCATGCATAGTGCGGGGTGCATCAGTCATGCTTTCTTTTTGGCTCTGATTCAGTTCAGAGTACACTAACCTTGTGTTCTTTAATTTTTAATTTTGTAACACTCGTTGTAACATGCAAAATATGCACAACCTCAGCCATTACATGTACACCACTTGCGTACGTGGTTTGTGAAAATTGTGCGTGCGCGTGCGATTTTGATCGCGGATTACTTCTTGTGCATCCCAATTATCACGCAGAGATCATTCGTATGAGAAATCGGTCCACTTACGATTTCGTGAGCAAAAGGCGCACAAAATTCGGCAGCGCGCTCTTTCGGGCCCGCAATCAATATTCTGAATTGCTGTGGTACTTCTTGAGACACTGGGTAACATATACCCCCTTTCAAGTTTGGCAGTCCAAGGCAAGCGTTAACGTGACAATATGTTAGTGTTTAAATATTGTACAATAGTGCTTAGTGACACGAATTAAATTTCACACTGTAAATCCATGAGCAGGAAATGTTGTACAGAGGTATGTCTAATTTGTACACATATTCCTAGGTATCCCCCATTAGGCTTGTAAAGAGGGAAGCTATCCAGAATATGAAAACGTTTGTATGATCAACAGCAGTTGCTCTTTGTATCGCATTTAGTAGATCATCTTTCTTCTAGCTACCCCTATGTTAGTGTCATCAATCTGATCCATGTGACACTGTTATTTGCTCTATACAGAACCTAATTTAGCTGAGGTACATGCACAACCGACTTCAATTTTCTGATCTGTAATGTTAAGGAGATGCAGCAATTCTATAGAGCCTAGAATTTGTTGTCAGTATTACATTTTGGACCTCACAGTGTACTTGTTCTACTAAAAGCTAATCATGCTTTATTTGTATTTCTAAATTTCATGTCTATGCATAGTGCAGTGAAGTGGACAAAGAACTGAATGAACAATAAATATCTGTGTGTTATTGTGTTACTACTGTACTGCTGTGTACGCATGTGCATATGCTGTATTTATGCCTGTAATACTGTATGCATAAGTGTGTTTGTGTGTGTGCACTTGTACTTATGTGCTGGGGTGTGCATATGTGTGTCATGAATTGCACATGTGTGAAGCAGACCCCTCCCCCCCTTCCTCCCCCCTTTGAGCCGTCTCCTCTCTGTCTTTGACCGATTGCCACAACATTAGGTCATGCTGGGGTACTTTTGGACATGTGAGTTTAGTGCTGGCTCCACCCATCTCCCAAGGCTAAGTCGGTACCAGTGAGATGTTGCCCACATGCTGGAAGACCTGGTTGCCAGTCCTGGGCTAGCCAAGTGAAGGGGCGAGGCTCAGGCTGGTGAGTTTGCTAACTCTTCAGAGCAGGATCCACAGGTATGCTGCACTGAAAGACTCACCTAATGCCACTCTTGCCCTAAAGATGTAAGGGCCTGCACTGCTCAGGACATGTTGAACCAGTGGTGTAAAGACAGAACCTGCATGCGGTTACTGACCCGCTTCATTGTTATCTGCAGAAACATGCAATGAACTTGTATGTGCCTCCCCCCTCCCCCCCACACACACATTTGGCGCTGTTCAATGGCGCTGAACACACTTCAACTAAAATCACTGTAATATTTTATGCCACACTCCATAATCATATGCATGCTATACATGTAATTAAAACCTAGTCGGGACAGGACAATAAACCAATTTGCATATGTCGTACCAAAGCTGAATTTCATACCGTTCTAGTATAGGCTGAAACTAAGGGTCTTGCATAGCATGCAGCTGTCAAAGTACATGCATGTATTGTAATCCTTCAAACAGTAGCCGTAGTATCCGCTCCGGTCATTTCGTCACTAAGTTTTTGAAAGCCATGATGTATTGCTGTAAAAACGTACACGAAAGCCCTAAAAGATGAAAAGGTCTACAAGCATAAAACACCTGTGTTCTGTGGCTGAGGACCACACTTGGAGGACAGGTGCAGTACTGGTGAAGATCTTCAATTTTGTGGAAGGCCAAAGAGAAAAGCAGACCATCAATCAAAGATGTCCATGTTGTCATTAGTCACCTGGATGTATTGCACCTTATCCACTTGTTCCATACACTTCTATTATGCCACAGTATCGGATAAACAGTTATCAATAAATGCAGAGCATCTCTAATGCTGAATGCTGTTGAACAGTCCAGTAGAATTAATTAACTGTGGTGCAGTTATATGTTTCCAGTGCTGTTGCTCATGGTTGAACACCTCTGGAACACTTTCAAGTGTCTCCAGCAAGCAACCTTGTGCAGGATGCTATAAAATAAATAACTTGTGCGAATTGTTCAAGAACCTTGGGGTTTGGTCATTATAAACACCATTTGAATAGCAGCTGTAATTATTTGCTCATCGCAAGTGCTATTGAAGGAATTATTCTCCATCCAGACTGTACACCACTTCAAAGTTAGAGTCTGCTTTGCAAGCAAATTTGAGTAAGCATTCCCTTTCTATGAGACCTGATAAGGATGTAATAGTTGTTAAATTGTCTGTATCTTGTTATAAACAGATCAATACATCAAATTTTCTTATTCTCTATCTATAATAGATGTAATAGCCAATCGGATTACAACGTTGACTAACCCATCCGTTCCATCAGGTTCTGCATCAGCCAAAACTGTAAAAAGAAGTGTTCAGTACTTAGCGAAGGTATGACAACATGTCAGTGGATGTAATGCAACTGCTCAGTTTTCACAAGAAATAAGTTGTACTAGCTGTCGAGGCATGTTCCAGGATGTTAGATGAATTGACGTCACAGAGTGGATGCCGGGACTCTGTTTCAACAGAGGAGTCATTGCACTGAAGGCTAACCTTATTATTCCCTGAAACAAGATTAGAGCGATAAGAAGGTACATCATTGTGCATCTAGTGAGCAGAAAATGTGACTAAGAGCAAGTGCTCTAATTGAAATAAACATGAGTTCCTCCTTCCATTGTCTCAAACTTCTGAATGTTGCTACACCTAATTCTGATGAGATAATGTGTATTGTAGCAATGTTTTCTCATCAGGACTCTTTAGTGAATTTGAAGATCTGTTTAGAACGATAGTCTCTACAAATAGCTTCTTTGAATGAGTAGTTTGGAGGTGAGACTGTGATATTAGACTTTATTTTTCACAAGATCTAATCTTATTCATTTCAGAGGCAAGAAAATACGGTTTCTCCTAGGTGGTGATTATGAATTAGTTTCAGAAGTACAAGGAATATCTGGTGCAAGTGGTAGGAAAATTCTTCAATAATTGTATTGGTGCAATATTTATGTTGCTTGCATTTTAATCCACAGGTTGACATTTTTGCTTGCGGGTTTTATGACACCTGCTGAGATCATTTTTCCGCCCAATCTTGAATGTATGATACAATTACATCACTGTGCTATGATCACAGCAGATTTATGAATGCTGGGAGAATGTTGAAGTCCATGCAATTTGTAAATGTGCTCAGTTTCAAGATTGTACTTTGCAGTTTCAAAATTGTACTGCACAATTGAAAAAATTCTGCATTGCATGCTGATTTAAAAATTTGTTCTCTGGCCAAATATTAAGGTATTCATCATTGGGTGTGTGTACAATGTGTGTGTGTGTGTGTGTGTGTGTGTGTGTGTGTTTAAGAACTATTTTGTTTTCACCCCTCTCAAAATATGGAGGGGATTAAGAAACATTGGGAAAACATGTATTTTAATTTTCAATACTAAGTAAGAGTAACCCCCCTGTACAGTATGATACAGTATCATTGAAGTTTTACAAAACACGGATCTATACATGTATGCGTATATATATATATCACACCATGAAACCATACAGCAGTAAATATAAACTAGGGATTAGGTGTGTGTACTAGTAATATACTGCCTTAATTTTCGATATTAGAAAGAGCAAGAGCACAATATAGGGATTGTACAATGAAGAAACACAGAAGCACAAGGACGGTCATTTATAATAAGCTAATTGATTTGTTTATTGTACTTTCATATGGTGAAGTCATATTGAATTCTTGTTGATTACATGCATGTATAATATTGCACAAATATATCTATTGCTCTGTCAAGATCATCTGTAGTCACATCAGCAAGTGAAATTAATAGTCCATGTACAGCTTAACATATGTTTCTCCACTATATCTTCTGTGATTCTTCATTAGTCCAAAAATGTCACTGTCCTTCGCATTGATAGTGATGTGTCTCTTGTATATCTCACTTCCATATGCACATCTTGCAACCTTATTGCTGTCATCAGATTTCAGATACTCATCAACCTGGCTTGACATTGTAAATGGTCCACCCAAGCCATTAATTTTCTCAAGATCCTTGTTTTTCCTCCTGTCCAAGGGTAGATTAGAAATTTATTTGTCTACAAGATATTCTTTTCTTTAAATCCTCTTGTTTAGCAGCCCATTTGAGGCACAATTCAGGATTACATATTTGGCTACTCTGGAATATGCTTTGTATGCTACTGTAACAGTATTATGAATTAAATCATGTGCTGCACATTTAAATTGTTTTCACGAAGCTGTATACTTAACTGCTTTGATTCACTACTTGATAATTCATAACTATAAAGCCAACAATTCTCTCAGCATCAAGTTTGTGTACTGGTACTCCTTCTAACTTATCTTGATCCATTGTAGAGAGGCTATGAGAGTTTCATGATAAGAACCAACCCAAATAACTCCCCGTTTTGCTTTTGAAATGCTTCTGCAAGAGTAGGTAAGATAAGTACTTGTGGTTAAAGTCTTCCTTCTATACTCCTACATATTTCAACACCCTATTCGTTTTAAAAGCCTTCTAAAAGAACGGTAGTGCATCTTAACAAATGCACAGTGGTTGATACGTCAATCCCTCGTGGCTATAACGGCGTATTTCAACCTACAAAAAGTTGCGCATTCTCTTCTACCAATTTAAGGGCTATCGTTCACCCAAAAGTGCTTGAAGGGCGGGGCCTGGTGGCTTCTCGACGTGGAATTTACAAGTTCATAAAGCGCTTCGTTGAAACAGCCGGGTGCATAAGGCGTCAATGCGGCAGTGGTAGGCCGTCGAAAATAACACCTGAGATTAAGCGCTTCGCTGATGAACAAATGGAGAAAGATGACGAGACCACTGAGTCACCGTGCACGTGAGTCACATTTTAAACACGGTCAACACCGTGCAACGGTTAAAATAAATATACGGCGTATGCGTTGGTCAAACGTTCTCTCTTGCACTGGTGGCCTTGGGCCTCAAGCCACAACAAGCTATAAGCGCCTGGCCTCTCAGCTCTCTGCTAAATGGAACCAGGCCTATAGCTTAACCCCTATGTGGTTGAGATGCCGTCTTGCCTACTCGTTACTGCGAAGCTCAGTTATGTGCATTCGAGGGGCATGGCCATTATATGTCTGCTACACAACCTCCTCTTGACCTGGTGTCAAGAGAAGTCCTTCTACTTTCACAATAGACTTATATGTTTTGTTTCCTTTAGTTTTTTCTATGTATGTGAATATTATGGTAAAAAATTAAAATAAATAAATAAAAAGCTGCACCGTGACGCAATACGGTTACGCCGTGCAACGTACGTACGTACCATTACAACGTTAGAGAACGTTATTTGGACGGTACTGTTCATGTAATTAAATCCTTGCCGGTATGACAGAAGACGTACAACTGATCCAATTTTCATATGTCTACACAACATAGAATATCATACACTTCTAGTATAGGTTGAAACTGAGGGCCGTGCAAAACATGAAGCTGTCAAAAAATACATGTATTCTAATTCTTCAAACAGTAGCCATAATATCCACATCCGGTCATTTCGAGTCCCTCCTCGCATATATTTGGATATTTCTGGCAAAAGAACCCAGCGGGACAGGTGAATGTGGCGCTGCACGGGCTGGCGCAGTATGGTGCGAGTTTACTATCTAAATAACACTGCCTCCCCGCGCTGCATTTCACTGTAGCACAAGGATCTGCATAAGAAAAAGTTCAATATCAAAGCATGCGTTTTTGTAATGCAGATATACATGTCCATATGCAAATTGCATTCACAAGGTTTCATGCAATAAACCTCAGCAAGCTTGGTGGTACATTCTATTACCGTGTACTACTGCGTTGTGAAAAATATGCATGCGCACTGATTAATGATATGGCTCACCACAACTTGAGGTTACTTCCTGGATTATCGGAATGTTACCACCGTTATATGTGAAAAGGTAAAAGTGCGCAGTGCACGTAGCACAGTCGTTTACACACACGGCTGTGGAGAACTTTGGACACGACGCAAGCGCACAGGGAAAGAAGGGGCAATTTTTATCGCCGCAAACTGCATAGAATATAAATGAGTAACTTAAAGCATGGATACATATTCAGTTTTGTGTTGCACTTACCCGCAGCAGAGGATACTTCGTCTTCATATTCCATCCTTATTTTCGAAGGATGTGCGAGGGCAATGCTGCAACCTAGTGCCAAGAACGCACACAAGATCTTCATGCTCTGATGCATAGTAAGATTGGTTCAACCTTTTCTATTTCTGCAAAAGGCACAACTGCGGGGTTTTTTAAATACAATCTCGCAGGCCTTACAATCTCGCAGGCCTTAATTAATACTTATACATGAATGTATGCGTGGTGCATGCGCACTGGAATACGATTGGTCGGGCTGTATCCGTCATGGTCATTAATGACGCCTTTGAACAAAACATCTGTGGGCGCCCACAATGTAATTAATGCAGGGCTGCAAATTAAATATGGTGGGCAAGAGGTCGGGTGTGAAATGCAGGGCTGCAAATTAAATGCGGTGGGCAAGAGGTCGGGTGTGAAATGCAGGGCTGCAAATTAAATGTGGTGGGCAAGAGGTCGGGTGGGAAAAGCACTGTATAGACCGCAATTAAACTGTCAGCTGGCAGTTGACCAATAGACCCTTCCCGTGCGCCCAAGCAATGACGAATTCGTAAATCGAGGTGTCCGTTTTACTGCTAAATCTATCATAAAGAGAGAATTGAATTTTTCATCGTGTAGGTTTGATATAGTGACGGGCATCGTTGCACTCAAGTTAACTAGGCCTATGTATCATTTCTCAAGGATGTTCGGTTAGTATAGTTGACGATCGCGAATGACTGTACAGTCGAGTCGGAGTGATCGAACGTGTATCAGCCGTGCATGCACAAGGCAAAGTAGAACGTGCATGCATATTAAAAGGCCTAGCATTCTTGTATGCACGTTTGATAGACTGAAGTGTCTTATCGTACGCTTCTCACATCAGTAAATTTGTCCATATAGATAAGTATCTACGATTTGTTCGATTCGACACGCTGATCTATACAGTTGATAACATCATACTTGGCCTAAAAATGTGTACCCTCTTTGATTGAAAATTTATCACCAACTGTAAATCCTAAGGACAAAAAAATTATGCAGTTGTATACAAAGTACACTTAGCAATGTGAACTTGAAAAATGAAATTATTTATTAATGTACGTCATTTGATAACAATAAATTTAGTTACCCCTTCCAAACTAACTTCTTCGTTGATTTTCTCCCTGAAAATTGGGTGGTTTCCAGCTAGGTTTATGGACACTTCATCATTGTCCATACCTTTTCAGTCTTACGCGTCCAACTTTCGATCAATCGTTACGGTTTAAAACACAAAATGTACCATTTTTGTTACCTTTTTTGTTCGTTGATTTGTGCTCTTCAGCAAGTGCGGAATCGCTCCGAATTTTCAGTATTAAGCGAGCGATGCATGTGATATAGAATCAGCCTCCTTACGTACTTGTATCGTTCAATGCAACGTACAAAAACAGCTAACGTCGCCATTTGCAAATTTATATAATTATGTAAGCTTTAATAACTATCGATGCTATCATGGCTGAGGGCGGTGCCGAGGACGTTGTTTTGGACGATCGAAACGGTTTTTTTCAGAACCAATCAGAGGAAGCTTCAACTAGCAAGCGAAGCCCCAGGTGCGCTAGCGTGGAAACTGTATCTGCGTGGGCAGAACTTAAAAAAAAAAAGGAATCTCCACGAGGAAATCGCACAACTGGAATTACTGAACACCAGCAGGCAGAGAAAAGAAGGAAGAAGGAAGTTGTGTGATTTCCTCGTCCTTCCTCTGATTGGTTCTGAAAAGAACCGTTTCGATCGTCCAAAACAACGTCCTCGGCACCGCCCTCAGCCATGATAGCATCGATAGTTATTAAGGTTTACATAATTATGTTAATTTGCAAATGGCGACTTACCAATCTGCTTTCAACTCTTAGCTGTTTTTGTACGTTGCATTGAACGATACAAGTACGTAAAGAGGCTGATTCTATATCACATGCATCGCTCGCTTAATACTGAAAATTCGGAGCGATTCAGCATTTGCTGGAGAGCACAAATCGACGAACAAAAAGGTAACAAAAATGGTACATTTTGGTGTTTTAAACCGTAACGATTGATCGAAAGTTGGACGCGTAAGACTGAAAAGGTAAAGACAATGATGAAGTGTCTATAAACCTAATTTAGCTGGAAAGCACCCAATTTTCAGGGAGAAAATCAACGAAGAAGTTAGTTTGGAGGGCTAAATCATTTATTAACTAACGGTAGATGTTAATTAATAACTTGGTCCTTTCAGATTCACATTGCTACAAGCATTCAAAATGAATTTCTGCATTTCTTTACTTTTGCACCAGTGATAAACAAAATCAAGTGAAGTTGAAACATATGAAAAAAATTATTAGGCCAGTTCTCAACTGTAGGGTTATAGCCGCTTTACAATCCAAATGTCGACTTAATTAACATAACCACATGCAAGCAGCCACATGCATGTATCCAACACTGCGCTTGCATGTGGTTACATTAAAGAATCACGTACCTCTATTGTACACGGATTCTCTGACGACTGTAACGCTTACCCACAAAATTTAATTTGAGTTAAATTAAAACCTACATGTATGTTGCATGCAGCTTCCATAGGGGTAGCCATGCAACTCTATGAAAAATATTCGGCGGAGGAGGATGGAAGGTGATTTAACATGTGTAAATATAATGCCGCCGGTTTGAACGCTTGACCAGAGATTATTATCTCTGCATGTCGAAACTCTGCGATAAAAACAAGATGGAAATTAATCGATAATCCATGTTGTGCACAACATGTTTTGTGGTGCAACTAGAGTGCAGTACTTTATTAACTACTACACTACAATTAATCATTACGGCCATGTTAAAATACTATAGATGGCAATGAAGAGTAACGAAGCAGCACTGATCAAGTTCATCATCTTCCATGTGAAATCACACATAAGCCGGCCATTGTAAGAGAATTTGTGTAGTGTTACACATCAATCGTGTGTTACAGGGTTTACTGTCCTGGCGGTCCGAGAATTACCTATGCCTAACTAGTATATTCACGCGCTTATTAAAACGACCTTAGAACGTTGTATTTATCACACGCGCGCCCAATGTACTTGTGCCAGAAGTGACTTTATCGCACGCTTCTGACGCCAATAACTTGGGAGGCTGATCTATCTACTCCGCCTCTGTCGACCTTAAATTAATGAAGTTAACCACATGCAAGCAGCGTGCTAGCAAAACCGCGCTTGCATGTGGTCGGATTAATTAAGTGTGCCTCAATAGTAAAACACGGTTCTCTCGATATCCCTATAGCCTTGACAGCTATATATCACCAGACTCACCACTGTTTCATAGGGGGAGCCATGCCAGTAGCTCTATAAAATAAAATACATTCTGACACAACTAGGAACTGACGAGTTATGATGGTAGATATCGAACAAGCTAGGTAGCTGACCCTACGTGGCTATACGTCAGCCCTCCTAGCGTGGCTGTCGACCGAGCTAGCGTTTAAAAACGATGGTCCGGTGTTGCATTATCTCCACTTGTCTAAAGCTATATCAAATGAACGATATATGCTCGCGTGTGACCCATGTGTAGATATGTATTCTACAGATATAGAATTTACTTCAGCAATAGGTTATCATGAAAGAGTAACATCAGCGGAAGGTGATATTCCCGTTTAGTAATAATCATTTGCCCCTCCATAGAAAGAAAAGTCGTGGCTGTGTGGACTGGGAAAGAAAAAGCAAAGCGTCCCAGATAATCAAGGAAGTGCTCTCTATGACTTGAACACTGCATTGGTAAATGCCATTATCGAGGAATCAGAACCTGTGTCAACAATATTCCATATAGGACTGATGCAGTCACCAACTTTCTCATTTAGAGTATGTATTTATTACTTTTGATCAAGACAATCAGATAATGAGATGATGAGGGATTATCTATTTTCATAATCTGTTTTATCATCACTAATCTGAAAAATAGCATACTTTAGACTTCAAAGTTCTTCAGTTTAATACATGTATGTTCATATCCCACAGTAAAATATAACTCCTCACTAGTAAGCAGTTGAATTAACTTGGCTTTCTTCAATTAGATGTACTAATATAAGTACAATTAATTTTATGTTTGATGTCAGTCATCCTTTGACAAATATGAAACTCAATGTGCATTACTTGCGTTAGATTGAGTCAAAACATTTCAAAGACTCAATTGATATTGGCATTGTGATAAACAAAAACCATATGCTTATGGATTGTTCGGGGTCGTCGAGAGCTGGCCCAAGCTTTAGGACTATACAGTTTTTTCGAGCTCAATTAGGAGGGTGCAGGAGATTTTAAAATGCGATGTATGTTCTACTGGTAAGATATATGTATATACAGTTGCACACCTCACATAATGTAATGGCACAGCTTCATTGCATTCATCACATTCATCATTATTATGTGCAATACAGTTAGTGTACCTTGAGAGGAAAGCCTTGCACATTTGATCTGATATCAATGTCACAAAACCAACATTACATATCACGTGTTGGCTGCAACGCAAGGCAGGAAAAGGTAATAGTAACTGTCTTTCCCCATGTTCTTGGGAGATTATTATCAACAAATTTGTGTAAAGCAGTTAGAATAACAATGTACATAACCCAGGGTAAAATATAAATGTAAACCCCGACAATGCGCACCCTTAATTAATCCTATGTTAATTCCTTGATTGAATCTTGACATATATGCCATTCTTCGGCTGCAAGGTAAGCCCTGCGACAACATTTTGGAGAGGTACCTGCATTGGAGACAAAAATAATGCACAGCATACAGAATAGTCACCCTTATGACCCTCCTGTCTAGGAATTAGTAGCACCTACCCTGCCAGCACTCTCTTGTTGTCTTTTTGGATATCCTAATAGAATTTTTTTTGGCTATGCAGATATGTTATACCCTATTGTATACTAAATGCATAATCATTCTATGACAGTTATCTTTCACAATAGAAAGTCAACATGTACTACTTTATCATCTTGAACTCTTAATATCAGTACCCTCCCTTTGTTCAACAATTGGACTTATATATATGGTCACATCTGTTGGCACCAGTATAAGTAGTTAATACCAACAATTAGAAATGGCAAAGTCATAGAGATACAGACTAAGCACAAAACCTACCTCAGTTTCTGATGCTTGCACAAATTTGTACTTCTGTAGTATGCTGATGAGGGCCATCTTGATCTCCATAAGAGCAAACCTCATTCCAATACAGTTTCGTGGTCCCCATCCAAATGGTAAAGTGGCACAACTGAGGTCGCTTTTCTTTCTCCTCAGCAGCAAATCTATGGTATTGGGTAATTTTTAAATTATTCACAATGTGCCTTATAAAGGTTATACCGTTCTGGCCTGAAGTTCATAGGATCTTCCCATATCTTCGGATCTTGGTGTATGCTCATGACTGGTACTATAACAGCAGTCCCTTTTGGTATGTCAAGTCCACCGAGTTGAACGTTTTCTGTGCTCATTCTCCCAACACTGATAATTAAACAGACGTGCATTATTGTATGGACCATTGGCAATTTGCAAGAAAGCATCCTATCTCTGAGATTTTAGTGTAAACCCTCTCAATATATGAGGTACTTTCAAATATAATGATTACTATAAAGTGATAAACTGTATTATGATTTCCTTAGCTCATAAACTACATTTAGTTACATTGCATATGCATACTTACACAAGAGATGCAGGGGGAAATATTCTAAGACTCTCTTGAACCACCATGTCTAAATATTCAATATCGTGTGTTGCTTCATAGGCACCCTTGGAAATCTAAATAATTGGTAAGCATAGAGATAATCCAACCATTCATGGTGTTAATTGTGTAGCATACTCACAGAATGGTCTTTGAAATAGTTATCCAACTCTTGGCACAGCTTTTCTTGCACATCAGGATTTATAGCAAGCAAGTAGCTTGTGTATGCCAAACAAGATGTTGTTGTCTCATATCCAGCAATAAAAAATGTTATACAATGAGTTATGAGATCATTATTTGAAAAGACAGTAGATCTGGTTGCATTCTGAGAGCTTCCATTTTCAGTTTCCAAATCAAGCATTAATTGCAGAAAATCATTATGCTGTAGAAATGAGGACACATCATCATAACAAAATACATTGCACTTGATTTGCACCCCATCACACAATTACATATAGAAATAAGTCATGTATGGTTCAAATTTCCACATCCTCCCTCAGCTATGTTACACACCAGAAAAGGTTATGTTGTACATAAATATGGTTCAAGCTAGGTTTGAAAATGGCTGCATACGATAGTACGTTTCCAAATTAAGCTGTATTTAGAAACGTTTTTGGAAATTCTATTCACTGTATGAATTTTCATATCACTTCTAATTCTGGTTCTCACCTCTTCGGACATACGGATTATTACAACTTAAAATCTGCATGTGTAATTGTGGGTGTATTCAATACAAGTGTAGAGTAAAAACGGTGAAAAGTTAACACCACTATGCTTCAAGCGCAAAGAAGACATCACATGTACGATAATTGTATACCAATAACAGTATGTAACAGTAATGCATGCAGTGCTTAGCAACCAAATGAATTGTACTTGCTTACAAAAAATCACACCTAATATTAATCGTATCACCAAATCAAACAACAGAGCACAAAATATGACTATACCTATCATGTACCTTGATACTGTGTTCTTCTTCACGTCTTCTTTTGATTAGTGCCTTAGATGTTTCATACAAGAATCGAAATGAGTCTTCCAAAGCCTTGGGCAAGAGGAATGATGCCAAATGACTCATGAATGGCAATTGAGCTGTGAAGGTAGATTCTTTGTCAAATCTCCAATCTGTACAACCTTGAGTTATGTGTATGCCTCATACTATACTTTGTTTACTGTTATGTGAATCGATGCTGCTGAATCTCCTCGTACGTGTAGCTCCCAGAACAGTAGAAAAATGAACTCGTATTATGAACCCAAACCCTTATATATATAATTATAATCAATGGGATTGATGGCTTGTGACTAGTTGGATCTGTTATCTATGTCCAATTTTGTTACACAAACATGCAAACGTACAGTAGTGGGGATATACAAAATGCCAAAAGCATTGAAATAGAATACTAAAGTGATACAATAAATTTGAATCAAAATAAATGCAAATACTAAGCTAGTGCACAGACCCACATAAGCGTTATCATTAAGGTTAAATCATTATGGAGAAACTAGATCTCTTGTGTGTTTTAAGGCAATGAATAGCTTCAGTTTTGATAGTGGTGATGTGAGGTGGACAGTGCAATAGACTATTAACTTAAGAGATCAACACCATGTGCATAATTTACTTTCTTCTTAATGACTTCTAATGTGAATTGAATACCTCTGTTGCAATTTGGCATGCAGGCAAGCAAATAGATATTTATATTTACATTTTAGGGCAATAAGTGTAAAGATATTAGGTGCTCCACCATCTGGTCGCTGTGCATCAAAAAGGGTTCTTGCTGATTTGAGCAGTGGGTCTTCTGATCCTTGACTTGAATGTAGCTCCGTCTGTCTTCCGAATGCTACTGCAAGGATGCTCTCCATTGTGAAGACACCTAAATGGCTTCAGATGTGAACATCAATGAGCATAATATCTGCCCGAGCCATTACTTCAAATTCTTTAGAACAAGCATATTTATCAGATCATACTGGATGATTTTTACGCCCTTTTGTTTCGTGTAAACTTACTAGCAATAAGCGCTCAATGATTACGTTCCTCCACAGATTCCATATACAGGCAGTCGTATTTTTTTCTTTGGGAGTTTTCTTTGTGATGACACAATATTTATTCAAGTGCAATGCTATTAGTTTACTGCCTGTATGACGTAAATCGTTCAGTTTTGAACTGATTAGTTCTTTCATCGTTGAATATTCATGAAAATGTACTAACAGTATCCGTGCTTATCTGGTACTAAGTAAGGTACATGCTCAAACTTTTGTAAACAATCCGGTGATAGCGGCCATGCACGTGTGCGTTTCCTAACCTGTAGCCACTGGTCGCTATCAATGCAGCCTGTGTCGTCACCACGAGAGAACAGTGTTTCGCGAGGGCTGGCCGATCTGCACGTTTGAATCACTTACTGTTATCTCCCACACTGGCTGCAGAAACTCGGTAGAAACTCAAAATAATTGAATGAATGATTTATTCCACCATTGTCAAGTGTCTATTTTTTGATTGCTTCGTAGTTGGTGAAATGGCCAAATAAAAAGAAAACCAGAGAAAACTAATAAATTCTGACTGTGCATGTATGACAATTTCCTCAATCCTTTCTCGCTCCACCTCTCAGATTGGGGTATGAACATAAATCATTTCAGGTTCATTGCACTAATTGCGTTCATTTATACATCTGGTGTTAGGCAAGCTCTATCAAATACAAAAAGACTAAAGAGAACCATTGTGCAGGAAGCAGATAATGTCACAGGTAGGCCAGCTTTGATAGCTGACCTTAGCATACGAGGAGTGTGGCAGCCACAAACTGTGGCATTACTCATTTTATAACACTGTCACCCCATGCAGTCTTATGCCAGCCACAATGTTGATGCCATACTGTGCCATGCGTTATATTCACAACTAGTACCCTAGCTGTGTATGAATATTCTCTGTAGTGAGGGAGTGCTTTGGCTTGTTTTGTGAAATCACTGCAGATTGAGTGACTAAGAGCAGTTGCGTTGCATGTATATATGGTGATGTGGGGTAGAGAAGTTTAGTGATCTTTTCTAAGTGCTTGGGTGATGATGACATGGAATTGAAATTCTTTGCCTTACAGACAATATAGTGGAGGTCAGAGGTACTCGACTTCACAGGAATCTACGCCCAAGGTTGCAAAGGCTCCTATTTGTGGGGGAAAGGCTTTTAAATTGCACATATATATCCTTTCGTTTTGAAGTTGTGTATTTTTCACAGGTATTCAAACAAATGATAAAACACTTTTGGCATGTTAAAGTGTTCTGATTCATCATTTCCAATTCACCAATTACTTCACATCTTTCTAGTAATATTAAAGTGGTTACTATTGTATTCGAATTGCCACCAACTACAATGCTGCTTGATGGAGCCTTATGGGGAATGAGACCGTCCCTACCTGTCATTTTTTAGTTGTACAAGGTTTAAACCACAACCACACCCATCCCATTCTGAGCTTCAGAACGATCTTAAATGCTATATTTAGGACCAGACAATTTATAAGAGGAGAGGTCAGATAGATTAATCATAATAAAGACCTCTTAATATAATTTGTCAAAAAGGTGATAATAGGTGGGTAACTTTTCCATCCGTATCAAACAAACACAAAAAATTTCTTTTATCATCTTACACTCCACTAGACTGGGTGGTTAGTCATAAAATGGTATCGCAATAAAATCTTTGTACACATCCTTACTTTAATTGTTCACATTTGGATTTCAAAGTATTGTTAACATATTTTAAATCTTGAATGATTTATGATCCTTGATTAAGTAGATTGAACTGCTGTTGTAAAAAATGTTTAAAACCACATCACAATGTAAACCATGCAGATTAACTGCCGCTGCTGTAAAAAGCTACGTTTGTGAATTATGCAATCATGGATGCATGTGTATAGTGTACTTCCAAAGTATTTTAACGTTTCGAACATGTAGTGCATGGTCCAATAACATATTCATCCCACCGTTACCAAATACAGTAAGCTGCAACACATATGAATATGGTTTTTACCTTTTGATGTTGATTGCCTCTCCATTGTCTGCAAACTGCTTCAAGACTGTTTGAAGCTTATCCACACATGTCTGGACAACAGGGACCATCTGATAACCAATAAAAAGTTGTTATTACTTTGGAGGACAGTTGCATACAATGTGTCAGTAATTTGTTGATAAGCTTGTCATTACATAAATGAGAGATGCAATAAAACATAGTATTGGAGAAATAAACTTTTGTTTCAACCTGTTTCATTTTGCCTCCAGTGAATGTCGGTGAAATAGCTTGACGTGAAGTCTTCCACCTTTCCCCTCTGCTGACTAATAAGTCAGGTGGAATATCAAATTTTTCACTTAAACCAAGTACAAGGAGATCCTGGTGCGGTAAGAATGGAACAGGTAATCAAATGAATCAGATATACTCTGAAATTTATTATCCAATCGCATACACACAGAGTCTACATGTGAGATGAATGTATTTAACACAATGCATTTGCGATCGATCGATTGTATCGATTTGATTTCTAGCACCATCACACACATATGAGTCACAGATATTGTATTCGTGAGATATGTTTGAGCCTTATATAACACATATCTCTATACTGAAATACAACTATCAAGGCTAGCAACTCAAGTGTGGATGCACATGGCAGTCAGAAATCATATGAAATAAATAGTTGCTTTGTGGTTTGTATTGCTGGTAAGAGGTAAAAATCTATATTACAGACACTATTGATAGTTCCTTGAATTTTTATGTCATGATTCTGTGTGACATTCAATAAAACTGATGTGTGCTGTTTCTTGTGTTTCTTCATGGCAAGCATTAATGATATAAGGCAAATCTATTTCATCCTTAATGCAGTCTAATTATACAGTCTTACAATACAGCCACATTGTCGGAATTTGTAAATAATGCCAAGATACTACTAGACGCTCAGTGAATACAGCATGTACCAACAGATATGATTTATACACTGGTTTCTTCATTGCATATGTTCCTGACAAAATTGCGTATCGTTTACATTCAGAATTAAATCTTATAATGCAGTCTCCATGGTGACTACTTGAATTTCCATGCGTTATGATGCCAAAATTCTAGTTGAATAAAACACATATTTATAATTGAACTGTCTATAGTAAAGTATTGTATTGGGTTCCTTCATGGCATGCGTTCCTGATCAGAGGCACATCATTTTTACACAGAAATCAAATCTTAAAATACAACCAACATTGGTAAGCCACTTGAATTGGTATGTGTTGAGAATGCCAAGATTCCACTCATCACATTTGAATTATGTAAGTAATAGAACAAGAATTGTTTGGATGCATTATTTTTGCTGTGCGACAAGATTTTTAATGGTGTTCAATAAGGAGACCCTCATGGGTCCCTTCTGTTCTCATTGGTCTTGAACATCTTGGTCACTGCAATATATAGCAGAGGATAGTGCATGTGCCACATTCTTGTGCCATGCTTGGTACCTAGGCTGATGGTGTCCTTGCTGGTTGAAGGTCAGGATTGTGCAGAGCTCTGGAATTGCTGGAGGCAGATGGTCCACTGCACATTAACTTTCCTAAATACGTTGTTTTTAGTCATAGTAGTTAACACCTATTTCCCTCAGAGATGAGAAAGTCAGACTATGGGTTCCCTTTGGTGATTTAAACCATTGTTCTACTGCCTTCATCTCCCACAAGCATTTTACATCCAAACACCTTCTCTTGTGTTTTGAAAGCGTTAGAAAGGTTAACTTCCAGGTTTCCTTGATCTTTCTTCCTCTCTGCCCATGTTTTAAACTCGCCCACTTTGCCCATAAAACTCTTCCTTTACTTGCTCATGTAAACCTGAAGCTTCTTGGTGACAACATTTACAATTTCTTTTCACAATGTACTGGTGTAATTAAATCCTACTAACACCACCTGGCAGCAAGTGGAGCTCAGTTACAGTACAGGTGACCTGCATGGTCTTGAGAGCCTTACCTCACCACTCCTTATGTTCCTCTGGCTATCATGCTCAATGAAGCCACCATCAATCCTAAGCAGAGGAGATTTTCAACACAATAGTTGTACCAGCAAATCCTATGTAGGTTGATGATCTTCTTGTGTCCCCACTCCCTCAAAAAGAGCTATTCGATAAGCTGGATGACAATCTTGAGCTTGCTTTTAACACATCACCACTTTCAGATAGAGTTTGCCTGCTTTCAGTTTCATCCCCCCCATGCAGCTCGCTGGTCTTGGTCTTCCTCCACAATCCAAGTTACCTTGTCATAATTAAATGCTCGCCAAGTTCACTTTAGTTGTGAAGCTATAAGCTGGTGATAACCTAACTCCTGACAATTCCAAATCTCGTCCAGCTGACAATCTACTACCCAAATGGTGCATGGGAAGGCTAGCGTGCTGCATTGATCTGTCCGTAACTACTCCGATTAACCCACTAAAACTATTGGAAGCAGGAGTGTCAGCAGGTGCTGCTATCAGCTCAAGGTTGAAAGCATTTAACCAATGACCGAAGTGTTCTGATCTTCTGTGTGTATATACATACCACTAATTGCTGAGTCCTATGGAGCCTGCTGTACAGATGCATCAGCTTTGTTCTCAATGCTGGGTGACTGGCCTATCACCTCCTTTCATGAGTCCCAGGAATACATTACGGCTGCAATGACAGACAAAGTAACTATAGTTAATGGAAAGCTGGAAGGAAATGATGTACGAATTATGTTGGATTCTGGATCTTCCGTGTCACTTTTTGATAAAGGCTCCGTACCAAAACAGTGTATTGTGAGCAAACAAATGCCCCAACTACATGAGGCTGACGGACATAGAGTGATTGTCATGGGAACAGATAAAGCACATCTGCATGCAGTTAGAACAATTTAGTACTGAGCACGGGTTCCTGGTGACCAACAGTTTAATAACTCCCGTAATACTTGGTTTACACTTTCTATCCAAGCACAAAGTACGACTGGACTATAGCACAGACCCTGTAAGCATCCATGTTGGAGGTTTTGCTGTCACATCAGGGCGAGGAAGTTCTTCAAATGCAACACCAAGCTACATTTATGTCGCTTCAACTGCAGGTGGTGAAAATGATGAAGTGGAGAAAATTGCTACTTCCAAACTTGGAGACGAGGTGGAGTATGATATTCCACCAGCACCCGCAGAGCTAAGAGATCTCATGAAAAGGTTTGAGGTAGTATTTTCAACAGTACCTGGATCAACTGACAGAATCTCATCATGCCATACCAACAGCTAACCATATCCACCAGTGCGAGTTCCACCCAGGAGATTACCAGCTCACTACAGGACTGAAGTCGAGTGTCAACTAACAGACATGCTGAATCGCAATATCATTAGAGTTAGCAGCAGCCCATGGCTCGCTCCAGCTGTATATGTCCCAAAGAAGTCTGGTGAGATAAGGATCTGCATTGATTATAGGGGGCTGAATAAGCAGACAGTGAAAGATGCTTACCCACTGCTGCTGCCAAACGAAGTTCAAGACCGACTCTCAGGATCCAAAGTGTTCTCAAAGCTCGACCGACATTCTGGATACTGGCAATTGCCAGTAAAGGAGGAGGACTGCATGAAGACTGCTTTTTGTCCTGGTCCTGGTATGGGTCTATATGAGTTTTGCAGGATGCCATTTGGGGTAACAGGTGGACCCAGCTCATTCCAGAGACTGATGGACAAGGTGTTACATGGGCTAACAGTTATATTGATTATGTGCTGGTCCACTCACCCAATATGAAGTGTCACATTCAACATTTACAGCAGGTGTTTGAGCGACTGGCCAATGCTGGACTAACTTTGAGGGGATCCAAGTGCCAGTTAGGACTGGACAAAGTGCACTACCTGACATGTATTTTCAGAGTCAGGAATGTCTCCGGACAAAGAGAAAATAGCTGTTCTCAAGGATTGGCTGATCCCTAAGACTGTTACTGAAATACGACAATTCCTTGGTCTAGCTTCATACAATTGCAGATACATACAACAATTTGCAGACAAAGCTACACCCCTACACTATCTGACTGAAAAGACTGCCACATTTGTATGGACTGAAGAATGCCAGAAGGGTTTCCAGAGATTAAAAAATCTTCTATCTCAGGCTCCAGTGCTATGTAATTCCTCATTAACAAAAGACTTTGAGTTGCAGACTGATGCCAGTGCTGTTGGTTTGGGAGTGGTATTAGAACAGGATGGGCATGTAGTGGCATATGCAAGCAGAAGTCTGACCCATGCTGAGAGACAATACAGTGTCATTGAGAGGGAATGTTTGGCAGTGCTATATGCAGTGAAGCAATTCAGACACTATCAACTTGGACGAGCATTTGTCTTGCATACCATCAACCGCTACAATGGCTGTCTGCTCAAAAGATGGAGGTAGGCTATGTCGTTGGGCACTGGCATTGCAGGAATTTGATTTTACAATCAAATATCGACGAGGGTCTTCCAATGCAAATGCTGATGCCCTTCTCGTGTGCCCACCATTCCTAGCACCTGTGCAGGAACAGTGACAGTACCAGAACTCACTTTAGAAGATGTTGCACAAGGGCAGGGTAAAGATGAAATGTTAAATGAAGTAAGACGTCTTGTTTCTTCCGGCTTAAGCAATCAACCACGGCACTGGAATCAGCGTCCTATTCAAAAATTCTCACGAATTCGAAGTCAGCTTTGTGTAGTTGATGGTGTACTTTGCCACAAGTACACACCTGGACCATTGGAGAAGGAGAAAATTATACCAGTAGTTCCCTTATCATTGCAGCCTACAGCCCTCAAGGCCAACCATGACATCATAAGTTCGGGACATCAAGGTGTAGAGAAAATCCTACAGAGGCTGAAGCGTACAGCATATTGGATTGGAATGGCCACTATACTGCAGGAGTTGTATGGTGTGCCAAAGGTCCAAGCAGCCAATGCCGTTCCAATGACGAATATTCCAATTGGACACCCCTGGCAGATATTGGCTGTTGATGTATTGCAAGTGCCAGTATCCAGCAGAGGCAATCGCTATCTCTTAGTCTTCTTACAAGACTATTTCACGAAGTGGGCTGAAGCTATACCAATGCCTAACCAGACTGCAGAGTGTATTGCTGGAATACTAATTGACTTTGTTTTCACTTTGTTTGTGTGGTGCACATTAACAGAATACGGCGCTGTATATTACGGGGGAAGGAGAGAACACTGTCAAGAGAGGTTGAGTGGGAACCAGCAAGCATTGAACACTTTTCAGTGCCAGCAGATTCCACTCACAACCAGAAATTGTTCTGGAGGTTCCACCAGCAGTCCTGCCCCCAATAGATTTAGAAGGACAAGAGGCCCCACCAATGTTGGACTAAGCACAGAGGCGCTACCCTCAACATGTCCGATGACCTCCTGATTATTACTAAGTCCAATTTTAAGCTTGAGGACAAGTAAAGTATGGTGGGACAAATGTAATGTGATAGACAGCAAGGCTCTGAATAGACCCTTAATCCTCTGTGGACTAATTCCAACTGAACTTCCTGTCATAGTACTGCACCCGTGGGATAGGGGGTCAAGGGATATTTAAGAAACACTATTTAAAGCTAGTGTGTATTCCTATATGTATGTATGTGTTTGGAGTGGAAATAAAGAGATTGTCAGTTGCATAGAATCGTATTACACCGGGAATTTCCAGAGGTGTTGTAGACATTACATGTACTTGTGTATGTATGTACTTCAAGTTATACATCTGGGTTAATGCACATAACTATATCAGTCTTTTAAAATAAATACATATAGTAAATAAAAACTGGCCTAATGACATGACCATTGTGAATTGCAAACCTCACATTAAGAACTTGTGAAAATAGACAATGCAAAGAAGGAAGAAAGCAAGGAAACTCTGGACAGATTGGCAACATGCATAAAATTGAGTGAACCAGTACACTTATGAATACAATGCATCTCCTCCCATCCAACCCCAATGTGCAATATATACTTTAAACTTACAATACGGTCAGAGAATGAAACAAATTGCTTCACTAGCACTGATTTCAACAGTTCCTGATCTGCAATCACCACTGCTGGCATTGCTCCAATGTAAAAGCTGCGGAATATATCTCCAATTAATTAATATAGGGTTTATATTATGTATCGTTGTTCTAAATTCACACTGCATGATTTCTGCTGACCTTGACACATAATGGTGTAGATAATGATAAAAATAATGATACAGGTGCACACAAATAGTAGTTGATATCATCAACCCAGCCCTTAAGAATGGCAGCTTCCAAGGCTATCATCAAATCTGGTGGGCATCATTGCAGGCAATTAAAAAACTGTATCATTCTTTGCAGCTAGTAACATCTTTACGTTATGTTTTGTTGGTGTGTCATTAATCTAAATGTGTAATTACTAAATAAAATATCTTTTGTCCAAGGGTTACTTTTTAAACCATGAACAGACATGATTCATCACTGCAAGCAGCACAATATTAGCTTTCAACTGGCCCACATAGCCATATTTTTTCAGTAATTGGGGTAGCCAGGAAAAGTACTGAGTGTTCATGTATGTAACATATATGTAGTACTGAATACTATTCCTAATGATGTATAATATATACACTATGGCAAATGTATCACAGTGCATAATATTATCGAAGTCTGAAATGATCACTGATTGGTAATAGTTACCCTCATGAGAACACTAACCAATGAATCATGTTGATATTTTGTGCCATCTGAGCTTACCAAATTAATAAATCACAGAATAAAAATACGCTTCAAAATGTATCACAAAGTAATGAGATGTATCTAGTACTAGTCACCACTACTAGTGAAACAGATCATGTCCTAGTTAAAATCCACTAATAAGGTTAGTATACTTTATTTAATAAAAGGGCGAGCATGAAAATTATATTTACAAATTCATCTGAAAACATAAAATAGGTCCCAAACTCACCCAGAAACATCTCCATAAGTATCACGTAGCTTTTGTATCATTGTAAAAGGATCCTGCATGTATGATATTAATACGCATTTCAAAATCGAATACAATGCTGAAATAATGCATGTCCATGAATACATTACATGTATTGTATATTATAACGTACATGTAACTGTACCATGATATAATGTGTGACCATTATTAAACCTGTAGTATAGCAATGACCTCTCCAATAATAATCTGGTACCATCCCGTTGCGCATTAACAATGTAGCAAATATGCCGTGTTTTGCAAACTTTGATTTTGAACTTCAAGTTTCATATTGTTGACAGCTTTTAAATATATATCGAACCTTTTCACTGAGCTCCATCTAACTATGAAAAGATACAGTACTCTCAAGTCTCCTGCTGGAAAGTGCATTTTATTTCATCTGTCATTTATGTGATGTCAACAATTAACTAGCTGACGCATTATTTTTGAAGTACAGTGACGTGTCGCACAAAATTGTAGACAGGCAGCCGAACGTTTAAGACTAGAGGAGTACTGATATGTTGGTTGCCTTAGTAATCTAGGGTTGCACATTTACCGATGCTGCAAGGGACCTGCTTGAGGGTTCCATGTGCTTGAATATAATGTACTGTATGTACATGTATGTAGTATTATTACATCATTTTTTTACCATGTTAGCGAGAATGATTTTCCAAAAATGGCTAGTGTTCATGTCAGTATAGAAACGAGCTTTGTGTGACTGAATGCTTTAAATTTTTCAACAGTGTAGTACGGGAACGACAAAACTATTAGCGAAATAGCATTGCAGGAAGTGGCATTATTCGCATTAGCGATGTGAATAGAAATGGACGAAGGCAAACTGGGGCGGCGAATCTATCAAGAAGCTCTCTTGGTCAGAAATAAAAATCCAAAGGCTGCACGACCGGTTAATGCATAGATACTTTCAATGGGGATTGGAAGCGCATGACGTGAGCCATTGAGCCTGCACGCGCACTCCGTGATCGCGCTAATCACACCTTTCAAGTGAGGCAGAGTGTTCAGAACGTGGCACCGCTAACCTTTGTATGGCATTTATCATCCTCTCTTTGGAAGGTACAGTGTGTTGATTCTAACAATAGCGTTGCATTGCCTAGACGTGTAGAAATTTTGTCGTCAACTCTTTCTCAAATCGCACGTGCTTGTGTACCTTTGTTGAAAATCTGGTGATTCTCCAAAGGTTCACTATACTTTCTCTGTTTAAAGAGACCATTTTGCAAGGAGGTTATTTGTTTAGTTGTCATCGGATGGTGAGTTACACTCTCATATAGTACAAAAGAACCAAACGAGATAAACAAGTACTTCATGCATGTACCTGTCTCCATGCAATCCAAAGTGTTTATACGATGTTATGTACGATTCCTGTCTTTTTTTGAAAGATTGCGCTGATTTCTAAAAACACTGCCGCAAACAGCGATGATTTTAAGATGTGTATTCACGTCGTGTATAGCACTCAAGCATAATTTCACGTTGTACTCAAGAGAATAAGAAGACATAGATAGAAGCGGGTTTGATATTTGATTTCATTGGGATTAGTCGTAGCCTTAGCAGTCAAGTAAATGGATAGCTCTCACAAACTTTAGGCTGATGGTAAGCTACCGGCCCACTTTGAACAGCAGAGCAGATCACGGAGTGCAGGTGATAATCGTTATAATTAACCGTGGTCCGTGCTAAGTATCTATGGCTACTGTAGCAGGACTTCCTGTTCCAATTGCATGCCAGTGGAGATAAACATATACTACTAACCTCAACGACACAATCGGCAAAGCTACATTCCATCTCAGCCGTAAATCCACCTCAGCGATACCAATCCGAGCCGTCGGTGTCGAGTGTTGTTCATTGTGCGATAGCAGTAAAACAAGTCGGAGAGCTCTTTTGAAACTTGCATCTGCACAGTATATGAAATGAGTAAGAAATCGCACTCCCTAGCTTTTGCAGCTGCGTAGCTGGATATATCCTTGCTGAGACTCCATGCATAAAGCCGACTCCTTACATGGATGGAGCTGTGCGCCATGCTGTAAACAGGGTGGACTACATAACTCTGTCTTTCTCTTCGCAGGAGATTACATATAGCTAGCTGAGTGTCCCTGGGGATTACATGGTTGGTTGTGTCACGAAAAATTCGGTCCGGGCAAAAATTGGTCCGGCCGGACCAATTTAGGTCGCCAAAATTAGTCCGGCCGGACTAATTTTGATGCCAATAATTGTCCGGTATGACTCCGCGCGTGCGTATTGCTGCCTCAAACACGTGGAAGAATCTTGTGAGCATAAAAATGTCGAGTAGTGAAAAGGATGAAGTGAGGGAAAACTTAGTTGAAGAGGCTTACCAGTACCTGAGGAGGAAAAGTTACCCTGCAGGCGCAAGTGAAGGGCGAAAGTGATGTATCAGAAGAAAAGCAGCGAAATTTGTCTTAAAGAACGGAGAACTATTTTTCAAAAATTGAACAAAGGAAAGGTGAGGCTAGGGCAAGGTGCTTTAAATTGCTGCTTTCATTGTTGATCGACATGGTTTTTGTTTTAAATTCGGCTCTAGGAGAGTGAGATACGATATGTTGTAAACACAGAAGAACAACAACAAATTCTTCATGGATGTCATAATGATCCAACAGCAGGGCATATGGGAGTAAAGCGTACGTTGAAAAGGATTTATGAGCGATTTAGATGGCCTGGAATGGTAAAAGACGTGACAAACATGGTAGGCATGTAGTATTGTGTTAGATATTCACCTTGCATGTAGGTTGCTAGATGTGACATCTGTCAGCGTGCAAATAGGAAGCTTGTCCACACTGCTCCCAAGCTCCATCCTGTTCAGGTCAAGTCCCCATGGCATCATATAGGAATTGATTTTATGGGACCCATTTTGGAGTCAAAATCAGGAAATCTGTACATCTTAACAGTTAGCGATTATTTTTCGAAGTGGGTTGAAGCTGTTCATCTCCCTTCAAAACATGCTGTTGGAGTTGCACATGCACTATTCAAGGTATCAAAGAATGAGATGTATTCAGTAGCTGTTGTTAGGGTGTGCTGGAAACATTATAGCAATAAATAAATCATTAGTATGAGAACGTTTGGAGAGCATGGTACCTGTAGGATTAACAGTGGTGGGGTATAATGCATGCATGGAAGTAAGTGTGATAAAAGATTTATGGGGAAATTTGAACACATGTATTTGAACACATGCATGTAGGTCAATCAATATCTCAGTTCAGTTTCTATGTGAAATATCGTGTGCTCAGTAGTAGATACGAAAAAATTTTCAGGTTCATGTTTTATTCATTCTGTGACACATGCACATATTCAATTACACAGATTTTTATGAGGATGGGCTTGCCTAAAGTAATCACAACAGATAATGGAACAGAATTCAAAAATGACCTCAACAAACACCTAATGGAGCTACTGGGGATTGAGCAGAGATTTACAACAGCATATCATCCTCAGGTTTGATGATTCATCGCTTCATACATAAGCTAGCTTTATGTACACCAAAAAACTAGCTGTTGCATCTTATTGTACTAGGCATTGTCTTTAATTGATTCATTCTACAATGTACATGCAATTGAAGGAGAAATATTTTTATTTTTAATCATAGAAAGTTCAAGTTTTCATAGACATGTGTGATCAATGCCTCAAAAGGCCTTGATGTGTTTAGTGATTTGAATGGGTGCTTGATTTTCTCGGAGGAAACTAATGTGTGATTTGGCGTATTTACACGGTGTCCCACAATCAAGGAAAATTGGGAGAAATTAAAAAGTATAATAACATGAGTGAGTTTTGATTATTAACTATCTGTCTAAAAAGGAAAAATGCTGACCATGTTAAGTAAGGTGTGATAAATTGAATAAGCAGGTATATCTTACTTATGATCTAAACTTATAACCAAGTTTTTTTTAATGGCAGGACACACTGTACACATAAGTATGCATACAATTTGCTGTTCATGAACATGTTGCATTGAGCATGTGATTTATAAACCACAATCATGTCCCCTTATAGGCCAATGGCTTGGTAGAGCGGTTGAATCAGACTCTGCAAACAATTGTCGTATAATTTTGTGCTTCAAAGAAAGACAATTGGGACATGGTCTTAGATGGTTGTATTTTTGCTTACAACACTTCGTGCCATGAATCTGCACTGTATACTCCTTTCGAAATCATGTTTGGAAGAAAAGCGACTCTTCCCATCGACCTAAAGATGGAGCAGGTAGAAGCAGTTGTTGATCATGGTCTGTTTTTCCAAGATAATGTATTGGACATTGAAGAAATAACCAAGCAAAGATGCAGTGTTGTAAAACAAGTGAAGGAGAATATTGAGAAAGCGCAAATCAAGCAAATACAAAACTATGATAGGAGACATGCAAACCCTAAAACCTATCAAATAGGAACCAAAGTTCTAAAGAAGGATTTTACAAGAATTGTAGTTGTCGAAAGGGATGCAATAGTGGTAAATCATGTAAGTGCAAGAAAAGCGGAACAACATGCTCAGTTTTTTGTCATCTTTTGCACTCATGTACGAATTGCAAAGATCCTTCTAACACCCAAAACATTTTATTAATCAGTGATGAGCGCAACATCTTACCCCTAAAGGGTATTCACCCCCCACCTTTACCCTGGCAGAATTGGTTTGGTGTAGCCCTTACATTGGACCATAAGAAGTGTATTGAAAATGGAAAATGGTTGTGTGATTACATTATTCATGCTTCTCAAATGTTATTGAAGAATACTCATCCCAATGTTGGCGGTCTCCAGAATCCTCTTCTTGCAGTAAATTTCAGCATGGAGCCATGTCAGAAAGAATTTATGAATTTGAACAACAATCATTGGATAACAGTGTCAACTATAGGATGTTCAACATCAAGTATAAATGTATATGATTCTATGCATTTGAAGCTGAGCAATGAGTTGAAGAAAGTAGTGGCAGATGTTATGAAATCATCAAGTGATGAAATAGTCATGAAATACTGTGATGTGCAATGGCAAAAGGAAGGCAGTGATTGTGGACTCTTTGCAATTGCTTTTGCATTTAGCCTTTGCTGTGGGATTGACCCGACCACTGTTCGTTTTGAGCAAGAAAAATGAGACCCCACCTGATAAAGTGTCTTGAAACCAAAACATGTTCTATGTTTCCGAGCAATCCCATACTGGAAAAGGGCAAAGTATGTAGAAAAGTGTGAAAGTATATCTATTTACTGTTCTTGTCGCTTGCCTAATGATGGCAAGCCAATGGTGCAGTGCTGTCAATGCTTAAATTGGTATCACAGTGCATGCTTACAATGCAAAGTTTCATATTTGCCTTTAGAGTGGAACTGCATGTAGTGACTGTCAATGAAGCTTGCATCACTGAATCATTTTGAATCATAAGTGTACTGGAATGTGCAATTAATATTTTTTGTGTGCTGTGTAATCACAGGTGTATTATTAGTGTTATTGTAAACAAAGGGGTAACTACATGCATGCATGCGCACATGTTCAAACCAAGATTGGTTGTAACAATATGCGGATAAATAAGCTTACGATTGGTCGGGACGGTGGACCACTTTTGGCAAGGTCGAACCACTTTTGGCAGCCCATTTCAGTCCGGGCGGACCTTTTTTGGCAATCAAAAGTGGTCCGCCCGGACCACTTCTAGGTAGGACTGCTTTTGCCCGGGACAGTTGTCCTAACGTTTTGGAGATTTGATCTATGATTGTGTAATACAAGCCGGATTTCTATTCAAACCACAAATGTACCCGCATATAAGTTTGCCGACCGCTACTATGGAGTTCTGTAGTAACCTCGATTACACATATCGAGCTCCTCGCATGCGATTATGTAATGAAATAGAACACTACGATACGGCACGAGGGTATATTATCCTGCCTGTCCATGTACAACCGTTTGCAAGTGGGGCAGGCCCGGGTCAAGACTTGCGAATTCATCAGCAGACGAACTGAAGCGATCCTCAACTGTGTATCTCTTTCCCTAGTGCCACTATCTTAGGACGGAAGTGCGTTTGTTTCACATTTTTATCGACGTCCTTGCTTATGCTGCAACATAATGGGAGTAAGGACTAAACGTTATCTAATGACAGGTGCGCATCCAAACTGCAAATTTGTACACCCACGTCAATTAATAGGACAAATTCACAAATAACGCAATGTGCACAAGCGACCAGGATATACATGTACAACACTACACACACCAGATGCACAATTGCAAGTTTAGGGTTGGCACCGACGGCAGCTAAATTTTCACCCTGATTCCGAACCCGGTGACCCATCTTCCACCTCGCACTCTTTTATAAAGCCGTTAAAAGCTGGTTAAAAAAACCTATTACTTCGTGCGTAAAAAGTATTATAATTGGTGTGGACACGCCGGAAATTCGGAATACACTTTCGACGCCTAGCTAGCAGGTTGCATGGACGCGGACGTGCAAATACATCAGAGAGTAATTAGTTTATAGACATGCATAAAGCCCGATGATATGGCGCCATGAATCCTTTTAAAAATCCAATAGATGACCTGATGATTACGCTTGATCATGGAATGCACACGCGCACAGTCACACTAATACACACACGTACGCACGCACGCACACACAAACACATACACACACACACACACACACACACACACACACACACACACATACACACGCACACCCAGTACACGCACGTACACATACACATGCAGGCGGGCCGTCTTGCGACACAGAACACTTACTTTTGTAAACTCCCGTGCATTGCCCCAAAACGGACGTGGAGTAGGTCCGTTAACTCCCATCTTCCTTAGAACTCCATAAGGAGCGTACGCAAACCTGTGATTCAGAAATGGCAAAACTGAATACAGTACGAGTCCCTCACAGAAGCCTAGGAACGAAAACAGGATTGGGGGGGCCCAAAGGGTGTGTCTAATATAAATTCAGCATACTTTATACACATAATGCCCAAGATTGGGGGAGGGCCAAGGCCCCCTCTGCCCCCCCGGTTCCTACGCCTATGCCTCACTTGTAAATCAGAAAGCCAACCACGAGTAACAAAGCAACAGGGATCAAGCTCAGCATCTTGCTCTGGTCGGTCCTAACGAATCGTAGCGCGTGAGTTAGGTTGTGTCGTCTCCGCGTCTATTTATACGAAACTCCAATTATACACTGTGCACATTTTTTGTAATACACTTTGAGCCTGCGCTGCCACGCCCCAGCATCATTATTGCCCGCGTGCCTGGATACACAGACGATGAATTTCATTTTGGGAACTTGTCCATTCCAACCTTGTGTATTGAATATGTGACCCTTATACCGCTGTCGTAGGAAATGCTGTCCTCCCTCTCTTCGTCTATTCTATAGATCAGTTGTGCGATATAATTATATTGTTCTCCCGGACAATATACGGTATCCTAGGATGTATTGTCCCCTTATGGTTAAATATATCCCACAGGAGGACTGTCATTTCTATGTCATTCCTATAGGATATTATGCCCCCCCCCCCCCCCCCCCCCCCCTTCCCAAAGACAATTAATTGTGTAAGATACCTTTTTGTCTGAGGGACTTCAGTATGTACTGTATGGGGCAGCAAACCATTTTCAAGATTTCAGGGCGGAGGGCCTACATGTACGTTCAATGAGAGCAGAGAGCCATGCATAAGTGTTAGGGATACCCAAAAATAGTTAAATAATTAAAAACTGATGCATTTTTATGACGCATTTGCCCAACAGAGGCTTCATATGATGTAATACATGTATCTGTATAATTTAGGTGAGCCGAAAAAGCTACAGCCAGTGTTTTCTCATGTCACAATAATACGCAATCTTTTGTTGATCGCACATGTGTTATCCGACGTGTCAGGTGTACAGTGTCTATGCTAGTAGTGCATTTGTATCGTGTTTTCTATCTCTGCAAAGCGGGTAATACTTGTTGAATAATTCGGTTACATGTGCTAATTGTCTGTCCAACCCCCTCTGATGCTATGACACTACCTACCTGTAATGCTGAGTTAATTGCCATGGTTTGGTATGATGAGGTGTGTTGCATGTGTCTGTGCACACGCATGCATGTGTGTCACTTAATAAAATAGGAACTTGACATACTTGTGATGTTATGTGATGTGTAGTACCTTCTTTTTACATTGACTTAATGTATTACTCTCCTTGCATGCCATCAAGAAACAATGACCATTCTATTTACTTATTTATTTATTTATTCTATGTGCATGAGCATTGTTTAAACGTGGACATGTCGAAACACACATTACTACCTGCAACCAACCCACTCTCGCACACTCCAAGTAATGTCTAGGTGTGTCTGCAGCTAACTGTGAGGAAGTGTATGTCAATAAATTACTCGTGGTGACACCTCTGCGTTAGCTTTCATGCAGGCAGTGGAAAAGTAATTCCCGAATCGATGGAGCTACTCTAGATCTATATAAATGCGTTTCATGCTAAGACCACTATTTAGTGTGCATAGCGGTGCATACTAGTACTGACTAGTACTAGCATCCTAGTACTGTTTCAGTACTGTTAGCTGAATTTAGTACGTAATTACTCGTTCTTTTTAACTCCATTTACTGCTTTAGAGTGGGTCCGAGTACGAGACTAGCATTGCCAATAAATGTTATTAATAAATCATGATTGATATCAATAATCGGGCCGCTCGGACAACTCCTTGTTAACGATCTCGAGTCTAGGATGGTATTGAAGTGTCTTTGTGGATGACAGATGGATTGCTGAGTGTCTTTGTGCAAATTTTAATCGCGAATTGTTATATGCCAACCTCATAGTGCATTCTGGCTTGTCCGGCTTTGTGCGTCTTTGCGTGTCTTTGCAGTGAATTAAATAGATTAGCGCCCAGAATTCGGCTGAAACAGAACCTATCCAGCTCTTTATACGAAAGAGACTGTCTTCGAAGAAGAGCAAAGAGTTTTGTCGTGAAGGAAGGGCTTCTTTTTTATCGCCAGAAAAAAAGTGGCAGGTGATCGAAAACTATTTTGGGCTAACTGATGATGGTATAGGTTGTGTCCGAGAATGCGTTCTTGAATGATGTCATTGCCCTGATGTGGTGGTGGTCACATTGACTGAACGAGATAAGACGCGTTCAAAATACCGGAGTTATATATGGTGCGGAATGGTAGATAACTGGAAAGAATTTGCAAGACATGCCTAAGAGCAAACATATTTGAGATAGCTGGTTTCCGCTACCTAACGCATGTTGTTTTTTTTTTTAAGATTTCAAATTTTTCAATACCGGTATTCTAAAAGTCTGTAATGTTCTCTACACATTGCTTTTTACGTATTGAGAATTGAAGTGTCTGTCATACAGTTGCAAGGCTCTGAAATTTTAATCAGCCATACATTTCAAAGCACGCGTTACATTTCTATTGCGCGTACGTACAGCTATTAATGTATACATATAATGCATACCTTTCGGTGGAAACGATCCATTGATGCTATTCAATGTAAATGTCTTAGCACGTGCAACTGCCTGCTTGCATGGGTCCGGCCATCATCAATGTACCACTTATGAAATAAAAGGGAAGTGCAGGCCTTATCTAAAGCAATGGTGGAGACTATCTTTTGTAGAACCAAACAGAATAGCAACGACGACATAGGATCTCTTTGTTGTACTCCGGATTCGGAGCTGATAGTGTCCAGTGGTGAAGGATGTTGACCATAACTGCAACACCAAAATTGAAGATAAAGCTCAGGAAAATGGTGGCAGCATTCATCCGGGACAGCATGTCAGGAAACAAAGTTAAAAGCATCTTCAAGTCTGTTTTGAGAATAGTGAAGTTTGAACTGGACCAGTGCTCATCTGTACAACAGCGTATACCATGGATAATCCTTTCAGAGCCTGATAGTAGTCTGACTGATTGTTGTGCTATCATCATCAGTCAGGTCTAAAAACGGTGTAAATTATTACCTACGGTGACCCCTTAGGTCGCACACTGAGACAGTTGAGCCAAGTACTATAACTGCCATTTGCACAGTGCGTTAACCACCGCGCGCTAACGGATATTTGCACTGCACGCTACTCGTACAAAAACCATTTAGCCAAGCACTATTTGAGGTTTGCACTAGGCACTCTGCACAGCGTACTAATTGAGGTTTGCACTGCACACTATTCGAGATTTGTACACCCCAATTATGGGACCTCGCACTATTTGTGATATAGCATGTTGCATTGGGTGGTCATGGAAGAAAACAGGTGGCAACCTATTTGGCATTCCAGAGAAGGAGATTAGCATCAAAGTGATGAATGTGCAACCGCAGGAAGGGAAAAAAAGTTTATTAATCTGTATTACAGATGTCATAGTATAAAATAAAGTTATACTTATAGTTTTACATATTGTACACTGTTTAAAATAATTACATTCCGATATTACTTTTGCGAGCATATTAATGATTGATGCAAAACACCATGTTAAAGTAACAATGTACATTACCCAGGGTAAAGCTTAAACACCCACAATGCATACTTAATCATATGTCAATTCCTTGATTAAATATTCACATATATGCCATTCTTTGGCTGCAAGGACAACCCTGAGGCTACAGTTTGGAGAGATACCTGCATTGAAAAACAAGATATTAGCACAGCATTCAGGACAATTGCCCTTATGATCCTCCAGTCTAGAAATTATTAGCATCCACCCTCCGCTGACGCAACGTTTCAGCTAATGTCATTTGCAAACTAAGCTTAATATCTATTAAAGGTAAGAGAAGGTTACTACATTTACATACCTTTGAATAACTTTGTCGGTAGTACTTTTTCGATGGCCTCGTTGGTTTTGCACGGTACTACGCTTAGCCTTTCCGCACCGCACTCTCTTCGCCAAGCGAGCACATTCAGGGACTCTCCCAATAACGTTTCCTTTAGCGGACCGTTTCTTTTCTGGGTCTGCTTTATAACGTTCGCGTTCAGCGGTCTGTTTCTTTTCTGGGTCTGCTTGATACCGCTCGCGTTCAGCGGTCTGTTTCTTTTCTGGCTCTGCTTGATAGCTTTCGCGTTTAGCTGATGACCGTTTTTTTTTCTGGGTCTGCATGGTACCGCTCACGTTCAGCGTCTGTTTCTTTCTGGCTCTGCTTGATACCGCTCGCGTTCAGCGGTCCGTTTCTTTTCTTGGTCTGTTTTGTAGGATGCCCGTGCCGATTCTAAAACATCGTCTCGAACTTCAAGGTATTTCGCACGTCGTTTCTCTCGTTTTATTTTCTGACGTGAAGGCATTTGAGGAAAACAACTTCACAGGTTTCACGCCAAAACGACGATTGAATCACCGAAGAGTTTTTCGTTGTTCGCTTTATACATACACTGTACCGTGTATTTATTTTTTAGATATCTAATTATGCGTCTTACATAAGCCGTATAGTCGTATAGTCGATTGTTTACCAATATATATTTGATCCATAAAGGACCTCTTCCAGCCAATTCTGAAGCTATTGGTGAAAATTACATCGTTTAAAAGTGTTCTTATCCCGAGTTGTGCATTGCCAAGAAGAAGAAGAGAAGAAGGAGACCCGCCCATTGTTCCGGGCCTGGGTACGAGGACGGACAGTACCCTTTTGTTCTCTACAACCACGCGGTTCTACGAAATGAAACAAAAACGAAACTGCTCATCTTTTACTTATAGATCGATTGCTAAAACAAGCTAAACGATCCGATCATCGTAAGTCTTGTTACAGACGGGTCGCGTATTTTTAATTATATTCATAGCCGGGGTCAAATCCTATATGGAAGTTTCTAACGAAACTTCCGATATATCCCACAGTAAAATATAATGTTCTTTTCTCCTCACCAGTAAGCAGCTGAATTAACTTGGCTTTCTTCAATTAGATGTACTAACATAAGTACAATTAATTTTATGTTTGATGTCAGTTATCCTTTGACAAATATGAAACTCAATGTGCATTGCTTGCGTTAGATTGAGTCAAAACATTTCAAAGACTCAATTTATATTGGCATTGGAATGGTTGCGACAAAGAAAAACCATATGCAAATGGATTTTCGGTGTCGTCGAGAGCTGGCCCAGGCTTTAGGACTATATAGTTTTTTCGAGCTCTATTAGGAGGGTGCGGGAGATTTAAAATGCGATGTATGTTCTATTGGTAAGAGATTTGTATATACATTTGCACACTCACATAATGCGGTAGTTTCAAATATAATAACCGCACAGCTTCATTGCATTCATCACACTTACCTGCACATTTGATCTGACATGGTAGTGCTAAGCGACTATCAATGTCACAAAACCAACATTACATATGATGTGTTGGCTGCAACGCAAGGCAGAAAAATGTAATAGTAACTGTCTTTCCCCATGTTCTTGGGAGCAATTTGTGTAAAGCAGTTAGAATAACAATGTACATAACCCAGAATAAAATACCCAAACGTAAACCCCGACAATGCGCGCACCCTTAATTAATCATATGTTAATTCCTTGATTGAATCTTGACATATATGCCATTCTTCGGCTGCAAGGTCAGCCCTCCGAGAACAGTTTGGAGAGGAACCTGCATTGGAGACAAAGATAATGCACAGCCATACAGAAGAGTCACCCTTATGACCCTCCTGTCTAGGAATTAGTAGCACCTACCCTGCCAGCACTCTCTTGTTGTCTTTTTGGATATCCTGATAGAATTTTTTTTTTGCTATGTTTTTTTGTAGAAAAATGTCTTCTGTTCATGGAAATATGCAGATATGTAATACTGTATTGTATACTAAATGTATAATCATTCTATGATAGTTATCTAGAAAGTCAACATGTACTACTTTATCATCTTGAACTACACCAGCGATTTGATTTACGTAATGAAATGTATAACATGGCATGCAATGTAATGATTAACAAGAATGTATTAATATTTTCATAGTTACATTACAACAAGTGGCAAGAAATGGAAACAAATTAAAGCTTTTTATGCACTTTTCTACAGCCCTGCTGTGCCTATTATGCTGCTACATGCTGTTCATAATATATCTCACACAAAGCTTCAGAGCAATGTGAGCACAATAATGGTAGGCTTTGGATAAAAAATCAACAGTCCTTCAACATGTACCGTTAATTTAGATCTCAATAAATAAGTGATATAATAGCTATGATTTTGACAAGATATTAATTAAACCAATTCTCAATTCTCCATAAGAATGGCATTCAGAATGATGCAACTTAAAATCAGTACCCTCCCTTTGTTCAACAATTGGACTTATATATGGTCGCATCTGTGGGCACCTTTGTAAGTAGTTAATACCAACAATTAGAAATGGCAAAGTCATAGTATGGAGATACATACTAAGCACATAAAAATGTTATTCAATACCTACCTCAGTTTCAGATGCTTGCACAAATTTATACTTCTGCAGTATGCTGATGAGAGCCATCTTGATCTCCATAAGAGCAAACCTCATTCCAATACAGTTTCGTGGTCCCCATCCAAATGGTAAGTGGCACAACTGAGGTCGCTTTTCTTTCTCCTCAGCAGCAAATCTATGGCATTGGGTAATTTTCTAATTATTCACAATATTTGCCTTATAAAGGTTATACCGTTCTGGCCTGAAGTTCATAGGATCCTCCCATATCTTCGGATCTTGGTGTATGCTCATGACTGGTACTATAACAGCAGTTCCTTTTGGTATGTCAAGTCCACCGAGTTGAATGTTTTCTGTGCTCATTCTCCCAACACTGATAATTAAAAAGACAGGCATTATTGTATGGACCATTGGCAATTTGCAAGAAAGCATCCTTATCTCTGAGATTTTTAGTGTAAACCCTCTCAATATTTAAGGTACTTTCAAATACAATGATTACTATAAAGGGATAAATTGCATTATAATTTCCTTAGCTCATAAAATACATTTTGTTACATGGCATATGCATACTTACACAAGAGATGCAGGGGGAAATATTCTAAGACTCTCTTGAACCACCATGTCTAAATATTCAATATCGTGTGTTGCTTCATAGGCACCCTTGGAAATCTAAATAATTGGTAAGCATAGAGATAATCCAACCATTCATAGTGTTAATTGTGTAGCATACTCACAGAATGGTCTTTGAAATAGTTATCCAACTCTTGGCACAGCTTTTCTTGCACATCAGGATTTATAGCAAGCAAGTAGCTTGTGTATGCCAAACAAGATGATGTTGTCTCATATCCAGCAATCAAAAATGTTATGCAATGGGTTATGAGATCATTATTTGAAAAAACAGTAGATCTTGTTGCATTCTGAGAGCTTCCATTTTCATTTTCCAAATCAAGCATTAATTGCAGAAAATCATTATGCTGTAGATGAAAACGAGGACACATCAACATAACAAAATACGTTGCACTTGATTTGCACCATCACACAATTACATATAGAAATAAGTCATGTATGGTTCAAATTTCCACATCCTCCCTCAGCTATGTTACACACCAGAAAAGGTTATGCTGTACATAAATATGGTTCTATAGCAAAATGAGAAGAGAGCAAGTAATATATGGTCTCTGATATTTAAGAGACAAAGCTAGGTTCGAAAATGGCTGCATACAATAGTACCTTTCCAAATTAAACAGTATTTAGAAATTTTTTGGAGATTTTGAAAATTCTATTCTCAGTATGCAATTTCATATCACTTCTAATTCTGCTTCTCACTTCTCCGGACATACCGATTATTACAACTTAAAACCTGCATGTTAATTGTGGGGTACAAGTGTCGAGTAAAAACGGTGAAAACTTAACACCACTATGCTTCAAGCGTGAAGAAGACATCACATGTACGATAATTGTATACCAATAACAGTATGTAACAGTAATGCATGCAGTGCAAGTACAATTCATTTGGTTGCTAAGCTTAGCAACCAAATGAATTGTACTTGCTTGCAAAAAATCACACCTAATATTAATCGTATCACCAAATCAAACAACAGAGCACAAAATACGCCTTAAAAACTACACTTATCGTGTACCTTGACACTGTGTTCTTCTTCACGTCTTCTTTTGATTAGTGCCTTAGATGTTTCATACAAGAATCGAAATGAGTCTTCCAAAGCCTTGGGCAAGAGGAATGATGCCAAATGACTCATGAATGGCAATTGAGCTGTGAAGGTAGATTTCTTTGTCAAATCTCCAATCTGTACAACCTTGAGTTATATGTATGCCTCATACTATACTTTGTTTACTGTTATGTGAATCGATGCTGCTGAATCTCCTCGTACGTGTAGCTCCCAGAATACTAGAAAAATGAACTCGTATTATGAACCCAAACCCTTATATATATAATTATAATCAATGGGATTGATGGCTTGTGACTAGTTGGATCTGTTATCTATGCCCAATTTTGTTACACAAACATGCAAACGTACAGTAGTGGGGATATACAAAATGCCAAAAGCATTGAAATACTTTGTTTACCGTTATGTGAATCGATGCTGCCAAATCTCATCGTACGTGTAGCTCCCAGAACAGTAGAAAAATGAACTCATATTATGAACCCAAACCAATATATATATGGGTCAGTTTCCGAGAAAATGAAAAGTGGCGTATATATAAATGCTTCACGTTCGAATCGCTAAGACTCCGTACCGGTTTAAGCTATCAGCTTTCTATTTCAAACACTTCGTGCCACACCACTTCTCTCTACGGAAATCGACTTTGGTGTGTTACCCTTGCTCCTTGCTAGGGTCCTACCGCTATTGATTTGTTCTGTTCGTTAATTTTTGCTTTATCCGTTATGGAGATACAAGTGTGCAAAGAAATTCATATTTCCCGGGCGTTACGGCGCCATTAACGCATTACGACTGACTTCGAGGACGTCCTCGTAATACGTTAATGGCGCGTAACGCCCGGGAAATATGCAATTTCTTTGCACACTTGTATCTCCATAACGGATAAAGCAAAAATTAACGAACAGAACACATCAATAGCGGTAGGACCCTTCTACATAGATACCTATTTTGAACCGAATTGGACATTCCTACCTGAAGATGTGGCCGTTTTAAACCCTACGGGATATCGGACCTTGTAACGTCGATACCCCGCATGTGTAAGACACCAAAATGGATTTTCACATATAGTAATGGTGTGGTATGTTGTGTTAAAAATAGCAACCCGATAGCGTTAATATTTCGGAAGATATATCGATTTAAATTTTATGTTATAAAATAAAAATCACAAGACCCATTTTCGTATAGAACGTTCCATATACATGTATATACGCCACTTTTCATTTTCTCGGAAACTGACCCATATAATTATAATCAATGGGATTGATGGCTTGTGACTAGTTGGATCTGTTATCTATGCCCAATTGTGTTACACAACTATGCAAACGTACAGTACTGGGTATATGCAAAATGCCAAAAGCATTGAAATAGAAATACTAAAGTGATACAATAAATTTGAATCAAAATAAATGCAAATACTAAGCTAGTGCACAGACCCACATAAGAGTTATCATTAAGGTTAAATCATTATGGAGAAACTATCAGAACCTTGATCTCTTGTGTGTTTTAAGCAATAATAAGCTTCAGTTTTGATAGTGGTGATGTGAGGACAATGCAAATAGACTATTAACTTAGAGATCAACACCATTTGCATAATTTACTTTCTTCTTAATGACTTATAATGTGAAATGAATACCTCTGTTGCAATTTGGCATGCAGGCAAGCTAATAGATATTTATATTTACATTTTAGGGCAATAAGTGTAAAGATATCAGGTGCTCCACTATCTGGTCGCTGTGCATCAAATATGGTTCTTGCTGATTTGAGCAGTGGGTCTTCTGGTCCTTGACTTGAATGTAGCTCCGTCTGTCTTCTGAATGCTACTGCAAGGATGCTCTCCATTGTGAAGACACCTAAATGGCTTCAGATGTGAACATCAATGAGCATAATATCAGCCTGAGCCATTACTTCAAATTCTTTAGAACAAGCATATTTATCAGACATACTGGTGATTTTTACTCCCTTTTGTTTCCTGTAAACTTACTAGCAATAAGCACTCAATGATTACGTTCCTCCACAGAATTGAAAAATATCCATATACAGGCAGTCGTATTTTTTTCTTTGGGAGTTTTCTTTGTGATGACACAATATTTATTCAAGTGCAATGCAATTAGTTTATTTAGCGTCCTGCCTGTATGACATAAATTGTTCAGTTTTGACCTGATTAGTTCTTTCATCGTCGACACTTCATGAAAATGTACTGACAGTATTCATGCTTATCTGGTATTAAGTAAGGTACATGCCCAAATGTTTGTGAACAACCCGTTGGTAGCGACCATGCACGTGTGCTTTTCCTAACCTGCAGTCACTAGTTACTATCAATGCAGCCTGTGTGGTCACCACAAAAGAGCAGTGTTCCGTGAGGGCTGGCCCATCTGCACGTTTGAATCACTTACTGTTATCTCCAGCACACTGGCTGCAGAGACTCGGTAGAAACTCAAAATAATTGAATGGATGATGTATTCCACATTTGTCAGGTGTCTATTTTATGATTGCTTCGTAGTTGGTGAAATCGCCAAATAAAAAGAAATTCTGACTCCTCAATCCTTTCTTGCTCCACCTCTCAGATTGGGGTGTGAACATAAATCATTTCAGGTTCATTGCACTAATTGGGTTCATTTATACATCTGGTGTTAGGCAAGCTCTATTATATACAAAAAGACTAAAGAGAACCGTTGTGCAGGAAGCAGATAATGTCACAGGTAGGCCAGCTTTGATAGCTGACCTTAGCATACGAGGAGTGTGGCAGCCACAAACTGTGGCGTTACTTGACGTCATTCATGTCATTACACTGTGGCCCATGCAGTAGCCACAATGTTGATGCCATACTGTGCCATGCATTATATTCCACAATCAACTAGTACCCTAGCTTTGTATGAATATTCTCTGTAGCGAGGAGTGCTTTGGTTAGTTTTGTGAAATCATTGCAGATTGAGTGACTAAGAGCAGTTGCGTTGCATGTACAGGTGAGAATATCTGGTTTGGCAATGTGGGGTAGAGAAGTTTAGTGATTTTTCTAAGTGCTTGGGTGATGATGACATGGAAGAGAAATTCGTTACAAAATAGTGGAAGTCAGAGGTACTTGATTTCACAGAAATCTACGCCCAAGGTTGCAAAGGCTCCTAGTTTGTGGGGGAAAGGCTTTTAATATCCTTTCTTTTTGAAATTGTGTATTTTTCACAGGTATTCAAACAAAAGATAAAACACTTTTGGCATGTTAAAGTGTTCTGATTCATCATTTCCAATTCACCAATTACTTCACATCTTTCTAGTAATATTAAAGTGGTTACTATTGTATTCAAATTGCCACCAACTACAATGTTGCTTGATGGAGCCTTCTGGGGAATGAGACCCTCCCTACCTGTCATTTTTAAGTTGTACAAGGTTCAGTATTGTATCATAGAATATAAACCACAACCACATCCACCCCATTCTGAGCTTCAGAATGATCTTAAATGCTATAATTAGACCAGACAAGTTACAAGAGTTGAGAGGTCAGATAGGTTAAACATAATAAAGACCTCTTAATATAATTTGTCAAAAAGATGATAATAGGTGGGTAATTTTTCCATCCGTATCAAACACACTGAAAAAAATTATTTTATCACCTTACACTCCGCAAGACTGGGTGGTTAGTCATAAAATGGTATCACAATAAACGTTTGGTACACATACTTTAATTGATCACATTTGGATCTCAAAGTATTGTTAACATCTACATGTATTTTAAGGCTTGAATGATTTATGATCCATGATTAAGTACATTGAACTGCTGTTAAAATGATTATTGTTTAAAACCACATCGCAATGTAAAACATACAGATTAACAGCCGTTGCTGTAAAAAGCTAGGTTTGTGAATTATGCAATTATGGATGCATGTACTTCCAAAAGTATTTTAACCTTTCGAACATGTAATGCATGGTCCAATAGCATATTCATCCCACCGTTACCACATACAGTAAGCTGCAACACATTTGAATATGGTTTTTACCTTTTGATGTTGATTGCCTCTCCATTGTCTGCAAACTGCTTCAAGACTGTTTGAAGCTTATCCACACATGTCTGGACAACAGGGACCATCTGATAACCAATAAAAAGTTGTTATTATTTTGGAGGACAGTTGCATATTATATGTCAGTAATTTGTTGATAAGCTTGTCATTTCATAAATGAGAGATGCAATAAAATATAGCAATGGAGAAATAAACTTTTGTTTCAACCTGTTTCATTTTGCCTCCAGTGAATGTCGGTGAAATAGCTTGACGTGAAGTCTTCCACCATTCCCCTCTGCTGACTACTAAACCAGGTGGAATATCAAATTTTTCAGTTAAACCACGAACAAGGAAATCCTGGTGCAGATAAAAATGGAACAGGTGATCAAATGAAACAGATGTACTCTGAAATATATTATCCAATCGCATACACACAGAGTCTATATGTGAGATGAATGTATTTAAAACAATGCATTTGTGATCGATCTATTGTATCGATTTGATTTCTAGCCCCCACACCCACATATGGATATAAGCCACAGATATTGTACTCGTGAGATATGTTTGAGCCTTACATAGCACATATTCCTATACCAAAACACAACTATCAAGACTAGCAACTCAAGTGTGGATGCACACGGACTGAATTGCAGTCAGAAATCATGTGAAATACATAGTTGCTTTGTGGCTTGTATCGCTGGTAAGAGGTAAAAGTCCATATTACAGACAGTTCCTTGAATTCTTATATCATGATTCTATGTGACACTCAATAAAACTGTTTTACACTAGTAATGTGTGCTGTTTCCTGTGTTTCTTCATGGCAAACGTTAATGATATAAGGCAAATCTATTTCATCCTTAATCCAGTCTAACTATACAGTCTTACAATACAGCCACATTGTTAGCTACTGGAATTTGTTAGGAATGCCTAGATTCTACTAGATGCTCAGTGAATACAGCATGTATTCATGTTTGAACTGTTAGTACCAATGGATATGAATTATACACAGGTTTCTTCATTGCATATATTCCTGACAAAATTGCGTATCGTTTAGATTCAGAATTAAATCTTATAATGCAGTCTCCATGATGACTACTTGAATTTGCATGCGTTATGATGCCAAAATTCTAATTGAATAAAACACATATTCATAATTGAACTGTCTATCGTAAAGTATTGTACTGGGTTCCTTCATGGCATGCATTCCTGAGCAGAGGCAAATTGTTTTTATACAGAATCGAATCTTAAAATGCAGCCTACATTGGTAGGCTACTTGAATTGGTAAGTGTTGAGAATGCCAAAATTCCTCTTATCACATTTGTATTATGTTAGTGATAAAACAAGAATTGGTTGGATGCATTTTTTTTGCTGTGTGGCAAGAATTTTAATCTCTTCCGTTCCGGGGTATGGCCCGTATTTACGGGGTATACAACGTTGGGCCAGAAATGAACAAACCATACGTCCGATTTTACCGTAGAATGTGAGGCTTAGGGTAATTTACTATTGTGTAAAATTTCAGCATTTAAATCTATTGCATCAAAATACTGCACTGCCTTAAACAGGTGTGATTTTAAAGATCTTTGTGTAGTCATCACTTCAACGTTAACCAGACCCTACCAAATCAAGTTAGATCAAAGACTTATATTTTGGTTTGACAAGCATACATTACACAATTGAATGGTGATAATACTATTATAAATGGTTATACGCAGCAGTGAGGAAAAATTAAAAACCCTCATGTACTCGGGTTTGGTGGTTTTGTTTTAACTATATATTCAATTGCTTTGTGGTTCTAACAGTTATTGTAGCCACCACGCGTCCTATTTGATCAACTACAAAATGGCGGCACCATCCAGTTAAGGATTTTGATTACATGACTGTGCCTCACGGAATAGGAAACATCAGAGATAAAATAAAAATATCATCGAAGGAGTAACACGACGCGCATAGCAATGTGCATGAATTTCCTTCTGGGAAACGTTTATTAAAAGTACATGCAACGCGTATAAAATAATCATGTCTTGTTGTGAGTCACACTAGTGTGAATTCATGCAGCCAGCATCAGAACTAGTACTAATAAAATAGCAATGTGTCATGCGTTTAATAAATGTTCACGTTCTAGAGGTTAAATACGAGCGCTATCTAGTATAGTTTTGACAGCGGTGGTTTCTTATAAAGCCGCTGGACAATGAATACAATCCTTGTACTGATAAAGTTAGCGAAAATGTTCGCAACGCTACATGACGTAGGAAAGTATTTGTAGTGTAGGAAGTGCGCATGCGTAGAACGTGGTATAAATACGATTGCTCTAGGTGATTTGTCATTCTTGTCTCAGTTAGATATATATATGTTAATACTATTCTGAGACACTACAAAGTGGCGACGAGGGTGGGATAAAATGGCGTCCTTACCCATTGGAAGGAGTCTAGAACCTTTCGACCCTCAGACAGAGGATTTCGAGGCGTACGCCGAACGGCTGGAACAGTACTTGCTAGTCAACGACGTCAGTGACAAGAAAAAGCAGGTAGCGTTTTTCCTAACTGTGGTGGGGTCTTCTACCTATCAGGTTTTAAGGGACCTCCTGGCTCCTGATACCCAGCTTCGAGAACTCTCGAGGAACTTCTCACTATAAGCCGGCGAGACTTGTCATTGCCGAGCGCTTCAATTTTCATCGCAGACATCAACAGCCTGGAGAGAGCGCAGCGAAATACATGGTAGAGCTTCGAAGGTTGGCAAAAACATGTCATTTTGGGCAATTTCTAAACGACGCATTAAGGGACCAGTTGGTATGCGGGTTAATTGCCACTAATATACAAAAGCGTCTTTTGTCTGAAGCGAATTTAACAGCTGAGCGCGCTCTTGAGATATCTCAGGCAATGGAGACAGTGGAAAAGGGGGCCAAAGGCTTCAAGGAGGAACACCAAGACTCAAAGCGGCAAGAAACGGAGACGGCGGCTATCAACGTAGTAAGAAAATCTGTACCCAATAGAGCACGTCCCTCCGGGAGGGAGGAAGGGTGCACTCGTTGTGCGGGGAATGGGCATAATTAGTGGAATTGCCCTTATCGTGGGACCCAGTGTCACAAGTGCAAACGTGTTGGACATTTGGCACGAGCATGCAGGTCAAGCGGTTCAAAAAAGGAGACTACGCATCGAGTGACAGAGCCCCAGGAACAAGAGTACAGGTTGGACTACATCGGTGTCCTGAAGGGCATTAATACCAAGCGTGTGCGGTTGCGTTTGACGAAGTGCAAATTTCTCAAATAATCAGTTGAATATCTAGGTCACGTGATTTCAAGGAACGGAATTTGCACAAGCCCAAATAAGATAGAAGTAATACAGAAAGCACCGATTCCCCTTAACGTCACAGAGTTGAGATCATTCCTAGGGATGGTCAATTACTATGGGAAGTTTATCCAAAGCGTGGCTGATCTTTGTGCACCATTGAATGAGCTATTGCAGAAAAATACTCCGTGGATGTGGACGGCGACCTGCATGGAGAGCTTCAACCAGCTTAAGCAAGCATTAGGATCGGCCGAAGTACTGTGCCATTACAATCCTTCGGAAGAAATTAGCCTTGCTTGTGACGCATCAGCTCATGGCCTTGGAGCAGTTCTGTCACACCATTTCAAGGACGGGTCGGAAAGGCCGATAAGTTATGCATCAAGAACACTTTCGAAGGCAGAACGAAATTATTCGCAAATTGAAAAGGAAGCTCTCAGCATCATATTTGGGTTGAAGAAATGTCATCAATATCTCTATGGTCGAAAATTCTTACTGGTGACTGATCATCAACCGTTGGTCAAAATATTTGGACCGAAGACAGGAATATCCTCAGTTGTGGCAGGGCGACTGCAAAGGTGGGCCTTATGTTTAGCGGGATATCAGTACGACATTGTCTATAAGCCAACGCAGAAGCATGGAAATGCAGATGGATTGTCGAGATATCCATCGACGGAGTCTGAAGCCATTGATGGTGAGGAAAGGGGCGATCGTATCTTGGCTTTGTACGGACCGCAGTTGGCGGCATGCCCACTAACAGCCAAGGACATAGAACGAGGGACCATGTCTGATGCACTGTTGAGACAGGTATTGAAATTCACAAAAGATGGATGGAACAAGACAGGCAGAGTAGATGATCAGCTACGGCCATACTTTAATCGAAGAGAGGAGCTGTCAACCGAAGGAAACTTTTTGATGTGGGGAATCAAAGCAGTGATTCCCCCGGGGATGCGGCAACATATCTTGAAGGAATTGCATCAGAGCCATCCAGGGATCGTATAAATGAAATCATTGGCCCGGTTGCACGTATGGTGGCCAAGAATCGACGAAGATATTGAGCGGATGGTGCGTACCTGCGATTCTTGTAATCAGCAGAAGGATAACGTACCACATGCACCTTTGCATCCTTGGGAATATCCATCCAAACCATGGCAGCGTTTGCATGCTGATTTTGCAGGTTCATTCTTCGGAAAAATGTGGCTCATAGTTGTTGATGCAAGAACGAAATGGCCCGAAATGTTCCAGCTGAATGAAGCTACCAGCGGGACGACAATTACGGCATTAATGACTACTTTCTCACGGTTTGGCCTTCCGGAAATAATCGTGACAGATAATGGTTCTCAATTCACGAGTGACCAATTCAAGACATTCTGCGACGAGAATGGTATCAGACATGTGAGAGTGGCGCCTTACCATCCAAGCTCAAATGGTGAAGCAGAGCGTTTTGTGAAAACGTTGAAACGTGCTTTTAGCGCTATGGGTAACGAGAAGGATCCTGTTCGACGTTTGCAACAGTTTTAATTTTCATACAGGAACACCCCTCACTCAACAACGGGGGTATCGCCTGCCGAACTTCTGGTCGGAAGACAGTTGAGAGGTAGACTTGACCTTTTGAGGCAACAAACATGCATCACAAATACTTCACACTGTCCCAATCCGGAGGTGAAAGTACAGGCGTCTCAGAGAAGACAGAAAATAGCCTACGACAAACATGCAAAGCAACGTGAGTTTACTGTTGGACAAGCTGTGTGGGTAAAAGGACAAAACCATCAACAATATTGGCTACCGGGGGTGATCGTGAAGCAACGCAATGGTGTATCCTATACAGTCGATGTTAGTGGACAGTTATGGCATCGTCACATTGATCATCTCCGGGAAAGAGAACAGGATGAAGCCCATATGCAAGGGGCAGAAGATTCTGAATACTTTCCTAACAGGCAACCGGGTTCAGCAGACGACCAGGACATTATTACAGATGAAAATGCACCGAATCTGAGACATGAACAACAGCCAATACATGATGCTACCCCTCAAGAGGATCAGGCAACACTGCCTGAACACGCAACGGTGGAAAAACGCAGGAAGTCCACCAGAGAACATCGTCCTCCAGTGCGTTTCCACGAAGAGTTTGGCTATAATGTATGAAGAAGAAAACTCGGGGGAAGAAGTGTAGTGTAGGAAGTGCGCATGCGTAGAACGTGGTATAAATACGATTGCTCTAGGTAATTTGTCATTCTTGTCTCAGTTAGATATATATGTTAATACTATTCTGAGACACTACAGTATTTATACTACAGTATTGTGTACCCTTGTTATTCAACCATCCCTTCATATGTTTGTAGCAGCTGCAGAATATTTGCGATGTCCTAGACCTTAATAAGTCGAAAACAAATTAACGGGGTATACCTACAGTATACCACGTACGGAACTAGCACCATTAATATGAAAGCTTGACTACAAGTCTGGTGTTCAATAAGGAGACCCTCATGGGTCCCTTCTGTTCTCATTGGTCTTGAACATCTTGGTCACTGCAATACATAGCAGAGGATAGTGCATGTGCCACACTCTTGTGCCGTGCTTGGTACCTAGGCTGATGGTGTCCTTGCTGGTTGAAGGTCAGCATTGTGCAGAGCTCTGGAATTGCTGAAGGCAGATGGTCCACCGCACATTAACTTTTCTAAATACGTCGTTTTTAGTCGTAGTAGTTAAAACCTATTTCCCTCAGAAATGAGAAAGTCAGACTATGTGTTCCCTTTGGTGCTTTAAACCATTGTTCTACTGCCTTCATCTCCCACAAGCATGTTACATCCAAACACTTTCTCTTCTGTCTTGAAAACGTTGGAAAGGTTGACCTCTAGGTTTTCTTGATCTTTCTTCCTCTCTGCCTGTGTTTTTGCAAACTCGCCCTCTTTGCCCATAAAACCTTTTCCTTTACTTGCTCATGTAAACCTGAAGCTTCTTGGTGACAACATTTACAATTTCTTTTCACAATGTACTGGTGTAGGTAGATCCTACTAACACCACCTGGCAGCAAGTGGAGCTCAGTTACAGTAGAGGTGACCTGGTCTTACCCCACCACTCCTTATGTTCCTCTGGCTATCATGCTCAATGAAGCCACCATCTATCCTAAGTAGTGGAGATTTTCAACACAATAGTTGTACCAGCGAATCCTATTTAGGTTGATAATCTTCTTGTGTCCCCGCTCCCTCAAAAAGAGCTATCCGATATGCTGGATGACAATCTTGAGCTTGCTTTTAACACATCACCATTTTCAGATAGAGCTTGCCTGCTTTCAGTTTCATCCCCCCATGCAGCCCGCTGGTCTTGGTCTTCCTCTGCAATCCAAATTACCTTGTTATAATTAAATGCTCACCAAGCTCACCTTAGTTGTGAAGCTATAAGCTGGTGATAACCTAACTCCTGACAATTCCAAATCTCGTCCAGCTGACAACCTACTACCCAAATGGTGCATGGGAAGGCCAGCATGCAGCATTGGTCTGTCCGTAACCTCTCCGATTAACCCACTAAAACTATTGGAAGCAGGAGTGTCAGCAGGTGCTGCTATCAGCTGAAGGTTGAAAACGTGTAACGAATGACATAAGTGTTATGATCTTCTGTGGTTATACATACCACTAGTTGCTGAGTCCTATGAAGCCTGCTGTACAGATGCATCAGTTTTGTTCTCAATGCTGGGTGACTGGCCTATGACCTCTTTTCATGAGTCCAAATCCTATGTTCTCCATGACATCTTTGTGAAACAAAACTTGAACTTGATTCAGGTTAACTCACCAGCTGGACCACTGATCCAACATAGTCCTGGAATTTCCAGAGGTGTTGTAGATGTTACATGTACTTGTGTATGTATGTACTTTAAGTTATACATCTATGTTAATACACATAACTATATCAGTCTTTTAAATTAAATACATATAGTAAATAAAAACTGGCCTAATGATATGACCATTGTGAATTGCAAACCTCAAGTTAAGAACTTGTGAAAATAGACAATGCAAAGAAGGAAGAAAGCAAGGGAACTCTGGACAGATTGGCGACATGCATAAAATTCAGTACACTTAAGAATACAATGCATCTCCTCCTATCTCCCTGCCCCAACCCCAATGTGCAATATACATATAACTAGAACCTTAAACTTACAATACGGTCAGAGAATGAAACAAATTGCTTCACTAGCACTGATTTCAACAGTTCCTGATCTGCAATCACCACTGCTGGCATTGCTCCAATGTAAAAGCTGCGGAATATATCTCCAATTAATCAATGTAGGGTTTATATTATGTATCGTTCTAAATTCACACTGCATGATTTCTGCTGACCTTGACACAAAATGGTGTCGATAATGATAAAAATAATGATACAGGTGAACACAAATAGTAGTTGATATCATCAACCCAGCCCTTAAGAATGGTGGCTTCCAAGGCTATCATCAAATCTGATACCATTTGGTGGGCATCATTGCAGGCAATTAAAAAACTGTATCATTCTTTGCAGCTAGTAGCATCTTTACGTTATGTTGTGTTGCATGTGTCATTATATAATCTAAATGTGTAATTACTAAATAAAATATCTTTTGTCGAAGGGTTACTTTTTAAACCATGAACAGACATGATTCATCACTGCAAGCAGCACAATATAAGCTTCCAATCAGCCCACATAGCCATATTTTAAGCAATAATTTCAGTAATTGGGGTAGTCAGGAAAAGTACTGAGTGTTCATCCTATACACTGTATGTAACATACATGTAGTACTGAATACTATTCCTAATGATGTATAATATATACACTATGGCAAATGTATCACAGTGCATAATATTATCGAAGTCTGAAATGATCACTGATTGGTAATAGTTACCCTAATGAGAACACTAACCAATGAATCATGTCGATATTTTGTGCTTCTCAAATTAATAAATCACAGAATAAAAATATGTATCACAAAGTAATGAGATGTATTTAGTACTAATCACCACTACTAGTGAAACAGATCATGTCCTAGTTAAAATCTACTAATAAGGTAGTATACTTCAAAGGGCAAGCATATTTACAAATCCATCTGAAAACATAAAATGGGTCCCAAACTCACCCAGAAACATCTCCATAAGTATCACGTAGCTTTTGTATCATTGTAAAAGGATCCTGCATGTATGATATTAATACGCTTTTCAAAATCAAAAACAATACTGAAATAATGCATGTCCATGAATTACATGTAATGTATGTTATAACGTACATGTAACTGTACCATGATATAATGTGTGACTATTATTAAACCTGTAGTATAGCACTGACCTCTCCAATAATAATCTGGTACCACCCCATTGCGCATTAACAATGTAGAAAATAAGCCGTGTTTTGCAAACTTCGATTTTGAACTTCAAATTTCATATTGTTGACAGTTTTTAAATATATCGAACCTTTTCACTGAGCTCCATCTAACTATGAAAAGATGTAGTGCTCTCAAGCGTCCAGCTGGAAAGTGCATTTTATTTCATCTGTCATTTATGTGATGACAAGCTCATCAACAATTAACTAGCTGATGCATTATTATTGAAGTACAGTGACGTGTCGCACAAAATTGTAGACAGGCAGCCGAAAGCTTAAGACTAGAGGAGTACTGATATGTTGGTTGCCTTAGTAATCTAAGATTTCACATTTACCGATGCTGCAAGGGACCTGCTTGAGGGTTCCTTGTGCTTGAATTTAATGTATGAAAGAGTATTGTATGTACATGTATGTAGTATTATTACATCGAATTGTTACTACACTGTATGTTAGCAGAGAATGATTTTCCAAAAATGGCTAGTGTTCATGTCAGTATACAAACGAGCTTTGTGCGTCTGAATGCTTTAAATGTTTCAACAGTGCAGCACGGGAACGACAAATATAGCATTGCGGAAGTGGCATTATTCGCATTAGCGATGTGAATAGAAATGGACGAAGGCAAACTGGGGCTGCAAAAATTATTGGATCTATCAAGAAGCTCTCTTGGTCAGAAATAAAAATCCGAAGGCCGCACAACCGGTTACTGCATAGATACTTTAGACAGTGATCGGAAGCGCATCACGTGAGCCATTGAGCCTGTACGTGAACTATACTACAGTATGAACTAGTGTAACAGTAGCCATAGATACTTTAAGAGAGGGATCGGAAGCACGGTTAATTATAGCGATATATGACTTATATACTCCGTGATCTGCTCTGCTGTTCAAAGTGGGCCGGTAGCCTACCATCAACCTACGGTTTGGGAGAGCTAAGGCGGCTATGACTATTAATCTAATATCAAACCCGCTTCTTTCTAAGTCTTCTTATTCTCTTGAGTTCAACGTGAAATTATGCTTGAGTGCTATACACGACGTGAATACACACATCGCTGTAGTGTTTTTAGAAATCAGCGCAATCTAAAAAAGACAGAAATCTTACATAACATCGTAAAAACACTTACGATTGCATGGAGACAGGTACTAAAACTCGTTTGGCTCTTTTGTATTATACGAGAGTGTAACTCACGATCCGATGACTATAAAGCAAAACTAAACAAAACAACCTCCTTGCAAAATGGTCTCTTTAAACTGAGAAAGCATAGTGAACCTTTGGAGAACCACCCGATTTTCAAAAAAGGTACACAAGCATGCACGTGCGATTTGAGAAAGAGATGACGACAAAATTTCTACGCGTCTAGTGCAAAGCAAGGCTATATTGTTAGAATCAACACACTATACATGTACCTTCCAAAAAGAGGATGATAAATGCCATCCAAAGGTTATAGTGGTGCCAAGTTCTGAACACTCTGCCTAGGACTTCCTGTTCCAATTGAACGCCAGTGGAGATAAATGTAACTACTAACCTCAACGACACAATCGGAAAAGCTATACATTCCATCTCGGCCGTAAATCCACCTCAGCGATACCAATCCGCCGAGCCGTCGGTGTCGAGTGTTGTTCATTGTGCGATAGCAGTAAAACAAGTCGGAGTGCTCTTTTGAAACTTGCATCTGACAGTATATGAGATGAGTAAGAAATCGCACTCTTTAGCTTGTGCAGCTGCGTAGCTGGATATATCCTTGCTGAGACTCCATGCATAAAGCCGACTCCTTACATGGATGGAGCTGTGCGCCATGCTGTAAACAGGGTGGACTACATAGCTCTGTCTTTCTCTCCGCAGGAGATTACATATAGCTAGCTGAGTGCCCCTGGGGATTACATGGTTGGTTGTATTAACGTTTCCAAACCACAATTGTACCCGCAGAAAAGTTTGCCGACCGCTATACTTTGACTTACCATGGAGTTCTGTGGTAACCTCGATTAAACATATCGAGCTCCTCGCATGCCATGACGTAATGAAATAGAACACTACGTCACGGCACGAGGGTATATTGTCCACGTGCATGTACAACCGTTTGCAAGTGGGACAGGCCCGGGTCAAGACTTTCGATTTATCAGCAGACGAACTGAAGCGATCCTCAACTGTGTATCTATTTCCCTAGTGCAACTATCTTAGGACGGAAGTGCGTTTGTTTCACATTTTTATCGAATCCTGCGTCCTTGCATATGCTGCAACATAATGGAGTAAGGACTAAACGTTATCTAATGACAGGTGCGCATCCATACTGCACATTTGTACACACACGTCAATTAATACGACAAATTGGCAAATAACGCAATGTGCACAGCGACCAGGATATACATGTACAACACTACACACGCATGTCAGATACAATTGCAAGTTTAGGGTTGGCACCGAAGGCACCCTAGCGAAGCTAAATTTTCACCCTGATTCCGAACCCGATGACCCGTCTTCCACCTCGCACTCTTTTATAAAACCGTTAAAAGCTCGTTAAAAAAACCTATATCTAGGAGTATTACTTCGTGCGTTTATAATTGGTGTGGACACGCCGGATACACTTTCGACGCCTAGCTAGCAGGTTGCATGGACGCGGACGTGCAAATACATCAGAGAGTAATTAGTTTATAGACATGCATAAAGCCCGATGATATGGCGCCATGAAAATCCAATAGTCAATAATAAATGACCTGATGATTACGCTGGAATGCACACGCGCACAGTCACACACATACACACACGTACGCACGCACGCGCACACACACACACACACACACACACACACACACACACACACACACACACACACACACACACACACACACACACACACACACACACACACACACACACACACACACACACGCGCGCGCGCGCGCCCCCAGTACACGCACGTACACATACACATGCAGGCGTCTTGCGACACAGAAAACTTACTTTTGTGAACTCCCGTGCATTGACCCAAAATGGATGTGGAGTAGGTCCGTTAACTCCCATCTTCCTTAGAACTCCATAAGGCGCGTACGCAAACCTGTGATTCAGAAATGGAAAAACTGGAATTCAGTACGAATCCCTCACTTGTAAATCAGAAAGGCAACCACGAGTAACAAAGCCACAGGGATCAAGCTCAGCATCTTGCTCTGGTCGGTCCTAACAAATCATAACGTGAGTTAGGTTGTGTCGTCTTCCGCTTCTATATACTAAACTCCAATTTCTGTCAATTATACACTGTGCACATTTTTTGTTATACACTATGCACCTGCGCTGCCACGCCCCAGACACAAACGATGAATTTCATATTTGAACTTGTCCATTCCACCAGTACCTTGTGTATTGAATAATGTGATTATGTGACCCTTATACCGCTGTCGTAGGAAATGCTGTCCTCCCTCTCTTCGTCGTACATTATATATTCTGGGATATAATTATATGGGACAGTTTCCGCCCCACGGTTAAAATGTTATAAAAATGCATCGCGTTTGAATCGCTATAACTTCCCAACGGATAACGCTATCGACTTCCTATTTTCAGCACTGCATAGTGAAATGGTGTAGTATGAAGTGTTGAAAATAGGAAGTCGATAGCGTTATCGATTGGGAAGGTATAGCGATTCTAACGCGATGCATGTTTATAACATTTTAACCGTGGGGGAAACTGTCCCATATTGTTCCCCCGGACAATATACGGTATCCTAGGATGTATTGTCCCTTTATGGTTAAAAGTGTCCCACAGGAAAACTGTCATTTCTATTTCATTCCTATAGGATATTAAGCTCCCCCCCATCCCAATTTTCCCCAAAGACACTTAATTGTGTAAGATACTTTTCAAGACATTTTGTCTGAGGGACTTAAAGATGTACTGTATGGGGCAGCAAACCAATTAATTTCAGGGCGGAGGGCTTACATGTAATTTCCACACGTTCAATGAGAGCAGAGGCCATGCAAAAGTGTTTGGGATACCCAATAATTAAAAACTGATGAAAACATGCTATCATTTTTATGACGCATTTGCCAGAGGCTTCATATGATGTAATACATGTATCTGTATAAAGTGCACTTTAGGTGAGCTGAAAAAGCTACAGCCAGTGTTTTCTCATGTCACAATAATACGCAATCTTTTGTTCATCACACATGTGTTATGCTAGTAGTGCATTTGTATAGATTGTGCGTGTTTTCTATCTCTGCAAAGCAGGTAATACTTGATGAATAATTCGGCTACATATGCTAATTGTCTGTCCAACCCCCTCTGATGTTATGACACTACCTGTAATGCTGAGTTAATAGCCATGATTCGGTATAATGAGGTGTGTTGCATATGTCATGCAGTGCACACGAATGCATGTGTGTCACTTAATAAAATAGGAACTTGACATATATGATGTTATTAACGTAGTACTATCTTTTTACATTGACTTAATGTATTGCTCTCCTTGCATGCCATCAAGAAACAATGACCATTCTATTTACTGTATGTGCATGAGCATTGTTTAAACGTGGACATGTCGAAATACACATCACTATACCTCCCTGCAACCACCCACTCACACACACTCCAAGTAATGTCGAGGTGTGTCTGCAGCTAACTGTGAGGAAGTGTATGTCAATAAATTACACCTTTGCATTGGCTTTCATGCAGGCAGTAGAAAAGTAATTCAATGGAGGAATGTAGAATGGCGCTACTCTATAAATGTGTTTCATGCTAAGGCCACTATTTAGTGTGCATATATCGGTGCATACTAGTACTGACTAGTACTAGCATCCTAGTACTGCTTCAGTACTGTTAACAGAATTTAGTATTTCATTACTCGGACTTAAGTTCTTTTTAACTCCATTTACTGCTTTAGAGTGGGTCTGAGTACGAGACTAGTATTGTTATTATGATTGATATCAATAATCGGGCCGCTCGGACAACTCCTGATCTCGAGTCTAGGATGGTATTGAAGTGTCTTTGTGCATGGATGACAGATGGACTGCTGATTGTCTTTGTGCAAATTGTATCGCGAATTGTTATATACCAACCTCACGTGTCTTTGTGCATTCTCGCTTGTCTTTGTGTGTCTTTGCAGTAAAAAGACACGCTAGCTCCTTGATTCTGCTGAAACAGAACCTATCCAGCTCTTTATACGAAAGAAACTGTCTTCGAAGAAGAGCAAAGAGTTTTGTCGTGAAGGAAGGACTTCTTATCACCATATTAAAAAAGTGGCAGGTGATCTAAAACTATTTTGGAATATCTTCAGCTAACTGATGATGGTATAGGTTGTGTCCGAGAATACGTTCTTCATTGCCCTGAATGTGGTGGTGGTCACATTGACTGAACGAGATAAGACGCTGTTCAAAATACCGGAGTTATGGTGTGGAATGGTAGATAACTGGAAAGAATTTGCAAGACGTGCCAAAGAGCAAACAGGTAGTCTATAATTTATATTTGAGATCGCTGGTTGCCGCGAAAAGGGGACCTAACGCATGTATTATTATTATTTTTTTTTTAGATTTCAAATTTTTCAATATTTTAGAAGTCTGAAATGTTCTCTACACATTGCTTTTTACGTATTGAGAATTGAAGTGTCTGTCATACAGTTGCAAGGCTCTGAAATTTTAATCAGCATACATTTCAAAGCACGCGTTACATTTCTATTGCGCGTACGTACAGCTATTAATGTATACATATAATGCATACCTTTCGGTGGAAACGATCCATTGATGCTATTCAATGTAAATGTCTTAGCACGTGCAATATGCAGCACGTGCAACTGCCTGCATCGGTCCGGCAATAACTCCATCATCAATGTACCACTTATGAAATAAAAGGGAAGAGCTGGCTTTATATAAAGCATTGGTGGAGACTATCTTTTGTAGAACAAAACATGCAAAATAGCAATGACGACATAGGATCTCTTTGTTGTACTACGGATTCGGAGCTGATAGTGTCCAGCGAGTGTAGTAGTGAAGGATGTTGACCATAAATGCAACACCAAAATTGAAGATAAAGCTCTGGAAAATGGTGGCAGCATTCATCCGGAACAGCTTGTCAGGAAACAAAGTTAAAAGCAACTTCAAGTCTGTTTTGAGAACAGTGAAGTTTAAACTGGACCAGTGCTCATCTATACAACAGCGTATACCATCGATCATCCTTTCAGAGCCTGATTTCCGTCATACATCTGACAATGCAGAACATGGATCCTGCCTGTGTGTCGACATAGATTTCACTGGACAATTGCGCTTGTCTGTGGTGTGATTTGTAGTCATGACGACTACTATATCTTTCTTGTGTAATTTGAGTGTACTTATGATTATGTGGCACATACCTATTTGGGAAGGGTGCGTAATCTCAGAGACGGGGAGGCAACAAGGGCATTGTTCTTTATAAAGATCTTTCATAGCCTCTTTCAATTGGGCCTATATACATACTGTACCCGAGTCACTTGCTCTATAAAGAAAGGGGCGGTGCATCATAACAAATCATCGATGCACAAAGAGAGTCAGATTACAGCGCTTTTTTAATGCTGTTGTACTTCCACTAATAATCGGAGACCAGCTCTTTTTAAACAACGCAGAATCTGAACCGATAAACGCTTGCCACAAACCAGCTAGTATACATTCAAACTAAGCCGGCTGTAATACTGTTATAACAGGATACTTGCAACATCCGTACAACTAGACAACAATAACACGAGCTGATTACTAATAATACCTGCACAGCAAAAACAGATTGATGCATGTCACTAGAAATCGATGATAGGGCACTCGAAAACGAGTGCCCTATTATTGATTTCTAGTGACATGCATCAATCTGTTTTTGCTGTGTGTGGCGAGGGGGGGGGGGGGGGGGGGGGCAAGGAATATTTCTTTAAAAACACCCATCGTCAGATTTCTTAAAAGGGTACCCACCACCCTACGCCCCTTTCTCACCCACTCGTAACCACAATTAGCACTAAAGAAACCACGTTACAATGAATACATAATAGCAAACGTCAGGTACGCATTGCTTGTGTGGGTAGCAGATAGGCCGGTCTCCCTTGCACGACTAACCATAGCAAGTACCTTGATATTATATTTCAGACGGGTGCAAGGATCACAAGAGGCATATCCATATGGTGCAAAGCGTTCGCAGTCCAGAGCCCTCAGCCCAGATTGTTCAATGGTGAAAGGAAGCTGCTGCTGTTGCAATCCGTGTGCTGCAAATGCCCAGTTTTGGACGAAGGGCGAAGGCAAATCTGGCAAATACCCCCGACAGAACGGCTTAGGCAACCTATGGTTCGGCTCAGCTACAGATTCCTCGCAAGCAACGGCAACCGATTCATTGCAAGCAACGGCATTTGTAGCGCTCGTGCACAGGAGCCGCTGCCTCTTTTCTGCAGGTGGCTGCGATTGCTGCATTTTCTGCAGGTTCATCTCTGCGGTCTTCCGTTGGCATGAATCGGATTCATAATGCCGTTGTACGTTAACAATATGGTTGCTTTTTAAGCGCTTGCCACACCTATTACAATCCATAGTTAAACCAAATGAGTAAACTACCGCGAGAGGGTTAAATGTTAAATCGTTCGCTGCCTGTTTCACAAATGTCTAGCGATTGTTTATTGGATCTCAGCGAAGTCTTTTAGGTGAGAGAAATAGAATCATGCAACTCCCATGTACATTCGAAGCGAAAGAAAAAAGATAAAAAAACACGAGAATTTTTCTTAAAATGTAATTTTAGCAGGGGGTACCACCCCCTACGCCCCTTTTTAAAAACCGTTATATCTTTTTTCATTGAAGTCCGATTTATATTTTGAAAGCAGATTCGTACTCTCCTCTTTAAACTGTACAGTATTGGACGATGGGGTCCGTACAGTTTTTCTTGCCCCCCCCCCCCCCCCTCGGTGTGTGGTGCAATTTCCTCGGAATCTACAACACGCTAGAAAACGTTCTACTCTGAATGCCGTGAAATCATTTCAGAGTGACTAACATGCTATACATGACTACTACTGTCCAATAATACTACTCCCCATAGTGTCCAATAATACTACTGCCCATAGTGTCCAATAATACTACTCCCCATAGTGTCCAATAATACTACTCCCCATAGTGTCCAATAATACTACTCCCCATAGTGTCCAATAATACTACTCCCTATAGTGTCCAATAATACTACTCCCCATAGGTCCAATAATACTACTCCCCATAGTGTCCAATAATACTACTCCCCATAGTGTCCAATAATACTACTCCCTATAGTGTCCAATAATACTACTGCCCATAGTGTCCAATAATACTACTACTCCCCATAGTGTCCAATAATACTACTCCCCATAGTGTCCAATAATACTACTGCCCATAGTGTCCAATAATACTACTCCCCATAGTGTCCAATAATACTACTCCCTATAGTGTCCAATAATACTACTCCCCATAGTGTCCAATAATACTACTCCCTATAGTGTCCAATAATACTACTCCTCCCATAGTGTCCAATAATACTATTCCCCATAGTGTCCAATGAAAAAAGTCCGAATTGTGTGACACTGAGTCTATCTTTGGTATCCAGATAACACAGGTGCATGCATATTTATGCTTGTTGCTTGTATGAATACTTATCATGCAACATCTGTTTCAATATTAGCTATGCATATCTGGGCACCACATGATGCAGGGAGTCTTTATGAAGCTGTTTAGGCTGCTGGAGACCTGCCACAATTTTGATTTGCAGCTGGCATACATCTCTTCCAAGGAAGAAAGCAGTTCATCCAGCTTCACAAAGTATGCTACAGAGCTGCAGAAGCTCCATGTGGTCAAAGCTAAGCTTGCTGAAGCTCAGGAGTTGATGGCAGCTTTTGTAGAGGCTGGCACATATGTTTGGTTGGCATATATAGAGGACAGCCCTGTAACTCAGATTGTTGTCCAACAGATGGAAGACATGTGACAGTCTGTGGAGAAGATGGTAAGGATTAAACAAATACTGATTGAGATGATTATAACAACACAAACAGAAGGAGGAAATAGCAAACAGCACCAAGGTAACTGACAAGGAATAAGACATTCATGATGATCCTTTTGTCAAGGGATTGGATGAAGCACTCTATTCCTTTAACTACCATAGTCAACAACTGTGGTGGTGTGTTGGCAACCATATAACACAAGACCCTCCCTCCAGGCATGACTTGAAATAAAATAGTATTTTTGTATTTTACTCATAATCAACAATGTGGGAACTAGGTAACTTTGAACATATGGCAACAAATGAAGCTAACATCAAATATTGTATCAAAAAAACCTTAACAGATCAGTTTATGAATCAATTTAGAAGGTCATTCCCAGACTGCTCGATATCAGTCATGTTGCACTTACCTGAAGAGCACACTGTGGTATGGGCAAGACAAACACATGTTGGATCCAGTCTCATGGGTGAGCAAGAAGCCTAATCCATTCGTACAAGATTAAACACCTTGCAATAAACCTACCATTCAGTAAACGACCTTCTGAAACGTTTGTTGCTCATTGTTAAGGAGCACTTAATGATTGAAGCTCCACAAACGTAGCAGCAATCCCTCCTCAATTGACGATAAATTTCAGCAGTAAGTATTGCTGACAAAATAGTGGCTACAAGAACACATGAGAACTAGAAATTAGCTTCTATTTCCTTTAATTTCTAGCTTTTGAATTCAAACTTTCTATTGGTTAGAAATGTGGAAAACACACTTCGAGGAGGAAAGGTACCTAGAGGGTTACCCATATTCAACAGCCATAACTTGCCGTGGCAAGAAAGCTGGCCATAATGACTTGCATCAAACTAGGAAAAATTGTTGCTAGATTTGTAATGTGCTTTAAAATGTTGCTTATAGAAATCCTGTCATTTGTACCAGCTCACGTTTTTAGCACTCATTTTTCAAGGGCATTGCTATATAAACATTACACAGCCATTTAAAATTTTAGGATTACATATTTATTGTCTACAAAATAGGTGACCGCAAAAGTCAATGTCTAATATATTTCCTTCTACATCTGTAAAACAGATCATGCTATAATCAAATGTTTTATTGTGATGAAAGCAATAAGTGTAGGTTGATCAGATGTCACGATCACTCTTATCTTTAGTCCATCAATGTCACATTGTGGGTACACCAACCTTGATGGCATTAAAAATTACTGACTCTCAGCGTATGCGTGTCCAAAGTGCTAGCAATATGATAATGTAAAAACTAAACACTGTACAAAACAGTATACATGATACTCACCAATTGTTACTTCCTTGCACAAACTGCATTTTAAAGGCAAGCATTGTTTATATATGTGTTTGCGTGAATGCAGATTTGCTTATACATTCAGATCATGTTGCTAGCACTTGGGAACACGCTGAGAGTCAGTAATATTTAATGCCATCAAGGTTGGTGTGTGCCCACAATAATATGACATTGAGAAAAGTACACCAACCGAGCACAGGTTAGTAACACATGCTAATCACTTGCTGTACATCACATGCCCATCAATAGTGATGGAAGGTATACATCAGACGCAACACCTGTAGATACATATAACATGATGCAGGGCAGTGTACCACTACATGTTCATGATCAAGCATGTATGCACACATGAGCTACATACAACGTGATGAAATACATTGTAAGCGCAGGTCATTTAGATACACTGACACAAAGATTTTAATAACCCATTCATTTCAACGCCCCCAAACTTTGACTTGATGAAAATGAAATGACATAATAGTAACTATTTTCTAGAATAGCGTAGTTTGGGTGATTTAAAGATAAACATTTCATTGCTAATTATTATACAGAGTATGGAATAATGTCATGAAACTATGACATATGACTGATTCAAGAGGCAAAATATACATCTTGTGCAAAAGTATGTGGGGGGGGGGGGAGAGGGTGGGAAAGTGAGAAAGCCAGGCCAGGCTGTCCCCCCATCCATCTGCAGTTGTAGTAGCATGCATATGTCAGTAATGTTCCCTAGGCGACATGGAGCAGTGCCCCCCGCAAGTCTGACTCTTATTTGGCACTCCTCTGCTTTTGCGCCTCAAATCAATTACAATACAAGTAAGTTTAAACATCATTGTGCAACAATGTCAAGACATTACCTGATGCTTTGTATGTCACAACTGTAACTTGTAGTTTGCTTTTGCTATTAAGCAACAAAGGAGCCAGTGATGAATGCTTTCATAATATAGTAGTATTTAGTAAATGTTTGAGCCAATTGCAAGATGCGAAACGCCACAATTGCAAATTAATAACCTGGATTATAAAAGAGCAAAATGAGTTCAAATCTTTAGCACACTAATTCCTAAAATCGACACAATATTGTGAGTGCCAAAACATGATATAAATGTAAATAAATCAATAAATCCACAAATGAAACAAATAAATTATAAACAAAAAATGACAAAGACATAAACAATAAAGACTGATTTGCATGACATTGAGGCAAAGATACTGGGCAACCCCACACCATCATCCAATCCAATTGCACTCCCCATCTAGTGCTAGAGCCCCTCACACAGAGGTTTGTTGCTCTGAGGATTGCAAATGAAAGTCCATAGGTGTTTCATGCATTTCATGGCTTTAGTGTTAATGGTATTTGCTATATATGTAAACTCGACATATGCAAGTATATGGCAAACTACACACACAGTTGTGACTGAATTGTTATTAAAAAATATCTTGTAAAATGTGTTGTAACGAGTGTCGCATATTTAGTGCATTGTTTTGTTGCATGTTCAGTAATCTTATTGTTAAAACAACATTCTTGAAATGCACCAAAATCCACAACATTAATTATACCATGAAAACAAACACTTACAAGACGTTAAAAAATGTTATGCCAAACAGAAAAAGAAAAATAATCACTGTTTCTATACGAACTAAGAAGTCAAGGACTCAATTGGCTGACTGTACTCCTCATCCAGGTCAAAAGCCAGTCTCTCAAAGCCCACTTCACGCAAAACTGATGATAGTTGTTGTACTGAGGGGAGGGAGTGATTGGGTGGTGCCCAGTGAAGCCATCTCATCAGCATGGCTGAGTAGTAGTCCTCCTCCCCAGTTTGCCCAGGTTCCCGTACAATGGAGGACAGTTCATTATCTGTGAAGCCAAGTTCCCGGCCAATGCCTTTCCATTTAGAGTGTGCTTTCTTAGTCATTTTAAAAACTTCAGTATGGTTGTCATCACATAGAAGTATTGTATTGACACCTTTGCAGTCTACAAGAAAATAGAAAGACATTTCGATGAAAATATATCAGCTTCAGATGCCTACACACAAACACACACATCAATGACATATATCTTTGTTGCTTATACAGTACCCGAGTACTCAAGCTAATAAATTATGATGGACTTTTGACAGAAAATCTTATATAGTTGTGATAGTGATGGTATGTTTACTTTGTACCCATCACATCTCTACTTTATAGTAGTTAGCAATACCTTGTTTCTGCTTGTGTGACACTTTCAGCTCCTAGATAGCAAAACAAAGGTATTACACAAGTGTAATATCAAAATGACATGATCCATTTTTTCCCATCCATGCATACATTCTATGCTGCTATATCAACAAAAAGTTTCAATTGCCATGCATTATAGCGCATACCTTGTTAAACCAATGCTTATGTTCCATTGATAAATCACTTGGAGTACCACTATAGTAACATTTCATTTCCTGAGACTCATCGTTGAATGCACACGTAGCAGGATGTGGATCGTGTACATAACTACCATTTTCATACATACATCTCTTTGGACAATAGAATCCATATGTTGGAGATGGATATTTCATATCTTTGCAAACAGTGGAAAGCACATCATTCATATCTTGGAAAACCTTACACTTCACTTCCGGCAATACATCTCCCGTAAGGCATACTTCATAGTGTGCAGAAAATTCACTAAATATTACATTGTATGATTTTCCTGAACATGTACAATAGAAATCTATTTTATTTCTAAATTGGGATGCACTTTTGTTGAGTTCCCACTTGTGTGAAACAATAAGTTTTATTGTTGTTGCACAGAAAAGCCCAACAGGACAGTAGCCATGATCAAACAACACTAAATAGCACAAAGATTTGTCGGATAGGTTACAAGACAGTCTATCTTTGGGTAGTACAGAAGGCATAAAATACATATTTGTTCCCTCCATTTTAGATATAATATGACGATGATGTAATAGACTAATTAGTTCCTGTACTTTTAAGCAGCCCTCAACACCTCTTAGAACTGAAGCATCAAATTGTCCCTTCTGTGTGAATAATTTCTTATGTTTCAAGTGTGGGCCAGATATAGAATTTTCAAAATACTGAATGATAATTTTTGAGATGGAATCAAATATGAGCTGGAAGTCAGTAATCACATATTCATTTAATCCAGGGATGTCGGAATAGTATAACAACGTGCCAGCTTCATAGTGGAGATAGTGAAGAACACCATTTATGTTTTCCGTAACACCACACACATGTGCTATATCTGTACAGTCACTCTTTCCTAACTTGCAGAGCTTCTTCATTTCTGCAAGTTTATGAAGCACAAAATCAAACACCAGCCAAGGAGCAGGAACATCTTGAGATTCAATTTGTAATATCAATTCTTCAATTTTCTTCTTCACTAACACTACATCATGTTGACTAAAATTATCAATGCCAGTAATTAAGTCGTCCATGCTTTGCACCTGGATGGATTCAAATGCTTTTGATGGGTGCAGCCAACCATATAATTTCATAGCAATGCTTTCAATTTGTGCTTTCTTATTTCTCTCTTTGTCAGATTGAGGGTCTTGTGAGACCTCCAGTTTATCCTTATGGGTGCCAATTAATAATATTTTGCATGGAAACGGCAATAATATGTCCTTTTTTTGTGACACTGCAAAACTGGCAAGGGCATGGGAAATAATATCTTTGACAACATAGGTATCCTGCCACACCATTTGCCCTTCACGTTGACTTTCTGGCTGATACTGAACTGGATGTAGTGCTTCGAGATCATCGGTCAATTTAAAAACAAGAACCGTTAGAGATGGACCACTTATTAGGAGAGGAAATATCTCTTGAAAGCTGGGCTGTCCCCCGCCATCAATAATTTGCAGAAACGTTGCTTTATCAATGCTAAGAGCTCCCACCACCTCCTCCCATTTCCCGGTTTTAATAGCATTGCGGAAAAGCTCTGTAATATCTATATCTGTTGCAAACAGTTTTTGTGTGTCATTTTTTTCAATAGTTTCAGAAGGGTGAAATTGCTTCCTTGTTTCTTCCGTTAAAACCTGCATTGGTGGTCTGTCTGCACCCAAATCACGTGATCCAACACTATGTTGAGACTCTAAACTTAAATTCTGTTGTCCATCATTTTTGATCATATGTTCATCTAATGATTGTTCTGGAAGATCATTGCTTTCAGTATCACTGTGTAATTTTGTATTACCTAAGCATTGCATTAGGGATTTTGCTATGTCGTCTAATTTTTGGCAAGTCCATTTCCATTCATTGCTTCCCTCATTAGTCATCGCTATTCGTTGAACAAAAATAGGACCACACACCTCTGCAATATTTGTGCTAGGTTCAATGTTGCTGCCACTGGGTTGCAACCCTACACCCTCAACAACTCTCACAAGCTGCTTTCTAAGAGTTGTTTTTCCAGCTCTTGGGGTTCCATAGAAGATTAATTTGATAATTCTCAGTTGTTTAAACGTGATATGTTTAGAATTGTTCAAAATAGCGGATACATTATCTGACAAGAGAAAGGAAATTAAATTATGATCAAACTATAAATTACAAATGTATGATACTAGTGCAAATGCAGAGAACTTTACACCTTTAGACATTACACGGAATTGTTATCGCGAAAAGGGACCTAGTGATGTTTGTCAAGATTTGAAGTTTTGTGATACTCTAGAAGTCTTAAATGACATCTGTCCAGCGATTCACAGAATTGGAGAGTTTTAAGGCGCGGATTTTTTAATTAGTCATTCATTTCAAAGCATGTGTTACATATCCTTAGCATGTACTGGAAATTATATATGTGTTAGGTCTCTTTTTGCGGAAATGATTCCAAATGATGAATACTGTACATTGAAATAAGAATGTATTATGTTTTTGCTGTAAGTAATATATACAAGTATTTCAGCTGACGTGTCCATCAAATTTAAGTGTTAGGTTTTTGGGTAAGGATGTTAAACTGTATATACCCACCGTGCAAAACATTATCTGCTGGATAATAACAAATTTTGTAAACAGTACAAATCTATTTATTTCTGTCACATCTTACCTGTCTCTTGAGTGTGAATTGTGATTGGAGTGCAGTAGTCCCCCAAATGTACCGACTTGGCCCTTACACGTATAGTGTACTCAGTGTGTGGTTCAAGAGAAATCAGGTCAGTACTGGTTGTGTCCTGAACTTCACAAAGCTGTTCACTTCCACTGTGTATAGTGTAGCTGACTTGATATTCTCTTATGATACACTTTGCATCATATGGAGGTTGCCAAGATATGGATATAGATGTGCTATTAACACTATCAACTTTCAGTCCAATTGGAGGAGAAGGAATTTCTAGTAGGGAAAAGTGGAAGCCTATTGTTTATACGCACTGGAAAAAACTAACACAATACATCAGTGAGCGGAATTCATATTAAAATACACAAACAGAAATTCCCTCTCAGCCAAGAAAGGAAAATTAAAAACTATTGTGACAGAGTGCAAAGTACATGTACATGCTGGTTCCAAATGTCAAGATAGAATAGCAGATACATGTTTTATGGTTATTTAGAAGCAATCATCCAACTGTGACACTGCTTTGGATTGATATGTATCACAATGTACAGTATAAGCCAAGAAGTAACGTGTGCCCTCTCACATGTTTATAAGTAGTTGGAATAGTCTCTTTCAACATGCAATTTCTGTAACTACCATTAGTTTAGAAGTGAAAGCAAGAGCATTATACTATAATTTCATAAAGTCTAACAAGAAGCTAAACCTGAACTATACTACATGTATTCTGGCAGTACCATAACTCCTGAACTTCATATGATGCGATCACTTAAAGAGCTGTGATTCTGTAACAATGTTTTGATGGTCATATAAGAGGTTGGACTTAAAGCCTATTGCATGACTGTAGGAAGTGATGCCCCATCATCAAAGCCTAGTCCACTCCTCCACTTTACCCTAGATCCTCTTAGACATAAGCTTGATGCTCGAACCAGGGCAAATAAAAGTCGAGCTCTGATGAATGCACACATTTCTGCATATGATTTTTCCCATTTTGCTGCTTATGCTGGTAGCTATGTGCTTCAAAAAATGTTCTGCCTCTCTGTGGAGAAGCCCATCAATGGATGTCACGAAAGGAGTAAATGTACCTCGGCTATTTTCCACTGCCTTTTTATATAGCTTCTTCTTCTCTAGAGCCCCTGTGTCCAAAATTGATTCTGGTGTTCGATGCAGGTGTGATGGTGCGTCGTCTGTGTCAATGACTTTTATATCAAACAACGCAGAGGTTGGACTGAATTTGTGCATATATAAAGATGAGCTTTTACCAATACACATTTTTCAAACTCCAAAGTTGGGGTATCGTTCTACTATAAATAGATCTGAACAATTTGTAGGCTCTGGGTCAGTATGAAGTGGGTGAGGTTTGTACATTACATGAGACTTTATTATAGCAAGATGTGTTCCATATATCTCATTATGGCTTGAGAGTTAACAGAGAAATTCAATTATTAAGAACAAATATAACATTAAACCACCTACAGTGTCCCTTGAAAAGTACAAAGTTGTCATCTTTTTCATTCATCACATAACATTTTCTACCAACGATTGTAGGGATTGTTTAAAAGCTCTGTATAAATGGCTATCTTGGTTTTCTTGTCAGCCATAGCTGGAATGTGCTATAGAATTGTAGGGACAGTGAGTCAAGAGAAATAAAGAAAATCAATGTGCCCAAAGCTACCTTTTTTTAACTGAATAACAGACTAATCAAAGGCTCAAAGGAATTAACAACGACTGCTGCATTACCAGGTGGTCAGCCATTTTTCCATCGCCATGTACAGTGGTGAAACATCACACTGTCAAGGAAAGCCCTACTGTTTGAAACGCAAAAGTCTGAGAAAGTCTATGATTTATAAAGTCAGTATGATGCCCATATACATGTAGTCCACAAGATGGTTTCATTACATGCTTATGCATGATTATATATAACTTATATAGATTATATGAAATACATGGAAGGCTATGTGTGTATAAACAACATCCTCTATCAATGTGCAAACAATGGCCCGAATTGATAGTATTGTAATGTCATGCAAGATAATTTAAAAACACATTTTTGGGGTAGGCAACGAGTTGGCAAATTGTGTTTGTAGGACTCCTTGTTTTTGAATGTCAACAAAGATAACTTAGTACAATGTCGACATATGAGTAACTAATCTCATAGATCAGCCAACATCAAAACATCGAGGCTTGACGAACAAAGGGTAATGTTTTGGATATGAGGAGTTCCAACAAAATCTATAAATATTGCTCTGGAGAGTCAACAGCTGAGTCCTCATTCACAGCTTGGTCTATGTAGGGCAGAGTCCCATAACGTTTACAAGTCGTGCTTTCCAATGTAAACGATAAAATTAAGTGATAGGTTTGTGGGTAAGGATGTTCAACTATATACTACCCACTGTGCAAAACATAGCCTGCTGGATCATAAGTTATAAAGCAAATTTTGTGAACAGTAAAAATCTATATACTTATGTCACATCTAACCTGTCTCTAGAGTGTGAATTGTGATTGGAGTGCAGTAGTCCCCCAAATGTACCGTCTTGGCCCTTACACGTATAGTGTACTCAGTGTGTGGTTCAAGAGAAATCAGGTCAGTACTGGTTGTGTCCTGAACTTCATGAAGCTGTTCACTTCCACCATGCATAGTGTAGCTGACTTGATATTCTCTTATGATACACTTTGCATCATATTGAGGTTGCCAAGATATGGATATAGATGTGCTATTAACACTATCAACTTTCAGTCCAATTGGAGGAGAAGGAATTTCTAGTAGGGAAAAATGGAAGCCTATTGTTTATATGCACAGAAAAATGCTAACACAATACAGCAGTGAGCCAAATACATATTAAACAACACAAACAGAAATTCCTCTAATTCAAGAGAGGAAACTTACAAACTAGTGAACACTGGAGTACAAACTACATGTATATGCTGGTCTTCCAACAGTCAGGATAGAGACGTTTTATGATTATTTAACCAACTGTCACACACCTTTAGAATGATTTCTATCATAATGTACAGTATAAGCCAAGTAGTAATGTGTGCCCTCTCACATGTTTAAAAGTACATTGGAATATGTTCCTTCAACAAGTAGTAAATTTAGAAGTGCATAATAGAGTGTATTATGTTTGTGTGAACTACATGTATATTACAAGTATTCCAGCAGTCCTATACCACTTGTACGTCATATGATGTGATCCATACTTTGAAAGTGCCACAATTATGCAACAACATTTTGTTGGCTATATAGGTCATTGGACTGAATTTGTGCACATATAAAGATGAGCTTTCCAAAGCAAATGTTTCTAATTGATGAGTTGTGAGTATAGCTCTTGTATAAATAGGTCTGAACAATTCGTAGGTTCTGGGTCAGTATGAAATGCACTGTGTGACCCTGCAGGTATGAATACAGTTTGTATTATTGGGACAAGGTTTGTACTTCGTATGGGACTTTTTGATAGGTATTATGGCTTGACAGTGAAGGGAGAAATTTTAATTTTATTTTTCACAATGCAGTATTCATACACCGAAGTGACAATTCGATACATTTACAAAACATACTACCACTAAACGACATCATTGAAAGGAGGGGAGAGGGTTAGAGGCAAAGTTCCCAAAACTGATGCAGCAGCATTCTCCCTCTGAATGGCAACTGAAAAACTTTGCATGAGGTATGCTATAGAGCTTTTGTCACCTGTGGTGTTTGCAATGCAGCAACCCAAGGCCATCAAGAATGACATGGAGCGAGGGCCACAGACTCCAGAAGTTTCAAAGACAACAGTAGTGAAGGAATGGTATGCATGGGAGGTGAGGTAACTGTACTTCTTGATCTTAATAATAATAATAATAATGATTTATGTGCACATATATTACACAATGGCAAGTAATGGCATAAATGAATATACTGCCAGTCCTAAAATGGGTAACACTTACAAAATGGAGACAAGTCTACGTTGCTGAGTTTAGACCTAAATATTTTTTTCGGAGGATGCTGTAACCACAGAGTCTGGTAATGAATTCCAAATGTGTATAACTCTGATTGAGAAAAAGTTTGAGGGAAAATTATGGTGAGGTGATGACAAAGGACTAAGTTTGATTGCGTTCCCTCTTGTACTGTATCGTGACAAATAGATATGAAAGAAAGCTGATGTATCAAGATCTACAAGGTTTTTCACAATCTTGAAACACATAACAAGGTCAAAATATACTGTACGATACTCCAATGAATGAAGACCTAAATTAGCAAGACGATCAGTATAGCTCATAGTAGGCAGCTTTACTTGTATAAAAAGAGCTCTGGTGAAAAAGCATTGAACTCTTTCAACACATTTAATGTCTTGTATGAGCCACGGATTGCACACAGGAGTATTGTATTCGAGAATTGGTCTCACATATGAAATGATTATTCGACAAAGTGTTGAGATATTTAGCGTTTGAAGACCTTTAAGTAGAAGGGAACACCTTTGGAAGGCCTTTGCAGCAATAGATGAACCATGTAAGCTGGGTTTAAAATCAGATGTAATATGAACACCTAAGTCACAAATATCAAAAACCCTATTTAGCAGTACACCACCCAGGGTGTAAGAATTGCTTGCAGAGTTATGTCCGAAGGATATTACACTGCACTTCTGAAAAGCAAGCTGCCACATTCAGTCCACATACAAAAATTCGACAAAGACAGAGACAAAGGTGAGGATGAATCGGAAGAGTGAGTAGCATAGAGTTTGGTATCATCTGCAAATATTTTAGCTTGAACTGGTGGCACTAAACAATCAGGAAGGTCATTGATATAAATGAGGAATAATAGAGGTCCAAGCACTGATCCCTGAGGAACACCACTGGTAATAGGTAGGGAAAAAGATAAAGACTGACCAATATAGACTTGCTGAGAAGAAATGAAGATAACCACTTCCCCATGAGGGGAGTGAACCCATAGCACTCTACCTTATATAGCAGCTTTATACGAGAGATAGAATCAAAGGCGTTAGCAAAGTCTATATACACAGAATCAATTTTAGAACGAATATCAGTAAGGAGAGTCCATTCAATAAGTGTGATTAGCAATTGGGTACAAGTAGAATGCCTGGCAAGAAAGCCAAACTGATCTTTGGAGATAAGGCTGTTAGAACGAAGAAAGAATACCATTGATTCATACACAATAGACTCCATTACTTTGCAACAAACACTGGTAAGAGAAACCGGACGATGATTGCTAGGTGATTTATGGGAACCTTTTTTGAAATGGGACAAACAATTGCCTGTTTCCAACCCTAAGGTATACATCCGCAGTCCATAGATATTGTAAAAAGCCTGGACAATGGAAAGACAATGGCAAAAGCAACTGATTAAAAAAATCCAGCAGGAAAACCATCTGGTGTTCTGGAGTAGACGCTTCAGGGCACACAATACTTTACTGTGAGTAAACTCAACTTGCCTGGACACAAGAAACGTTTGGATGGAAGACGGGTAAGACACCATTATCTATGGTAAAACAGAAGCAAAGTAATCATTTATTACATTGCATTTGTCACGATCATTTATAGCAAGAGAACCATCAGTCTTCATAAGGGGTGGAATAGAAAATGTGTGACTTAGTTTTGAATTAAGAAATGAATATAGTTTGGATAAATTGTTACTGTTGATAATATTACATTCATGAGAATCATATATTGCAAGTTCATATTCTCTAGCAATTTTTTTTTAGACCACTCTGTCCTTATGATACCATTTTTTCTTTAAGAGTAACAATTTGCGAATATGCTTTAGACGTGGTAGTTTGCTAGATGACACAATTCTTAAAGGAACAAACCTCTCAATGCATTCATTCAGCTTCATAGAGAAAACAATCCAAAACTCATCAACTGAACAACATTAGCCAATCGATATCCAGAAGGTAAGACATCATCAAAGGGTAATTTGCAGCACTAAAATCTCGACAATACGAGATAGTGTTTGCGGGATGATTGCAAGGACATATAACCATGAATTCAACAGATGAATGATCACAAGAGACAACAAAGGGATCAACAACTGAAATATCAAACATCATACTGACATCAGAAACCATCACAAGGTCGATACAGTGATTACCACGAGTAGGGAGATTAACAAGCTGGGTAAGCCCATTTTGTAAAATAGATGTCAAGAAAAGGCTGCTGCACATTGAACCAGTATTAACAGGTACACTCCAATAAATGTTAGGATAGTTAAAATTACCATCCACTACAACAGGCATCTTAGAGTTGCAATAATTGTCAAGAAATGAACATAAGCATGACGTATAAGCAATATCATTTGCCAAAGGAGGTTTATAAGTACAAATAAACCGATACTGTTGAGAGGGAAATAACACGTCAACAATGATACATTCAAGCTGTTGAAAACAAGATGTGAGATCAATACATACAGTTTTCAAGCCATGTTTAACAAAAATAGCTACACCTCCAAATTTATCTGGTCTATCTTTCCGTATCAATGTGTATGAGGAATTTGACAGAAGAAGAGAATCAGTGATAGCAGTATGAAGTCATGTTTCAGTGACAAAAATGAGATCAAAATCAAATGCCAAGAGCAAGATATTCAGGTCAATCAATTTGTTACATAACGATCGCGCATTTAATAATTTACATCTCAAAATTCCATTACTTACCTGCCTGTCCTATGGGTTAGTACTTTGACCGGACGCACTTTGTTGAGAATAATTGGAGTCAAGTATTCGTTTCCTTAATTGTCCACTGTGAAACAGGGCCACGCCTATCAATGTAGTATTCCTGATCAGTTTAATTTTTCTTTTTACGCACAATGTCATAAAGGCCATGAATATGAGTGCATTTAGCAGCAGTATGGCTGGGACGCACATAAACATTTTTGAATTTAACAGACTCTTTCAGAATCTTTGCATTGCGTAGAACCGCAGACCTCTGAGCGGCGTTGGCAACATGAACCTTGACTAAACGCGGTTTGACATTTGATCCCCCGTTTGGCTCTTTTCCTAGTCGAAAGGCATCAATTAGAAAAAAAACTATCTTCGCTCAAGGAATCAAAAATTTCTTTCACAAGGGCCTTATCTGTAACAGCACTGCCAGTTTCCTTAATTCCAGAAAGAATAATGCACAGCTTTTCGTCATGGGCCGAGATAGCCTCCTTTACTGCCTTGTCAACATCCACACCAGTATTACATACCACTCCAAATTGTGCAGGCAAAGACCCTCCAATGACTGCCACAGTCTTTGCCACAAACATCTGCTCAAGGTTAGAAACCCTGAGCAGCAAGTTCTTCGGGTAAGTTTCACAACTCGGACAAGGAGTACACACCTTCTTTACTACAGATAGAACATCGAGACTAACCTTGGAAAACGTACTCGAACATTCAGAGTGAAAGTACAAACCACAGTTTGTGCAAGACAATCCGTTTGGCTTTGTTACGTCCACAGTCTTACGCTCACAGATTAAGCACTGTTTACCCGGCGCCATTTTCCCTACCTTGGTCTGCTCTGCCTGGTAAGTTGCTGCACATAGCTAGATGCGAAGTGTCTACGCAGGTAGCATCCCAAACCAATAATCTGCCATTTGGCCAAAGAATCATGTTGATTCCATCATGTCGCTTACCATCTGCTCGATCGAGACCAGTGGGCTCTAGCTGAGAAGGAACATTGGTAGAGGACAAAGCTCTGTGTAGAAAGTCATTAAGCATGGCATGGCGGAAGTGACACCAGCACTAAAACGACAACTGAGCCTGTGAGTGCCAATCATGTCCACATTTGATCCACAGTGATGGCATGCAAGGTGAGGGATGCAAAGATGGGGGCCCCAGACGAAGGCCAATGGCTATGCGAATAGTGTTATCATCCATGCGCAGACCTAGGGAAGTAACTGGTAGGGTGTGCAACCAAGAACCAGATTCCTTTTTAGAGGCAGAGAGTAGCCTCGCCTTGGATTATTTCTATTTTTAAGAACAAATTTAACATTCGCCTACATGTACCTTTTTTAACTGAACAACAGAACAATTGAATACTAATGAATCTAAGGCTTAAAGGAATTACTAATGATTGCTACATTACAGGTGGTTGGCTGTTTTCCAGCCGTATACAGGGCTTAAAAATCACATTGTGGAGGAAAGCACTACTGTTTGAAACACAAATGTTTTTTTCTGAGCAAGTGTAAGATTTATAAAGTCAGTATGATGCCCATATATATGTAGTTCACAACTTGGTTTCATTACCATCAAGCAGGTTCAGTACAGCATTGCTGATACATAATTATAAACAACTTTTGAAATACATGGAAAACCTATGGGTGTACTGTGTGGATAAACAACATACTCTATCATTGCGCAAACAATTGATAAGAAAATGGTTTGCTAAACACATGTGAAAAAAAACTGATAATTTTTGTCAATTAAGGTTAAAAGATTAATCTGAAATGAGTACGGTAAAAATAGCAGATGCACTGCTTTTTAGAGAGTAAGACAGGTGGTGTGTGTGCATATTATTGTATGATTATTTTAAACCACATTTTTGGAGTAGGCAAAGAGTTGGCAAATGGTATTTGTAGAGCTCTTTGTTTTTTACTGTAGAAGGTACAGAAAGGTTTCTGCCAAAGCAATATGTGCACAACTGCCTACATAAAATTTATTGCACAAAGTAACAATGAGATATAGTGAGGCCATTGTAGCGGATTTTATGCATAGCCAAGACGTGTTATGTATCTATGAAACGTTTTGCCCAAGAATAAACAATACAAAATACTATTTATCTTCGTCTATTGAGGAAAGAAATTCGCATTGTCTATTAAAAACATTAAAATTGTTAAATTTGATCAATATAATCTCTGGCAATGCACAATGCATATATGCATGTAGCTGTTGAAAAATATGTATGTGTAAATGAATGTTGATGTATACTGATTATTTTACACCACAGTTCATGTAAATCTCGTGAGGGCCTTATATGAAATGAGTAAATATGGTGATTTGATGTGTATTTCCAATAATGCAGTAATGGCTGTGCATTGAAGTACAGTCACATGCAAAGAATAAAAAAGAAACTAAAAACAAAAATAATTACACTATACACATTATGTATACGAGATGTTGAATTGTCAAAGATCTCTAAACAGATACCCAAATTCACCATTCAGGACCCTCCTATATATAAATCAAGCCTTATTAGGTACTTACAATTAGATAACCTCAATAGAAGTTATTATTTTATTTTTGACAGGTTGAGTGATGAACAAATCATTTATAACATTATAAATACAGTAATGTATGAATCATTATTTTCGTATCACAATCATACTAAAATCATCATTTTAGTGCAATGTAAATTTGTGTCATTGTATACTCTTTTATTGAGTAATATTTGTCACAAATAATAACTTGCATTAATTTGCCTAACAAGTGTATTTTGTACAGTAAAACTAATAGACTCTTTCTATTACTAGGATACAAAAAGTGTCGCCAACTGCAATTATTGTTCTGATGGGTATGTGTACCAAATGATGGACACCTCTTATTGCCAGGATAATCACTGTAAAATTGTGCAAATGTGCTAACTTTATGCATCAATTTAAAGGACAGGCACACAAAACAGGTAAGACTGAAAAATGACGCATAATGCAATGTTACTTTTATGGACAGTTACGCAAAAGCAAAAAAAACTAGACAGTGAGAGTGTAAGATTTCAAGGTGTGGCTATCTCTAAGAAAATTATAAGTTTCATGTAGCTTAATGCTACTGGCAACAAACATACTTTTGCCAGGAAATACCAATGAACGGGCGTTTAGTAGCAAATGGTGCTAAGCACAATCAACTGTTTCTAGATTAAACTGCATATGGAACGTTCTATACGAAAATGGGTCTTGTGGATTTTATTTTATAACATAAAAGTTAAATCGATATATCTTCCGAAATATTAACGCTATCGGGCTCCTATTTTTAAAACAGCATACCACACCATTACTATATGTGAAAATCCATTTTGGTGTCTTACACACATGCGGGGTACCGACGTTTCAAGGTCCGATACCCCGTAGGGTTCAAAACGGCCATATCTTCAGGTAGGAGTGTCCAAATCGGTTCAAAATAGGTACCTATGTAGAAGGGTCCTACTGCTATTGATTTGTTCTGTTCGTTGATTTTTGCTTTATCCGTTATGGAGATACAAGTGTGCAAAGAAATTGCAAATTTCCCGGGCGTTACGCGCCATTAACGTATTACGAGGACGTCCTCGAAGCCACGTTAATGGCGCGTAACGCCCGGGAAATATGCAATTTCTTTGCACACTTGTATCTCCATAACGGATAAAGCAAAAATTAACGAACAGAACAAATCAATAGCGGTAGGACCCTTCTACATAGGTACCTATTTTGAACCGATTTGGACACTCCTACCTGAAGATTTGGCCGTTTTGAACCCTACGGGGTATCGGACCTTGAAACGTCGGTACCCCGCATGTGTAAGACACCAAAATGGATTTTCACATATAGTAATGGTGTGGTATGTTGTGTTAATAATAAGAACCAGATAGCGTTAATATTCCGGAAGATATATCGATTTAACTTTTATGTTATAAAATAAAATCCACAAGACCCATTTTCGTATAGAACGTTCCATATAATCACTGTAAATGTAAACTGTAAATTTTGCACCACAAAATAAATGCATACAAAGCACAAGATGATGTAAATATTAACATAGTCACAAATTAATTAACCTTACCTCTCCTTTGTTCATGGGAGTGTACCTAACAACGAATCAGATAATGCAAATTATTGAACAGTACATCAAATAACTTGTACATGCTATAAGAAAATGCAAGACCTTTTACTAGTGAAAGTCACACATTAATGGGGTATTTGTTTCTAAGGATACAGGTCCTTGAAGAAACATCACAAAGAGTCCAGATTTTGACCCTATCTGATATGGAAAAACAACTATGTATGATACCCGAATAAGTAAATTCAATAAGTTTCCTTGTATGTAAAATCACGTAGCCAACATAACAAATGAAACGAGTGATAATTTACAGCTTAAATGTTTAATATCATAAGGCATGTAGCCCATTATGATGGTCAAGTTATACCATTTATCAAGCTCCCTCCCCTGTAATTCCTTGCCTGTGGTGAAAGGTCCATCGTATGGCAATCATGGTATAAAGGATGCAAACAAACAAATTCTCAAATATACTATGTTGTTGGTTATAGTTATTTTGCAGATTGCCTGATGGTCTAATGTGCATCTCACCTTGCTTTGGGAACTTTTCAATACTTCTATTATTTCACTGTGACCTTTTATCACTGCTATGTCCAGGGCTGTTATCCCATCCTGAAGAATGCAAATTGCATGTCATCAGACATGTGAGAGTCGCTACTGGTACTACGAATGAACCTTTGTGCATTTTATTTGGTAGTAGTAAAGGCAACTGGTTAGCTAGGATAACTAGAATATTTTCTTATGTATGCCACATGGCTATTGTAATGGTTTAGAGCACATTAAATAGGCATGAAGTTTTTTGGCTCATATGTAAGTGTAGTTTTTAGAACATGGATATGACGAATGTGGTGGGAGGGTCCTGCAACTAAGGATCTACATGTAGAAATAATTGCACATCTTTCACACAACAAAGAGATACCCACTTACATGTATGTCAGGAACAAGTAGCAGAATGGCTGGAACTGTACATATATGTGATGCATGCAATAACCCTTCCCTGCATTGAATAAAGGCTGCAATGCTCACTGTGTATAATCAGAAATGACTAGTTGTACACAAATGTAGCCATGACGAATACTTCGATTGATTCTCAGTGTGTTAGAAGCAATGTGTAGGACATTTCAGACTTTCTAGAATATCGAACATTTGAAATCTGTGTTAGGTCCCTTTTCATAGAAATTATGTCTGATTTTATTCACGGGCATGACCTCTTTCATGTGTCATGTGACCACTCAGTCATCTGCCACACATCATTGCTAATCCATAGAAATTAATAAACGATCCGCCAGATTGGTGCACAGGTTTCATGGAAAAATCAAAATAAATCTTATGATGAAAAAGGTCAGTTGTGGGTATTTACTATATTTGTTGTTTGTGAGTTGTTTGCGAGTTGTTTCATAGCCAGATGCTTGAACTACTAGCAGGAATCTAACTGTTCTACATTTTAGAAAGTACTTGTGGCAGCCTCCCATGGCCTACTGTTCCCCGCTAGCTTGAATTAGAGTTCAGCATTGGGTTTGAAATGGTTTTTCAATTGATTCAATGAGCATCACTTGAGGGAGCTTTACGTTTCATAGTCAGATCGAAAAGCAAAAAGTTGAAGTAATAGTGGCTAAGAAAAGGGAGGGACCCTTTGTAGCAGAAGGGGACCATGGGTAGTGACCATGGACAGTTTGAGGGGGACAGTCTGTAGTGCTATGTGGTCCAGCCGGAGCAGTATACTTAATGTACATCTCTAGTGTCATAATCAATCAGCATCTGAATTAGTGAGATATGGGAGCCCCACCAGAAATAAGGTACTAGTACTTTAAGTCAATCAATTTGTTTCTTCAGTGTTTTGGATATTCATCCCCCTATGCAACAAAATCATAGCTAATGTACATGTAGATCTTACTTCCATCCTAAAACTTGAGTCAATGTAAAGCAGAGAATGCTCAATTGAAACACTACAAACAGGCATACTGAGAAAGATTGTGAAGACTCCTACTAAATGATGACACAGCCAGGTTCTGTTAAGCATGCAGCCAAAATGGATTAGATCTCCATTCATTTGTAGAAGGAAACTTAAATGCAGCAGGTATTGTCCATGTGATTGTTTATAGCTAGCTGGATGGTAAGCATAAACTGCTTTGTTTCAGATCCCTGAAGCCTCACTTTCATTGCTACATTATAGCTGGCTAGATGATAAGCATAAACAATTAATTTTTTAGATTGCTGAAGCCTCACTTTCATTGCAACATATACCAAACAACGACTCTATTATGAATAGAACACTCAGCAGACATTGAAACACCTAGAAGAGTAGATGCCTCCTTTTTATTGGGTCTTTGTCGTTCATAGTGGCTGATAAACATTAAGCTATGTGGCCACTATCTATTCACAATCAAGCCAGTGTCCACTCAGAATAAACAGCTTACATGTACAATACTTAAGGCATGCACGGACAAACATTTGGCTCATGTTCTGTATTTAGCACAAAACTCAGCACAGCAAATACAAAATTTTAACTGACCTACAAGTAGACCATACACATGTCAATCATGTATCTACCCTCATCAATGCACACATTTCTCCACTGTTGCCACTGCAAGGTGTAACACCATTTGATGTGCACATCTTTTGTACATTATCACACTCCCATCATCCATCCCTCCATTACCACTATCCAATCTACTATTATAAAATGCACATTAAAATAATTTTCCACCATTGCCACCTTTAATGTATATGGGAAAGAACAGTAAGATGGCATACCCAGTGTAGGTCATAACACATTCAAAATACTGTCTAAATGAGATGTGCTGAAAGGATGGAGAAAGGAGGAGAGTCTATATTAATGCCTCCATATTGATAGAAGTGTACATTTATAGTACATCATCACCACTCCCATCATCCACCACATTCATCACCACTATCATTACTTTACATTTATATTTGCTTCACAAAGCTTACACATAACCATCTTACTGTAATGTATACAATTCGACTCTACATATACATCCACACACACCTAGATCAAAAGGCATTTACTGATTAAATCCCACAAGTGTTTACTACACAAAAAATTCATATTTAAATCTTCACTACCTTTGCAGTGTGATTGACATTAGCTCCTGCTTCAATTAGTGACTTCACTATTTCAAGATGTCCATTCTGACTTGCAATGATCAAAGGACTTGTATCATCCTGCAATACAAATCCCATAATTACCCCTAAGAGTATTCTACTTCATTCATTATGGTGCTCCTGCATGTATATGACAGGATATCATTTGCAAAATTACATGAATGCTACATTCACTCTTCAAAACATGAAAATTTGGTGAATGGGAATGTAACTGTAAGACAAAGGACAGCAAGATGGCACATCCAGTTAGAACTTAAAATTGCTATCATTTTGGCATGTGATGTAAGAATGTGGGAGGTGCCTTCATATGGTTTGAGGCACACAATTATGACATCGCCAATCAATAAGGCATACTATGGAGAATGCAATACTCTATAGTCATCACATGACTATGGGATACATGCACAGGGGGTTACTTATTATACATGACATAATTGTATTGTACTGTATGATAGACATATACCTAATGTACATGCACCAGATGAAATGTTTCCTACATCCATGATTTTGTAGCCACAAATACATAACACGCATACACACTCATGTGTATGATACAGTGCATAGTGGAGAGCATATAATGCCACATCTCCATTATAGAAAAACATTGAATGTTATTTTGATGTACTTAGGTACTGTCAAACCGTACTTCCATTCATACATGATAAATACATTTATCACTCATTCCCCATTATGTTGTTCTATTCAATATATAGTACACTATTGTGCTGTACACATACTAGTACATGTATTAGTTGGTATTTGTTGGTTGTAGAATCAGAAAAAAATACATTAATAACAATTAAGGCTTGTTGCATTGGGGGACCATGACAGAGACCTACAGAGAAACATTTATTTCACAATCCATTCTTTGTATGGATCAGTGTGTTTGGTGCATCACTTGTGTTGTAATATTCATTTTCATTAGCGATGATTGAATTAGTTGAATGTCTTCACTTATCTTTCCCCTCGCTCCATTCTTTGATTTATAACAGCTTCCTACACCCATGTGTCATGAAATAATTAAACATCACATCACTTACACCACATATGCTAAATTAAAGTCAGCATCTGCTCCCAATAAGCTCAGTACTACATTAGGATGGCCCTCCTGACTTGCCAAATCCACTGCTGTTCATCATTGCTGTGAAAAGAGCGGATCCAGTACAAGGCTAAGTGTGTCCATAGTTTTATGTAACTTGCTGAAGTATTATGGCACTACACACCAGTTGTGTATGAATAACTTGCATACCATCACACTCACTTCAGTAGAAGTACTTGGATAAAGTGGAAATGTGACACTAATAACTAGCTGGCTTATAATAATTGTGACAGTGTCCGCGAAAATGATAACACGGATATATTATAAAGTTTATAAACATGCATCGCGTTTGAATCACCATAACTTCCAAATGGTTAATGGCTACAGGCTTCCTATTTTCAACACGTCATACTACATGTGTGAAAATATACTTTGGTGTCTTGCACAAGCACAGTGCTGACGTTATGAGGTACCTCCACAACTTCAGGTAGAAGCATTCAAATCGCATCATATCCGGTATATAGGTAGAGTGGCCTTGTCGATATGATGGGTTGTATTTGTTTATCCATTATGGAGATACAGCTGTGCACATTTCCAGCTCAATTCACACAATTATTGCATGCAACCCGCGTTCCATTCTCCCATTCCACAATAAATTTTCATCACTTTTCTGTTCACCTCATTCTCAGCTTTAAAGTTTGCAACTATTTTTGCATTATCCAGGCACTGAATTTATGTGGGTAGATTAGGAGAAAAAAAGAAAAGGACTTCTCAATTTGCAAGACAATTGTACCAAATGTGACTACTACTATTTGTGCATGTTGAGTTCCCATAACTTGTCATTCATACTTGGCATAGAGCCCTCACATGAGACCATGCATAGGTACATGAAGATACATGCACTGTCCTATGGGATTGGTCCTCTGTACCTGCATCCAGTTCTTTGTAACATGCATCGTGTCCCATAGGATTGGTACTTTGTGCATACAGCATATTCATATTGGATTGGTTCTTTTGCCCATGACCCATGGGTGGTGGTACATAGATTGATCTTTTGCACACACATCATGACTTCATTCGATTGGTGCTCTAAAGGTGCATATACAATGTACACTTGCTCAACACACTGTATTCACATGGCAAACTATGTTCTTAACAGCATGCATAAAGTTTTAAGTGTGGCTAGTGGAGAATCACATGATAAAGCTTTCCTAGTTATAACTCTTGCTCAACTCATCATTCTTTATGCCTTTCCAAACAAGCTGTACCACTTGCTGTAACTTTTTTGCCCACACTGCATGGTCAGCACACATGTAGTGCCATGATGCTGGGTCCCCTTACCTTTATGCAAGTGTCCCAGTGTACATTGTGTAAATGAACATTGTGAACGCCACTGATTTTATTAACTGAGCTATCTGCACTCTTGTCTTTTCAATACGTATTGTTGCTTGTATCCTTGTTGTACCTATCCTTTTGTGGTCGGTCAGGGCCAATGGTAAGCTTATACAGACACACAGATGCAAGCTGGTAACAATATTCATTATACTGCCAAAAGAGGAAATTCATGTAAGCTGTAAGCTTTATAGGTGAGATAAGGACTTGTACAGAGTTTTAGATGAGTGAACTAAGGGACGAGAATATGTGTAGAGAGGACTTTATATACAACAATACAGAGGAAACACAGAGTGTGGAACTGCAATGTCCCATTGATTTATCACACATCATTATCCCATATGATTGGTCCCTCTAAAAGTGTACACTTTCCAAACACATGGCAAAGAATAGCACTATGTTCATCAGAACATGCATAAGGTTTTAAGCTCCTATAAACTCACATTATATTTATGTAGGTGGCGGAGACACGTGATAAACTTTTCTATTTGTCATAACCCTTGCTCAAATTAACCGTATTTACATGTATGCCTCTAACTAAATGGTTCCAGTTCCGTTTGGCTCACTGGATATTTGACTTACACAGGTATATGAACACACCCTTATGCCTGTGTACCAGTATACATGTACATTGTCTAAATGAACCATTACCATTGCTGCTTGAGCACAACACTTGCACACACAAACACACACACACATGCACTTGAACATATGCACATACACACACATATACATACACATATACACATACACTTGCACATACACACACACAAATACTCTCCAAATGTCACATATGCACTGATGCATACCAGACATCTATTGGCTGTATCCTACATGAAGAAAGGCAATGATGCTTCTTTGAAGCAAAAATGAATGAATAATTAAATGGAACGTTCTATACGAAAATGGTTTATAACATAAAACTTAAATCGATATATCTTCCGGAATATTAACGCTATAGAGTTCTTATTTTTAAACACAACATACCACATCATTACTATATGTGAAAATCCATTTTGGTGTCTTACACATGCGGGGTACCGACGTTTCAAGGTCCGATACCCCGTAGGGTTCAAAACGGCCACATCTTCAGGTAGGAGTGTCCAAATCGGTTCAAAATAGGTACCTATGTAGAAGGGTCCTACCGCTATTGATTTGTTCTGTTCGTTAATTTTTGCTTTATCCGTTATGGAGATACAAGTGTGCAAAGAAATTGTATATTTCCCGGGCGTTACGCGCCATTAACGTATTACGAGAAGCCAGTCGTAATACGTTAATGGCGCGTAACGCCCGGGAAATTTGCAATTTCTTTGCACACTTGTATCTCCATAACGGATAAAGCGAAAATTAACGAACAGAACAAATCAATAGCGGTAGGACCCTTCTACATAGGTACCTATTTTGAACCGATTTGGACACTCCTACCTGAAGATGTGGTCGTTTTGAACCCTACGGGGTATCGGACCTTGAAACGTCGGTACCCCGCATGTGTAAGACACCAAAATGGATTTTCACATATAGTAATGGTGTGGTATGTTGTGTTAAAAATAAGAACTCGATAGCGTTAATATTCCGGAAGATATATCGATTTAAGTAAAATAAAATCCACAAGACCCATTTTCGTATAGAACGTTCCAAATATTAGCATCTAGAGATACTGAATTAATTTTTAAATAATGAAGCATATTATTTTGTCACCAAAAAATGTCGTTTTCAGCTACCGTTCCTGTGACTACATTGTTGGCCAAAAAAATGGGCCTGGGAGGAGTGCAGGGGCCGGCCCATACTCCCTGCAACGTGTGTAAGACTTTAAGTTCCTACCCTCATATCACCATTATCAAGTTAGTGTAGAAATAAAGCTTTCCTATTTGGTATAAAACTTGGTCAACTTCCCATCTTCTGTATGCCGCTCCCCCTCAGCTATGTCATTTACACACTGCAAAGACTATGGTCTCTATTTGCCCACACAATATTCAGCTCACACAAGAGCATAAACATGACCTCATGCTGGTTCATACATGTGCAGATTGGTCAGTGCAATTCTTGAGCACAACAAACAAACAATACAATGTATTATTATACATGTGGCAAAACTCTTTAATAGACTGTACACTTACACCCACATGCATTCGAGTGTAAGTTTGTACTCTGACTTGTTCTAAGCACATTTATCATGAAGCTTGCACACAATCTGAGAGGCCACCAATTTTATTCTCATTTCATCTCCATACACTGTAGGTAACATCAGAACTGGCCTACTTTTCCATGTCCATCAGCACAATGTTGCATGTCCAATGTCGCACTAGCTCAATACTGTACATGAATCAGATTGCAGTCCCTGGCCCTCTGACATGAAGTACAAAGTACATATCCTACACTTGCAGGAGTACTTATATGCTCATTTAATACCCTGCTTACAAATAGTGCGATATGCAATGCTGTGCTGCCTCTTCTGGATGAAGAGGGATGTATACCATGCAGGTCATCTTTTAGGGTGATGTTCCTACCTGTCCTATAGTGATTAACGTTATTGTACCTACTCATCAGTGCAGAATTTGGTAGGTCAGGGCCTGTGGTAAGCCACAAAGAGCAAGTTAAAGTGTAATATTTATTATTTCATCCCTGTGCCACTCTAAATGTACCTCTAAAGTAAAAAAGACTCTTGCTTGCTAACCACGAGTTGTACTCTATTTGTTATAGAGGACAGTCCTGTAGAGGGACACGATGTGTATATACAAAGGACCAGTCCTATGGGACACTACAGTGTGCAAGTTGCTACATGTATCTACACAGATTGATGCATGTCACTAGAAACCAATAATAGGGCACTCATATTTCAAAAAAAACGAGTACCCTATTATCAATATCTAGTGACATGCATCAATCTGCTTTTGCTGTGTATGTACAGTGTAGTCCTGTCTTATGGCCTCATGAGTTGTTCAATGGATAATTAAAAATGCATGTGCAGAGAACACATTTAGTGAGACTGAAAATGTGTGTGTGATCGAGCTGGAAGTGTGCATTAACTTTGCACAGCTGTATCTTTGTAATATATAAATTAAAAATTAACAAACAGAACACATTAATAGCAACAAGACCCCTCAACCTATACACCGCATTTGATGCAATTTGAACAGTTTTAAACTCATGGGGTATTGGGTCTTGTAATGACGGCACTGTGCTTTAGCAAGACACCAGAGTATTTATTCACACGTACAATTGGTGCAGTATGATGTGTCCAAATAGGAAGCCGATTGGATTAACCGTTCGGAGGTCATAGTGATTCAAATGCAGTGCATGTTTATAACTTTTATAAAACATCTGTGGCATCAGTTTCGTGGAAAATGTCCCAATTAATTATTTAAAAGCATAAACTGGGATCGTTGCAGCAAAAGGAGTACATGTAGATCCAGGATTTCGGGGCGAGAAGGGCAAAGGGTGGTGAGAGTGCATGAGAGTACGAGGGAGTGTCATAATTTCCCCCCTGAACCCCAGTAGCTAGTAAGTCACTTACCATGTACGAACACATAACTCATAGCTGTGCACAAATAAACGGAACTCATGCATAACATGCATGATTTTTGTCCCACATGACAATACATATACATGTACACTCATTTCTATGATGCAGTGTTAAATTGAGAGCATTTACTGGCACATCTCCATTAGAGACAAAATACTCTGGCTTTGCTGGAACACTTGCCAGGATCATCACTTCATGCAAGTAGTTGTGTTCACCCTTCTTGTAAGGTATTGAGAGTATAGAGTAAATCAGGAAGCCTCAAGCCAAGCTGTTAATGTCAATATATGCTTGTATTCTAATATGGATGCACCTACATGTAGCGGCCATGTGGTGAAGCCAGTATAAGAGATTGTTTTAGCATTAGGTTGAAGTCCAAAAGATGATGTTACGCATATGGAGTGCCTCAGCAGCTCTCTTCATTCCCCATAATTTTCCCATCTCCCTCCCCTCACACAAATTGGTTTTAGAATGAAGCTAATTCATTCAGAAATTAATATGTACCTCTTTCTACTTAGCTGTCCAACAGTTGTGACCCACACATCTAGATGTGGTCAATAAACTGTGCTTATATGAATGTGCACATTGCTGTCTGTAGTGGAGGATGGGTGTATGTGTGGAAATGTTCACACTGGACATTTGTTTCTGATTGTCTGCTATCTCTTCCTACCACCCTTGCTTTAATACCCTCTAGCATCACACTGTCCCTCATTGCACCCTCCATTATCACACTCAAACCTCCCTTACCAAACCCTCCATTCCCATCATCCTCTTATACCAAATCCTCCCTCATCACTCCCACCCTCTCCATACCCTCTCTTAACACGCTCCCTAATGACATGGTAGGACTGGTCACACACCAAACTCTGCAGGCAAGACAACTTGGGGAGAGAATATATTTATTGATGTCATGTGTCTATTGTACATGTATTTAGCACTTGATGGGACATTTAAATATACAAAGCGACTTCCCAAAAACAATTCTAGTACCTAATGAGTTTAACAGACCACTCTGATTAGATGAACAGAGATGAAAGGGCAGACTCACAAAATGTAAATAAATGTTTGTACAGGAGTTGAGTTTTGAATACCACTGACAAATTATTTTTTAAAGCAAAAGACATCTGTCAAGGAAGAATAGTCTAAGAACCTTCACAGCTGGTGATATGTATCCAAATTTATTTATACACTTGATTATCTTGAATACTTGGTCCCAATATTAATTATAGGACAAGTCAGTACAATTTATTTTCCTTGATGAATAATTTGCATAATCAGTTATACGATTTGGGAATTGATATCCAGGTACCTGTGGATGATAGAGGTTAGTGATGTGCACAACAGATGCAACATGTCAATGTGGAGAAGTGAGTATGACAGGAGAATAAAAGACCTACTTTTTATTTCATTACAATTCTGCCCTTTCTAAGAGGCATCATTTGTTAGAAGTAGCTTGTGTGGAAACGGCAAACATTTTATTACATCTTTTAAGCTGTGCTGGAGTATGTAATTGATGGCATAGTAAACAAAATTAATGGTGTTTTATTTTCTCCAGAAGATCAGGTGGTCAAATTAATCTTGTTGTCAAGATGGATGTGTGACTTACAGTACTTATACATGTAGTTGACATCATGGTCAGGTGGCTCATCTAATTGCTTTCAGGTCACATTTGGGAAGACACTGCTAGGCACTCAAAATAGTGGCATGGAGCCAAAGGTGCTGTGCTACAACTGAACACTGCATGGTTTTTGTTGTATCACTTATGTGTGCACTGTGTCAGAAGTAAGTCACTCATTATCTGATGGCAGCATTGGTATGAATGGTGTTTTGTTTCCAGGAGATCAGGTGGTCAAATCGTGCTATCAAGATGGATGTGTGACTTACATGTAGTTGCAATGGCTACATCATGGTCAGGTGGGTATGGAGGTGCACTGCATTGTAATGAAATGTACCTCTCAATGCACCAACACCATTTAACGGAATTGGACTGTGGACCAGACCAAAATAACAAAGACGTAAGTGTTGACAAGCTTGTATGATATGCATGTAGCTATGCTGGGTCAGCCTGGGCTTTAGCCATAGGCCCACATGGACCACCTTAATTTAGACTCTCTGGGCTGCATTGTTTCCACTACATCACTGTCACTATAATTCTCTATTGCCACTGAGTAAGGCATGCTGTGTGTCATACAATGATGCAGTGCTGGATACACCAGACATCGGCTTTGGACATCAACTGTTGTGCATGACCCTTTAGAGTATGACCTTTGTCATTTATTTATTCAGATCACTTCTCTATAGTGGTCATCATGAATAGTAGTTGGCTCCAATATCAAGTTCATTTCAGAGTTACTTGATATGATGGTCACTACTATTTCACCGATCAGTACAATTTTGATATAAAAATCAGTTTGATGACTAGTTTTTATGACCTGTATGCATCAGTGGATTATTAATTTTGGTGATGTAATTTTAATAGATGTGTAGGAATGTGTGTACTGACCATAACTGCCTGATTGATATTAGCTCCATTTTCAATGAGTGTCTTCACTACATCAAGATGTCCTTTCTGACTTGCAATGGACAGTGGACTTGAACCATCCTGCAATTCAAATCCCATCATAACCAGAGGGTATTTTACTTCATTGCATTTTGACAGAAACAGATTAATACTCTTCAACACATGCACAAGCATAATCAGTTGTCAAATGGGAATGCACCAGACATCAGATTGTGGACATCACATCACGATGTGAATGACCCTGTAGTGTATGACCTTTATGATGACTTATTTGCTTTCAGTCAGAGTGCTAGGACCATGATACTGACCTACCCCACCCACATTCTAATGAGTGTGCAGCCATGGATTGTGTGGCCTCCAGTGAAGTTCAGCAAGAAGAACAACTGGAGACTATGGGTCATTAGGTGAAGCCCAAAAGATTACATTATGCATATGGAGTGCCTCAGCAGCTCTCTTCCTTCCCCATCATTTTCCCATCTCACACGAATTGGTTCTACCACTAATTAAAATATGCACCTCTATGTAGCTATACATACATTTCGTGACCTCACATATCTGGCTGCGGTCACAAAAACTGTGCTTACAGTGGAGGATGTGTGTGTGGAAATGATCTGCTCACACTGGACATTCATTTCTGATTGTCTTCTATCTCTTCCCTCAACCTGCACCATCCATTTTCCTCACACCCTCCCTTTCCACACTCTTTCATATCACCTCATAACGTGCACCAATCTCCCACACTCTCCCCTATCACATCTTCCATTATCATACCCACACTCTCCCTCACAACACCCTCCATTCCCTATCATCCTCCCTCACAAGACCCTCCCTCATCACACCCACCCTCTCTTAACCACGCTCCTTAATCACATGGTAGGATCACCAGATACGCTGGTACACCACCAGGCTCTCAGGCAAGGCATCTTGGGGAGAGAATATCTTTATTGATGTCATGTAGAGCATATATGTGAAGAACTATTGCATGTCTCTCTTTTTCATGAAATTACTTATTTTTGGCCTTTTATGCGTGGTCTGCTAAACCTATTGGTCACAAGAATTAATTTTGGAAAGTGGCATTGTAGCACCAAGCACTGACATGATCCATATCAGTTAGACTGAGGGGAAGGCAAGGTGCTATCTGTTAAGCCACATCGGGGCACACATGTGCATCATAACTGTGTACTTTATAAACAAGCTGCCTGTTCATTTTGTAAGACAAGCATGATGCACTGAAAGTTGTAGTTGATGTAGAAGGGCAGACAACACATTCAGTGATGATTGGAGGCACGATCAATGCACGTGGCACACGCATGACCAACTACAACATTCTAGAACACTCATCACTTAGTATATTTACCATGTTTGTATACCATCAAATAAAATTATACTATTGATGATCATGATGAGCTCTGATCTGAGTCACTGTGATAGTGCTTACATTGGTAGCAGCGAATGGCTGTCAGCAACCCACATCAGCTTACCCAATCCCTTTGCAAAGGGAACATTTCCACATGGCTCACAAACTTCAACATCTGCTACAACGCTAACGAATGGGACAGCGACAAAAGAGCCACACAACTACCGACCTTTCTGAAGGGGAAACACTTGCTGTATGGCTTGACCTGAGCACTGAAGAAAGAAACATCTATTTGAAGGTCAAAGAAAAGCTTGTCTTGCAAATTACTCCAAACACGATTGAGCAGTTCTGACAGAGAAAAGCTCATTCCTAGTGAAGCACTGTCGCTGTTTTTGCATGATCTGAAGAAAAACAAAACAATGCCAAATCTTGTCTTTGGAACTATTAATAATAGGCCTACATCAGTTTCTAGCAGGGGCTTCCTGGCATCGTTAGTAAACGGTGAGAGATAGAACAAATCTTCAGACTACTTTTGACCGAGCGAAGCCGCTAATGTTACTGGAGGACGAGCAAACTGTGGCAACCATAAGTATAGCAGCAGAAAAACATAGGGTCAGCGAAAATCATGTCATGGAACAGCTCATTGAGCAAGTCGCTGCCCTCTCAAAGCAAAAGGAAGCACTGAATACACGCCCCAGAAACCAGCTGCCTGACTCCAGGTCCATACTATGCTTTAATTGCAGAAAACAGGGACACATTCTGCAAAATTGTCACTACCCCAACCGCTGCCGGAGGCAAGGAATCCACAGGGAATATTCAGTATGACATCAGTAGCGAGCAGTCACCCTGTAAATTTTTACACCCATTGTGGTGTGTACTCAGAGCTTCCTTTTGCTTTGAGAGGGCAGCGACTTGCTTAATGAACTGTTCCATGACATGATTTTCGCTGACCCTATGTTTTGCTCAAAGTCGTGAAACATCACAATAATTGGAATGATAGGAGGCAAAGAACTGGACATCATTTTGATTTCATGATCCTCGGTGTTGCTGATCTGTAAGGAAGCACTAATAGGAATGCATAAAGTTCAGCCACCACAGAATGTATGAGCAGTGATGGCTGCAGGAGTGGACCTTCCCATATTAGGCCATGTAATGTTTTTGCATCAACCTGTGGAGAGGTCTTGCAATTTCTGCGATGTGTTGAATAGATTTTCAATAGTATAATGCAAGGCCAATGAACTGTCTTACTTCTATTGCATCTCTTGGCCTGCCTGAACCTTGCTGTTGTCTGGAGTGATTCCCTCAGCATAGAAGACATGTTCTAGGTAGGCAACTTGTGCAACTCCAATCTTGCATTTCCTCCCACGAAGTGTCAATCCGGCCTGCCATAGTGCTGTGTGTGTCTTCAATAGGGGAATGGATGAGTACATCTTCTTGGTAGGTAGGTGGGGGTCACAAATGGTAGCCCCCTCATCACAATATTAATTAGGCTTTGGAATGTACTTTGAGACCCCACATAGACCAAATGGCATCCTTTTGTATTTCCTTTTGAATTGGAATAAGCCCATACTGGGGCCTGGGGAGAAAGCTGTTTTTTCTTGGTCTTCTTGGTATACTGGCACTTGCCAGTATCCATCCAATGTAGTAAAGACAGTGTCTCCAGACAGTCTGTCTTGTGCCTCATCAATTAGTGGAAGAGGGTAGGGTTTGTTTATTTAGTTCGTGATAGCCAACACATTATTGAATTTCACTCTATTTTCTTCGCATGTAACTGGGGCCATCCATGAGCTGCAGCTTTCATCAATTATGCCTCTCTGTAGCAAGTTTCTGATATGATGTTCCGCCTCTTCCTGGTATTCTCCTAGAAGGAACGCAAGCCTGGTTTTCCCACTGTGCTGATGTGATGAGTGGCAGTCTTGGACACACCCAGATGGAGAGCAGATTACTGAATTCCATAAACACAGTATTGAAGCATGCCCTAACATATGCTGGGGCTTCTATGTCTGTGTGATCTCCAAATGCTAGTATAGTGCCTTCTTCCACGATGTTAGTGTTCGGATCGGTGATTTCCGTGACATTGCAAGCTTCGATCCCTCTTCTTGATCTGTCTTACCCATATCCTTTTAATCGGAGTGGCCATCATACATAATGTGACTTCATGGCATTTGGTGAGGGAAGTACTGTAACCAGGTTTTTTACAACCAGGAAATCATGTGCACAGCTCACCATATTAAACTTCATTGGACTAAAGGGGGAAATCCTTTAGGAACTTGAAGATGAAGCTAACAGAGGCACCCATCTAGCATATCCAAGATCTGACAAAGTGGCACCCCGTTGGTTCTCCAAACAGATGCCAGCCTTACAGGATTGGGTACATAGAACAGAATGGTCAAGTGATAGTCTATACCAGTTAAACCTTGTCAATGTCTGAAGTCAACTACAGTGCCATTCGGCACGGAATGCCCGGTAATGGTTTGGGGGACAAAACAACTCAGGCACTACATGCGAGGATGCCCCTTTCAACTATAGACTGACCATGAGCCTCACGAGTGTACTTACACCATTGTGTACTGAAAAGTGACACAATGGAAATGCAGATGCATTATCCAGAACAGTAGACCCCAAGAAATCACCTGCAACAGCTACAGCAGTACAGACAAATAAGTCATAAGGTGTGCAACAACAGGATGACATAACCAAACCTTTGCTGGAAGACCTGAATACCACCAACCCACTCTCAAAGCCAGACAGATGGCAGTCGCAGCCTTGGAGAAGATATATCCAAATATGGTCACAGCAGGCTGTTGTGAATAGTGAAGATGTACCCCTTACCCAACTGCAGATGTGGTCAGTGTACCTACAACCAAAGCACTATTTCATGTCACAACTACATCGCCTACGGCAACAAGCATACTGGGTGAGCATGGCCCAAGATGTAGAGCGGTACTGTATTCTAAGTTCAAAAGTGTGCACACAAACATGAGCACTACTTCACACTCTTCCCATTGGTACACCATGGCAGATGATTGCCATTGATATCCTGCAAGTATTAGTCTCTACCAACAACAATAATTACTTTACCAAATGGACAGATGCCAAGGCAGTAAGAGACCAGAAAGCTACCACCATTTCCACAGAACTGGTTAAATTGTTCTGTACAATGGTATACCATACATTATCCACTCTGATTAGGGTGCAAACTTTGAAAGTACCATCATTGATCAAACTCAGGAGGCCTAAAAGTAAAGAAATCACATACCATATCGTCCTGAATGAGATGGCATGGTTGCGCTATTTAATCGGTCTCTACTGCAGTTGCTATGTACATACGTTGAAAAGTGAGAGGAGTGGGAAAAGTACTTACTAAGGCTTTAACAGATCAGATCAGATCAGATTCAGCATTATAATCTGATCTGATCTGTTTAGCTAAGGCATGAATCTGAAGCTGATCTGATTTAGCAGACGGATCCAGGGTACATGATCTGAATGTGATGGTAAAGAACATTGGATATCTGAATATGTGGACCCACGGTAGTGGATCCTATGTAGGATTGGTTCATTGGGCGTGGTTTTCGATCAAGCGCATACAATGAGGACCGTTCTGCTAAATTGTAGGACAGTTTTCGTTGAATGTGGTCTTACCAAATCCAGAGTTTTGTTTTTGCACCACCCAGACCAATCCTACACCGTACTCTATTTCTCAAAGAGAATTTTTTTAATAAGAAAAAAACTATATGCACACCAGACTGACGCACACCCCATATATAGCAAGGGGGAAATGCCCAAATTCGAAGAGGGCGGTGGCAAATATTAAAATAGAAAAAGCATTAAGTACAAAATGAGGGAAGAAATAAAAGCTTACATTTATTTCACACAATGTCAAATGCCTTTTTCCAAAAATACAAAACGTACGTGGACTGTTGAATCGTGAAAAAAAAAGGCTGCTTTCCCTCAGTTCCAGACCACTGGATATTCAGATATGCGTGTTAGCATCCAATGGAATTGGGTGGGCTATAATTCGAATCTGTTCCGACTTTGGAACATCAATGTGAATGATTAATATAGCGAAACTGAATCCGATCTGTTGGCCTTTCAGATAGGATATCCGAAATCGGATCCGATCTGTTACAGCTCTAGTACTTACCCCTATCTCTCTTAGTATACAGAACTGCTGTGTACTCAACTGATGTGATGCCCTTAATGCAGATGTATGGAACAGAAACATCCAGTGGCATTTGCACCTCTCCAATGGGTCATGAGGTCAATGTGTACTGCATTCCAAATGGCTAAACTACAAGACCTTGTCAAAACACACAAGAGAGGCTGCTAGCAGACAGAAGTCACAGAATGGCAAGTAGCTAAAAACATTCCTATGAGAAAGTTGTTGGCATATAGGATTTAAAGGCAATAGTGATGTAAAAAGCAAGGAAACACAGTCTTATCAGAAGGTAAAATGTAATAGTACTATCTTTTGCACACAACCAACATATGTGCAATATAGGACTATTACATTTATCCTTCTGTTAAGACCTCGTTTTCTTGATTTACACCACTATTGCCTTCAATCCTATATGCCACCAACGTTCTCCTAGAAAATGTTCTTAGTTGTTTTATTAATTTTTGCTCATAACTGATAATGACCCCCCCCCCCCCCTCCTGCATATATAAAATGTAATTAGGAGTAACGGTACCGGTTGAGTTAAATTAATAACCAAATGATCTGAGAACACTACGTGAGTCGGGGAACGAGAGTATGCCGACACGTAATAAAAGCAGTTAAAAATTGTTGTAGACGTTTATAATTTCACAATAATAATCCTCCACATCAGCCTCTTTCTCCACGTCCGCCTCTTTCTCTATGTCTGATTCTTTCCCACGTCCGCCTATTCCGTGTCTGCCTCCCCCGCATCCACCTCATCTTCTGTCTCCTCTTCTATCTCTTGTTCTACCTCTTCAGCATCATCCATCTCTGCATCTTCCAGCACCACATCCACCTCCACATCAGCCAGCACCATCTACAGCCTCTTCAGCACCACCGCCAGCACCTCCTTCACAGTCACCATAAAGTCTACCGCCTCCTCCACAGCGGTCAAAACGTCCTCCTTCACCTCCATCACCACCACGAGCTTCTCCACTGCTGCCGGCTTCACGAGCTCCTTCTCCATCACTGCTTTTGCCACCACCATCACGAGCTCCTGCATTCTTGAGTATTAGGTCATTCAAGACATGTCGTTTTCAATTAGTTCCATGGTTGAAGGAAGTGATCTGAGCATGGCTTTAGGTATTACTTTTATATATATAGGCCTGATTGTAAATTGCATGTGACGGAAGATAAAAGGGCTGAACTTGAGCTGTTTGAAGTGGAACGACTATTCTAGTGTGTTTGGAAAAGGCTGGACCCGTTTGCTTATTTGAAGTGGAACTAAATATTCAACTGTGCCTTCTTTGAAGTGGAAAATGTAGCAATTACAGTGGGTTAACCACTCATTTACAATGCAGACAGTTTCTCTGCCTCTAATTGAATCCAGCCCATCTCTATTGCTGACTCAGAATAAATGAATCTGCATAATGCTTGAGACAAAGTACAAGCAGCCATGCAGCTAGATTGAGCATATGCAGTGAACGCTGCAAAAGGTCCAACTCCCCCCAAGCTGCTCAGTTGTGATAAAATTTGATTCATCATGCATGACTTGCTTGATACCTTTCACGATCAGCGGTCTGCTTTGTAACATGCCCGTGCTGATTCTCTTGAGTTTGGAGGTATTTCTTGCTTTATTCTATGAAAGCATTTCGATAGAAACAACTTCACTAACAAAAAGGTTTCACATCAAATGACGATTGAAGCACCAAAGTTTTCTCTTTATTTTGACATCTAATTATATGTCTTATACAGACCGTATAGTTCATTGTTTAATCATTCCTGTAGTTTTCTTGTTGGTGTTGACAATTCTAAAACTTGTCAAGATTCTGGTATTAGTAATGATTGATTAGCATTTAGTCCGTCTTAAATCTAATAATACAATAACCAAAAGTTAGCATTGACTATTTGATCACAGAAGGCACTCTTCCAGCTAATTCTGAAGCTAATGGTGAAATTTCCATTCCTTAAAAGTGTTCCTATCCCAAGTTATGTGTTGTCAAGAAGGAGGAGTAGGATAATTCAGAGATTTAGTATGCTTATCCATTCCCATTGCAGGCAAGCAAGATCCCCGTTGGGATGGAAGATGGTCTATAAAGTCAGTGAAATTCCCATTAACTGTAGAGATCACAGATGGCAGATGGAGAGAAGACTACGATAGTCCTTGTCAGCCGATTGCGTCACAGATGGGTGCCAAATGATACATCCAGTAAATATCCATCAGACCAAGCAAACACATCTGAGCTGGGAAGCACAGTTAGTAGATCACTTAGAAATACCCATATTCACACATCCACTTCACATCACACGTAAGGCATAATGCCCCAAAGAGATGATGCCAGAGGATTGCCAGATCAACCTCAAGGTCCTAAAAATCCAAGCCATGCCAAGAAAGTATCCTGTCTGAAATATACGCCCACCTGAAAGATACATCATGGGATACAACTCCAGACGAGCCTCAAACTGAGGTGGATGAGTGTAGAAGGGCAGACAACACATTAGGTGACGACAACTGGAGGCATGATCTATGCACATGATGCACACATGACCAACTTAAACATTCTAGAACACTCATCACTACACCCGGGAGAAAAAAACGGCGTAATCGCGCGTAATTGTGCGTGAAAAACGGCCATAAACTCGCCAAATTACGCGGTCTTCAAAACGCTGTATCTTCTTGATTGTGCAATATAGTGGAGCTGCATTTTGCATATTTACAAAGCGGTCCTGTGTCTATAGAAGTCCAAAGATGGTTTAGTTTGCGATGCATCGTTCCGAAGATATTCACATTCAAGTATAGGGCTTGATTTCGCGGGGTTTTGTACTTGAAGCCCGCGAAATCTTGCTCTAAGTTGATTGTGAATATCTTCGGAACGATGCATCGCAAACTAAACGATCTTTGGACTTCTATAGACACAGGACGGCTTTATAAATATGCAAAATGTAGCTCTACTATATTACACAATCAAGAAGATACAGCGTTTTGAAGACCGCGTAATTTGGCGTGTTTATGGCCGTTTTTCACGCGCGATTACGCCGTTTTTTTCTCCCGGGCAACTATCTAGGGTGAACACTGCATGTATTTCATTACAACATTTATAGTGCGCACTGTATGTAATGCATGGCATTCAGTACACTGTAGATAGACAGGAAGGCTGTTTATTTTCCAGGAGATAAGGTCAAATCTTGTTGTCAAGATAGATGTGTGACTTACATGTAGTTGCAATGGCTAAATCGTGGGTATGGAGGTGCACTGCATGCTAATAACATTTACTACTTAATGCCATTTGACGGTGTTGGACTGGGGACCAAGCCAAAGTAACCAAGACATAAAAGGTGACAAACTTCTATTAATGCATGAAACAATGCTGGGTCAGCCTGGGCCGTTGCCTTAGGCCGACATGAACGACTTTAATTTAGACTCTCTGGGCTGCATCGTTTCCACTACATCACTGTCACGATGATGCTCTATTGCCTATGAGTAAGTCATGGTGTGTGCCATACAACGCACCACACGCAATGACCTAAATGTATACCCTACATAATTGTTGCTAAGGAAAATTGCTATAAAAGCAAATCATCCACCATGATCTTCACACACCACTACCTTCAAGCTGTGTGGCTTTGGTCACATGCACATAGATATATATTGATCACAGGCTACGGTGTCATACACGTGTCAGTATGTGTGAATTTTTTACATATATGTGTACTGACCTTTTTGATCTGATTGATATTAGCCCCAGCTTTAATTAGTGTCTTCACTATATCAAGACGTCCATTAAAAATTGAGACATACAATGGACTCACACCATTCTGCAATACAAATGACTGCATCTTAAACCAGTGGAGGTGAGAGTTAAAACATTACATATGACAGATGTACAAAGGGTGGTAAAATGTATTATGGAGATGACCATTCCTGTTACACATATGGAGTGCCTCAGCAGCTCTCTTCCTTCCCCATCATTTTCCCATCTCCCTCCTCTCACTTGAATTGGTTCTACAAAGCTTATTCATTTAGAAATAAAGATGCACCTCTTTCTATTTAGCATGTGATACATGTGTAGGTATGTGCGAATGTATTACTATTACAATGCAAATATGTGTACTGACCTTATTGACCTGATTAATGTTAGCCCCAACTTCAATTAGTGTCTTTACTATTTCAAGATGTCCTCTTGAACTTGATGCGTACAATGGACTTCGACCATCCTGCAGTACAAATGTCTGCATCTTAACCATGGAACAGTCATGGTCGCATGTGGTGATGATGCATTAGCACTGAATGCAGATTGATGTACATTGGTATTGTCAAACAGTACTTCCATTAATGCTTAATTGTTACACTGGTGTCAGTTCACGGACCATGACAGAGACCTACTCCATCCATAGTGTGCGGCCTCCAGTGCAGGAGACAAAATGGAGACTATGAACGTGAGTACGTGGGAGAAGTGATCATTATATAGGAGCATAAATGAACTCATTTGTATTTAATTTTAATATAAGGCAGCATTATTCAAGCTTCAAATTTCATTACATCATGTGTGCTCTTATAAAAAGGACACGCAGCTTCTCATGAAACAAACTTAATTCAGCACAGCTGCTCATGAAATAAGCTAAATTCAGCACTAGAGGGTTTATAAAGAAGATAGCTCTGCCCCCCCGATCTACAGTAGCTGAAAGTGACACTTGTCTCTCACTGGCAATAAGTTCCTTGTCCACATATGCACAAATCAAAACAAAATCTCAACAACACATTTGCATCTATGTAACAAAGATTGCTAGAGATTTGTTTATTGTGTGTTGAGAGTGGATGTGAGGTGGGTAGAATGATGAAGGAGGGTTTGGTGAGGGAGGATGGTGAGAGAAGGTGTGAATATGATAAGGGAGGGTGTGATAAGAGATGGTATGGGGGTGGGAGCTGATTATGTAGGATGTGGTGAGAAAAGATGTAAATGGGGGTTGAGGGGAAGAGGGTTGATTCAGGTTGAGCAGGCGATCAGAAATGATCATCCAGTGAGAGCAGACCATTTCCGCGCCCACACCCTCCACTACACACAACGCACACAATACATGCAAGCACAGTTTTATGACCACAGCCAGACTTTTGCACACATGCATGTAAGCACAGTTTAATGACCACAGCCAGACTTTTATGCATCATTGGGAATTGTTTCCTACTATTATTCATTTTTGTGAGATGCCTTTGATGCCTCACTCTTCCAATGAGGTCACTGTGTAAATGAAGTGCATTTTCTCGTGAATAGTCCCATATATTGATGCTTTGGTGCTGCAGAAAAGCTGTTCCATTGACGTGATTACAGGCTACATGTGACCATGACAGAAACTGAAGAAAACCTACTGTACCCAACCCATTCAAAAAAGTGTGTAGCCTTCAATAAAGTTAAGCATAAGGAAGACTGGACACACTACCTCATCCGTTATATTCACGTCCACATGACCCTCGGTCACTAGTCTCCTCACAGTGGCTATGTCTCCATTACGTGCAGCTGAGAGCAGTTGTGTTGTTGCTGCCTGCATGTGTGGAACATTAATGTCCCTCATTAGTACAGTGTAGATCAAATCCAACATGTGACATGCCTCACATGTCAGTACACAATACACGCAGCCTACAACATATGAGGGTCAGGGGAAGTGGAGATAATACACAGTACTACACAGTGTATGAATTATTCATTTATTCTCACTCGGCACACATTGCACCGTGTACCATGCACATGCAAGACAGAGATGGTTCAGCAAAATTTACTTTCACCTATACATCAGGTCAACCATGATGAAGCTTAATGGCACAGATGAACTTTGCAGATCAATCTTAATTTAAATACCGGACGTCATTGATATTTGATTGTGAGACAGAGATTTGCATTTGTTGTGCAAGAGGATTGACCATGTAATTTTTGTGTAATTATCACATCGCTAACTGCAGTAATGATGTATACATTCCACTGCATATCATAAATAGCACTCTGCAACCCTAAATTATCAAAACGTCACAATGAGGGGCTTCAAAATGAAAACAAATGACCACTTAATACCTGCTTTTATTTTAATCAAATACCTTAAGCTGTTAAGGTAAGGAAGGTAGAACACAAATTACCAGAAGTTGATGCCCCATATATAAGTTCACAATGTTTTACTGCACATAAATCACTCGAAATACATTTACAACAAAAACAAAACGAGTGATAATTTACAGCTTAACAAAATGTTAAAGAAAAATCATGTAACCTGTTATGATGGTAAACTTTCATGTTTAAAGTTGACATCCTAATTCCATGCCTGTGTCACATCAGTGTTAAAGGTCATCACATGGCAATGAAGGTATAAAAGGGATGTAAACAAATCAAAAATACAAAATTACAAATCTACTGTGTACTTAGCTATAAATGCCATTGGTTATATTGCAGATTGCTTAATAGTCTAATGTGTATCTCACCTTGCTTTGAGAATTTTTCAATACTTCTATTATTTCTCTGTAACCAGTTTCCACTGCAATGTCCAGGGCTGTTTTCCCATTCTGAAGAATACAAATTGCATGTCATCAGCCATATGCAAGTTGCTACTGATACTACAAAATGAAGCTTTGTGCATTGTAGTTGGTAGTTGTAATGGTAGTGGTTAGATGGAATATAAGCAACATGGCTATTGCAAACATTTAGAGTGCATAAAATAGACATGAGTGCATGCATGCAAGTTCATGAATCTCAGTTGTTATACCCAAATGTGAGTGTAGTAATTCAAAACATGGACATGACTAAATGTGGGAGGATCCTGCAACTAATGGTCTAAAAATGATTGGACATCTTTCCCATGACTAATGCGTGTCTATGAAGCCATCAGGGTAAGTAGCAGAATGGCTGGAACTGTATATCTAGTAGCCTAGTGTTGTGTCAGGGCTGTGTTATCATTGTTGCTAAGAAAAATGGCAATAAAAGATAGAAGTAATAACTCCCATTACCCACCATCACCTTCCCACACAACTACCGGCTGGCTGTGTGGCTTGGGTCACATATACACAGAGATGCATTGATCACAAACTTTCATGTTATATACGTGTAAACATGTGTAAATGTATTATAATGACACTGCATATATGTGTACTGACCTTATCAGCCTGATTGATATCAGCCCCAGCTTTAATTAGTGCCTTCACTACATCAAGATGTCCATTACAACTTGATGTGTACAATGGACTCCGACCATTCTGCAAAACAAATGTTTGCATCTTAAGTGGAGGTGACGGTTGAAACATTACATATGACAGTTGTACAGATTGGTTAAATGTATTCTGGAGATGACCATTACCATCACCCACAGCAAGGTCATGCTCTCAAGTGAACAACTGAAGAGATTTCTGAATCGGCACGTAGCATTGTACCAGGTGTTTCTACAACTTTTTAAACAGTTAGTAACATTAAATAACACAAGGATGTGCACATGATATCTGTCTGTGGACATCCCATGAAGTGTATGACCTTTGTGATGACATACATGATGTGCTTTGGTACTATTGAAAACTCCTTCCATTGAAGTGTGTTACTGACTGCATGGTAAACACCAACTGAACCCAAACAGAGTGTGTGGCCTCCAGTGAAGTTTAGCAAGACGATGGACTGGACACACCTACCTGATCTGTAATATTCACGTCCACATGACCCTCGGTCAATAGTCTCCTCACAGTGGCTATGTCTCTATCACATGCAGCCGAGAGCAGTAGTGTTGCTACTGCTGCCTGCATGTGTGGAACAATAATGTCCCTCATAAGTACAGTGTAGATCAAATCCAACGTGTGACATACCTCACATGTCTGTACACAATACACACAGCTTACAACATATGAGGGTCAGGGGAGGAGGAGATAATACACAGTACAAAGTCTCTAGCAATGCTCATGCGTGTTTAGAGGACATTATTAATAGTATTCTTCAGCCCCATGCATTAATAGGCTATACAGTGTATGGCGCAAGACCAAATAGAATAGTCACAAAGAGGGAATCGTCACTAAGAGGCACTTAAATAAAACAAATGATAGTTGAATGCCTACTTATCTTAACATCAAATACCTTCAGCGGTTATGGCTAAGAAGTTAAACACTCACAAGTTACGATAAGTTTGATATGGAATAACACAACTATGAGTAATATCCTCATACGTAACTTCACTATGTTTCCTTCTATAGAAATCACCTGACCAACATAAAATACAACAAAAACGTAACATGTGACAATTCAACAAACTGTATAAAAGAAAATATTGCAGCAGTTATGATAGTAGGTGTTTCATTTTTAGAGTTCACCCCCCTATATCTCCTGTGTGACATCAGCTGTAAAAAGGTCCGTAACATCGCAATGATGGTATACAAAGGAAGCAAACAAGTTTGAATGAAATTTATTACAAATGTACTGTGTACTTATCTATAAACCATTGGTTACATTGCGGATTGCTTGATGGTTTAATGTGTATCTCACCTTGTTCAAAACTTCTATTATTTCACTGTGACCATTATTCACGGCTATGTCCAAGGCTGTTTTCCCATTCTGAAAAATACACATTGCATGTGACATGTGGGAGATGTTACTGTTAGACATGTGGGAGATTATACTCATACTAGAAAAAGAGCCTTTGTGCATTAATTAGTAGTAATGGCAGCTAGTTAACGGAATATAAGCCACATGGCTTATGCAAAAGTTTTGAGTCCATACATGTACAACAGACATAATCTTTGTCAGCATGCAAATTCATGAATTTCAGTTGTTGTACCCAAATGTGAGTGTAGAATTACTAATGTGGTGGGAGAGTCTAGCAACTAAGGGTATGAAAATTATTGCACATCTTCGAGATACCTACTACTGCGTGTCTATGAAGCCATCCTGGCAAGTAGCAGAATTGCTGGAACTGTATATATATGCAAAGCTTCCATCATGGTAGAGTGTGCCTAAAGCTTATGTCCATGTACAGCAGTGAATGCTCAAATGAAACACTACCAACAGCCATATTGAGAAAGTTTGCAAAGACACCTACTGAAGGCTGACACAGTAATGTTCTGTTGTGCATGCAGTCAACTGGGATAGTGTCTCCTTCACCACCATACTGTAATGTATACAATTCCACTCTACATGTACATCGATAAGTACATGTATTTGCAGTGTTCTTCGTTGCAAGAGATCTCTTGAATGGACATTTCACGGTAGCGCATACTGCCAGTTCGTACACAATGTTAATAAACAGAAGCGGCGGGAGTGGGCCAAGGCGAATTTAATGGATGCAAATTTGAAGACGTTTTGTGGACTGATGAGTGTAGTGTCCAAATGGAGAGCCACAGGCGATTTTGCTGCTGTGAATTGACAAACTCCAAATCCTAAGCCAAGGCACAGGTACAGGTCCTACTTTTCGCGTACTGTCTGTATCGCACGATGCTAAAGACTAAGACTTAAGTCCCACCTGCTAGTTAACACTTTCTAGGTGCCGAAATAGGTTTCGTTAGTTGAAGTTTTGGATAGTCTTGTTAGATCGTTCTGCATCGTCGCCAGATTGTAGCACTAAGACGATGTGTGATGTTTAATTTGACCCCTACTGTAACACGCTCCCTAATCATATGGTAGGATCACCAGTGAATATCTAATTTGATGCCATGTGTCCATTGTACATGTATACTTTGCACTTGGTCGGACATTTTAGACATGCAAAGCTGAACAGTACTTGTTACCAATGGATTTAGCAGACCATGCAGAATATGTCCAAAAATATGTGATTGGACTAAGATGAAATTTAAGACTCCAGCTCTTTGCATGTAAATGTTTCTACAGGAGTTGATTTTGAGTACCAATTAAATACTGTAGGGGTCAAATTAATAATCAGACATTGTCTTAGTGCTACAATCTGGCGACGATGCAGAATGATCTATCCAAAATTATTCAACAAATGAAAGCTATATCGGCACCTAAAAAGTGTTAACTAGCGGGTGGAACTTAAGTCTTAGTCTTTTGCATCGTGCGATACAGACAGTACGCACTTTTAGAAAAGTAGGACCTATACATGTTGTGCATGATAAATAACTTGAATAATCAGTTTTAAGCTTTTGTGGTGCATTCTAAAGTGTACGACATTTGTGGTGATATAATAGATATTGATGTACTTTGATACTGTTTAAAAGTCCTGCCATTCAAGTGTGTTACAGGGGGACCAGGACAAAGACTGGATAAAACTACTGTAGCCCAACCTCTAAATTTGATATTTACTGTGTACAGTACTTGGATGATATAGTTAGTGATGTGCACAACAGATGTAAACAGCAATGGTTGTCAGATATTTAATGTTTATTCAAAATGTCATAGAGCTAAATATTTTTTTACAGAAAATCTATCAAAGTTCACACAATAGTATACATGGGTCGCAAAATCCCATACATAGCCTTATATAAAGCCTACATAAACTCAAAGTTCTCATAAATAATCTTTAATCTCTCTACAGTTTGGTTTTGCAAGCTAATTGGATTTTGATAATCTTATGTTCCCCAGAACAAATCAATTTCTATGCACTGTTAGTGTCTGCTCAACTGACTACACAGTCCAAGAAGTCCAAGATCCAAGGACCATTGGAGTTTAGCAACATGACAAAATGGACACACCTACCTCATCCATTACATTCATGTCCACACGACCCTCGGTCACTAGTCTCCTGACAGTAGCTATGTCTCCATCATGTGCAGCCGAGAGCAGTTGTGTTGCTACTGCCTGCATGTGTGGAACAATAATGTCCCTCGTAAGTACAGTATAGATCAAATCCAACATGTGACATACCTCACATGTCTGTACACAATACACACAGCCTACAACATATGAGGGTCAGGGGAGGAGGAGATAATACACGTACTACACAGTCTCTTGCATGTCCATGTTATGAGCAGTTATGGCAAAGAAGTTATAGTGCTCACAAGTTAACAGAAGTTGACCCCACTTATTTGAAAATACAACTATGTGTGATATCCTAGTAAGTAATTTCACGATGTTTCCTTGTATAAAAATCACTTGGCCAACATGAAATGCAACAAGAAACGAGTGATAATTTACAACTTAAGAATTTTCAAAAGGAAACAGCAAGTAGCCTGTTATAATGGCCTTTGTAAAGTTTCACCTCCTACCCTTCTAATTCCATGCCTTTGTGACATCTGGTAAAAGGTCCATTACATGGCAATCATGGTATAAAAGAATGCAAATAAATTCACAAATGTACTGCGTAATTAGCTATAAATAACATAGGTAATATTGCAGATTGCTAGATGGTCTAATGTGCATCTTACCTTGCTTTGAGAAGTCTTCAATACTTCTATTATTTCACTGTGACCTTGTAACACGGCTATGTCCAGGGCTGTTTTCCCATCCTGAAAAATACAAATTGCATGTCATCAGACATGCGGGAGTTGTTATTAATACTACAAAATGAACCTTTGTGCATTTTATTTAGCAGTAGTAATAGCAACTGGTTAGCTAGCATATTTTTGTACGTAAGCCACATGGCTATTTTAAAAGTTTAGAGCACATAAAATAGAAATGATCTTTGTAGGCAAGTACTGTAGTTAGCAATGCATGGATATGACTAATGTGGTGGGAGGGTCCTGCAAAGGGTTTAAACAAGATTGCATATCTTTCACACGACTAAGAGATGCCCACTAATATCAGGGCAAGTAGTGGAATGGCTGGAACTGTATACATTTGTGATGCACGCAACAACCCTTCCCTGCATTGAATTTGCAAAGCCGTGCATCATCAGAAATGACTAATTGTACCCTAATATAGCCCAAATGTTAGAAAGATATGCATTCAAACACTGCATTATGTACAGGAGGTCATACATGTATTGTGATGAATCGTCCTATTGAGCAGTGCACGATAAAAGTGCAATAGCAGTAAGTTTAAGGGCAGCAAAAGACAACACACAAATACAATGCATAGCTAAATACAAACAAATATGTATTGTTCAGCCTTTCGTCACAAATGTAGACAAAGAGGCTCTACGCTGCCATGCTGGATTCTGACGGCTAGGTTTCCCACCTGAATAGTAATTCACTTAGCACCTCAATGTTCCCAGGCTGGAACCCAGACCTTGCCACACCGCACGCCTTTCTCCAGTGGGTGCCAGTCTGCAACGCTTCTTCCTTCTCCGGCAGCAAACATGTTTGCTGTGCCTACAGTCCATGGGGTTCTCAACAGGCAGTTGGCGTTTCCGTTGGCACTCCCACTTGGGTGTACGACTGTGAAATTGTACGGCTGCAGAGCCAGACTCCACCTCGTCAGGTGCGAATTGCTGTCCTTCAGTTTGTCCAGCCACACGAGAGAGCAATGATCTGTCTCCAAAGTAAAGTGGCGGCCAATCAAAAGAGTCCTAAAGATGTTCATCGCCATCTTTAGCACAAGGCACTCCTAGATCATGGAGTATCTTTCATGGAAGGAGCTTCTTGCATTGCTTAAATAAGCAATCGGATGGTCTTCACCTTGGTCACTGCACTGGCTTAGGACTGCCCTGACTCCACACTCAGACGCATTAGTCTGCAGCACAAACAGTATTGTATAATCCGGACTGCTCAGTACTGGAGAGGAACACAATTGTTGTTTCAACTTTTGAAGTCGCGGTCATACACCTCGGTCCACTGCACCTGCATTGGAGCTGTTTTCTGCGTCACATCAGTTAAAGGAGCGACCAGGGTTGCATAGTTAGGTATAAACTGCCGATAATACCCCGTCAAACCCCATAATTATCTCACGTGGGTCTTCATTTTGTGGAACAGGGAAATTAGCATTTGCCTGCAGCTTGGACGGTTCTGTGCGAACAACTCCATTCCCCACCACATGACCCAAATACGTATAGGTAGTTGCTCCACGGATACATTTAGATGACTTTGCTGTGAGCTCCGCCTCCCTTTATCTAGTAAACACCCTACTGATGTGGCCCAAATGATCCTCCCACGAGGTACTAAAGATAATCACGTCATAGATATAGATGACAGCATGAGATGCAGCACTCATGCTGTCCAAACCTTGAATGACGTTATCCATCAGACGCTGGAAACTGCATGGCTGGAGCTCCGTTCAGTCCAAAAGGAATGACATTGAAATAGTATAAACCAGATGGCGTCACAAAGGTTGTTTTGTGACGGGCATCTTCGGCGAGCGGCACCTGCCAATATTCACGTGTTAGATCGATGGAATGATGGATGGATATCGATCCACATATCCAGTGGAGATGTATTTGATCTTTCCCAAAAGGTCAATCAGGTCGTCGACATGAGGCATTGGGTAGGCCTCTGATTCCGACATGCTGTTCAGCCTGCTGAAGTCAATGCACAGACGCAGATATCCATCTTCTTTACTAGGAGCAAAGTGGCCCCCAACTCTCTGTTGGATAGAATGATAATTCCTCATTTTCTGGATCTCCTGCTTAACGGGGCCCAGATAGGCCTGTGGAATCCGATACGGTGGTAACCTGATGGGGAGTGCCGTTCCCGCCTCTGAACAGTGTTCGACCAGTCCAGTTCTTCCTGGATTGTTACTAATAAGGGCATGAAACTCATCGAGAAAGAGCACGTAACTTCGCTCAGCTGTTCACCCATCTGAACTTCCACATCAGCATCCTCTTCTGCTCCGTTCCAAACTGGTATATCATCGTGTTGATCCACACCCCTTTCCTCTTCTGTCCAGCATGCTGTACTTGATGAACCAGGGGAGCTGCTAGAGTGGAACTCCCGCAGCATATTGATGTGGAACACCCTCTTTTACTTGTGGCGATCATGCATGTCAATGACGTAGTTCACCTTCCCAACCCTCTTTCCACCTTGTAGGGGGACCTTGCCATTGAGCTGACAACTTGTGGGAAGACGTCGGCAACAGCACCAGAAGCATGTCTCCCTCCTGCATTTTGATTTTGGTCGTACCAAGTTTTCTGTTTCATCTGTGCCCCCTCCAGGCTGTCGTGTACCAACTTGGTCATTAGGTCTTACCCTCCTTGATCGCCACCTTCTGAAGCATCGACTTCAGAGTCTGGTTGAATCGTACAACAACTCTGTCGGTTTGGGCTTGTTCTGTGGAGTGGACATGTAGCAACCTATACATTTCTGCAAGCAGTTGGCAGGTGAAATTTGACCCTTTATCTGTCAAAATTTCCTTTGATAGGTCTACCCTAGCATACATTTTTACCATTTCTTCTGCCACACTCTCTGCATCCACTGACTTCATGGGTACTGCCTCCGGGTACTGTGTTGCATAGTCACATAGCACAAATATACTTATTTCCCGAGCTACTTCTGGGTAGGGCCCCACATTGTCCATTGCAACCTTTTGGAATGGCTCATTTACAATCAGTAGTGATATCAGTGGAGCACTGCTAGTTTTAACTGGGAATGGCTTCTGGCATATTGCGCACCGACAACAGTAGTCTGCTACAAGTACAAGTGAAGGGTTAGCCAGTAAAATCGCTGTAGCAGTCGGTTCGCAGTCTTATGTTTCCCTAATTGACCAGCTAGGGGAATGCTTTGTGCCAACTCTATCACCATGATTTGATATTCTAATGGTAACACAAGCTGTTCTCGTGCAATTACTTCCCCTTCTCTTGGCTCTACTACATGATGCTATATCCCCTCATGATTCACACCAAAGCTCACCCCATTCACTGCTTTTCCATGTTCAGCTCCCTCCCTCCCCAAACCACAGACATTGAAACACCTAGAAGAGAGTTACTTCCTTTTTTTGAATATTGGGGCTCTGTCCTTCACCTGCTGCTTAAGGCGCGTGCATGGTTCGTGTATTGTATTTTGCATGGAACCTGCACAGTAAATACTAAAATTTGATGTTGTTTTGCAAAGAAATATGTGATGCACGCAATAACTGTTCCCTGCATTTAATTAGCAAAAGCTCACCGTGCTAATGACTAGTTTTACCCTAATCTAGCCCAAATGCTGGAAAGATATGCATCCAAACAGTGCATTTTGTACAGGAGGTCATACATGTATCAAAATCCAGGTAGCTCCCTGCAGGAATGTCCAAATCACTTCAAAATCGATATGCACGTAAAGGAGTCCTGTCACTATTGATTTCTGCAGATCGTTGATTTTTACCTTATCCGTTATGGAGATACAGCAATGCAAAGTAAAGTCCACGTTTCCCGCTCGAATCGCGCCTTTCTCAGTCCCACTCGGGAGAATGGAAGCGGTTCAAGGACTGAGAAAAGCTACCTGGATTTTGAACCTCTCGGGGTACTGTGCCTTGTAACGTCGGCAAGGAGCAAGGGTAAGACATCAAAATCGAATTTCGTAGAGAGAAGTGGGTGGCAAGACGTGTTCGAAATAGGAAGTTGATAGCTTAAACCTTTACGGAGTTTTAGCGAGTCAAACGTGAAGCATTTTTATAACTTTTTATATATATAGCCACTTTTCATTTTCTCAGAAACTGATCCATATGTATATAAATAGGAAGTATATAAGCGTATTTAATTGTGTCATTATATGCCTCGTGGAGTGCATTATCTGTACAATGCATTGAGAAATTTTTACAATGCATTGAGAAATGTTATTAATATATTAATATATTTATTTACTGTGTTGACCATTATTATAACGTTACAGGGAATACACAAAGTATACATATACTTACATTACATCACAAGTATATATACTACGAGAAAGGATGGCAATGGTACAAGGTGAAGATTCAGACACCCATACAGTTCAGTAAGGACCACTGACTTTGCAAATATGTGCACTGACCTTATCGGCCTGATAGATATTAGCTCCAGCTTCAATTAGTGCCTTCACTACATCAAGATGTCCATTAAAACTTGATGATTGTAATGGGCTGAAACCATTCTGCAATACAAATGTCGGCATTTTAAACCAGTGGAGGTGATAGATAGTTCACACATTACACATGGCAGATGTACATAGCGTGGTAAAATGTCTTCTGGAGATGACCATTCCCATCACCCAAGGCAAGGTCATGCTTGTAAGTGGACAACTGAAGAGATTTGTGAATCCCTAGCTGGAATGCACCTAGCATTGTACCAGGTGTTTCTACAACTTTTTGAATGGTTATTAACATTATGTCACCCAATGATGGAGTGGTGGATGTACCAGACATCTGTCTGTCCACGATAAGTAACATGAATAATCAGTTCTAAGCTATTTGATGCATTCTGTAGTGTATGACATTTGTGATAGTTTGGTACTGTTGAAAAAACCTGCAATAAGTGTGTTACATGTAGGCTTCATGGGACCTAGACAAAGACTTGAAAAAACCTACTAAAGCCATCCTCTAAATTGACCTTTCAAGTGTACAGTACTTGGATGATACAGTTAGTGATGTGCACAACAGATGTAAGATGTCAATGTGGGTATGTGAACGAACCCTCTTCCTTACAACAATCCTTTCCACACCCTCTTTCACACGCTCCATAACCTGCACCCATCTCCCACATCCTCCCACATTACACCCTTGCTTATCACACTCACACTTACCCACCCACACCCACACCCACCTCCCCACACCCTCTGTTCCCATCATCCTTCCTCACCAAACCCTCACCCATCACACCCACCTCCCAATACCCCTCTCTTAACGTGCTCCCTAATCACATGGTAGGATCACCAGATACACTAACAGGCAAGACAACTAGGAGAGAGAATATCTTTATTGATGTCATGCATCTATTGTACATGTGATGACATTTGAGGTTTACAAGACCAAATGTCCTATTGGCGATCCCTGAACCATACCTTAAGCAAGTACATGTATTCACAACAAATGAATGGCTCATCTAATTGCTTTCTGATCACATTTGGGAAGACACTACTAGGTACTTGAAATAGTGGCATGGAGCCACAATAAAGGCAAGGTGCTGTGCCTTGCTACAACTAGCTAAGGTGAACACTGCATGCATTTTATGACATCACTTATGTGTGCACTGTGTCAGGAGTATTAGCTGATGGCATTGGCATGAATAGTGTTTTGTTTCCAGGAGATCAGGTGGTCAAATCTTGTTCTCAAGATGGATGTGTGTAAATGTATTTGGAATGGCTACATCATGGTCAGGTGGGTATGGAGGTGCATTGCATACTAATGACATCTACCACTCAATACATCATACACCATATACCAGAGTTGGACTGGGGACCAAACCAAAGTAACCAAGACATAAGTGGTGACAGGCTTCTATGATATGCATGTAGCTATGCTGGGTCAGCCTTGATCTTCAGCCTTATGCAAACATGGACCCCCTTAGTTGAGACTCTCTGGGCTGCATCATTTCCACTACATCACTGTTGCAATAATGCTCAATTGCCACTCAGTAAGGCATGCTGTGTGTCATACAATGCACCACATGCAATGACTTATACCCCACATCATCTTGTAGCCGAGTGTTGGGTGTGGCTGTGTTATCATTGTAATTGCAGTACAAGATAGATGTAATAACTTCCATCACCTTCACACACCACTCCCTGCACAGATATGCCAGGCTATGATGCCATGCACATGTAGAATCTTAAAGCACCAGCCTTGAATAGATGGTCCCAATATCATTATATGTTCTTGAAAGCATATCACTACTAAGACAATTCATTGTGCACGATAAATAAGCTTTGTGATGCATTCTGTAGTGTATGACATTTGTGATGATATCATACATATTGATGTACTTTGGTGCTGTTGAAAAGTCCTTCCATTCAAGGTTTCATGGCACCAAGACAAAGACGGGAGAAAACCTACTAAAGCCGACCTCTAAATTTGACCTTTACTACTTCGATGATAGAGTTAGTGATGTGCGCAACAGATGTAGCATGTCAATGTGGGTATGTAAATGAACCCTCTACCTCACACCCTCCCTTTCCACACCCTCTATCTTCTCACACTCCATAACCGGCACCCATCTCCCACACCCTCCTACATCACACCCTTGCCTATCACACCCACACCCACATCCCACACCCACCTCCTCAATACCCACACCCACCTCCCGACATCTACACCCACCTCACCACACCCACATCACCATATCCACCTCACCACACCCACAACACCCACCCACACCCATATCCACCTCTCAACACCCACACCCACCTCCCCACACCCACACCCACCTCCCCACACCCACACCCACCTCCCCACACCCACATCCACCCCCCAACACCCACAGGCCCCACCTCCCTGCAACCACACACCCCTCCCCACACCCACCTCACACTCACCTCCCACACCCACCTCCTCACCTTCACCCACGCCATACCCACCTCCTACACCCACTCCCCCCTCGGCCCACACACATACATACCTCCCACCCACACCCGACCTCCTCACACAACCACACCCAACCCATCTCCCCACCACCCACCCCATACCCCCTCCCCACCCCATACTCCCGCCCCCACCCACACGCACCCCCAAACCCACACACACCTCCTCACTATCTCCCCACCCACACCCCCCTCCCCACCCACCCCCCACACCCCCGCCCCACCCCCCCCCACCCCACCACCCTCCCACACCTCACCCCAATCACACCCACCTTCCCACACCACCTCCTCACACCCCTCCACCCCACCATCACCGCCCACCTCACACAGCCCTCCCCCCCACCACACCCCCCACTCCACACCCCCCTCCCCACACCATGCCCACCTCACCACACCCACACCCACCTCCCAACACCTACACCCACCTCCCCACACCCATCTCCCCACACCCACATTATCACATCACTTACAGATCGTGCTATATTGACGTCAGCACCTGCTTTCAATAAGATCAGTACTACACCTCGATGACCATTCTGACTTGCCATATACACTGCTGTTGTATTGTCCTGGTAAGAATTGAACATACATTGTTCATATAACCACCTCCATCGTGAATAGCAAGCAATATGCAGGATAAAACAGGGTGATTTGAAAGGGTAGAGAAACGGGGAGAGAGAGAATGAGGGAGGGAGAGAGAATAAGAAAGAAAGGGATGTTACCCCAGCTAATGCAAATGTATCTCAATAGACCCTTCCCTTTAAGAAGAACTCCGGACGTGACATCACTAATCAACGTACTTCACGAATTGGGTTAAGTATACGTTAATGAGTGATGTCACGTCCGGAGTTCTTTAAAGGGAAAGGTCTATTATTCACCACACATGGTTTAGCTTTCACACTCTAAGAGCTGCTCGAAGTGTACATATTCGTATGTGACGTCCTGAAGTATGATGGCACTACACACCAGTTGTGTATGAATGACTTCCATACCATCACACTCACTTCAGTAGAAGTACTTTCAAGGGTAATGTGGAGATGTGACAGTAATGTCAAAGGCAGCTAGCTGGTATCGATTTAGAAGAACAAATTGGAATCGTTGCATTGAAAAGAGCAGATCCAGGATTTCAGGGTGAAGATGGCAAAGGGTGGGGATGGTGCGTGAGGGTATTATGCCATATACTCCCCCATCAACCCCTGATGCTAGCATTTATTTGCTCTTCTAAAGTCACAAACTACGTAGGAACACATCACTTAAAGCTGCAGCACACACATCAATGGAAATTACGTGTGGAATTGCGCAAACTTTAAAATTTCATCAGCACACAGAGATGTACAGTATTCCATATATACATCATGAGGACTTAATTATGCATTTTGGGAGGTTTATTAACCTCTCGTACGGATACCCTTTAGTATGTGCTGTAGATACCACTGGAGAAAGCGTAATGAATGCAATAAGAGCTCGTTAAGCTTTATTGGCTTAGTGCATGTCGCAAGCAGCCTTATATAGAACTAGTGATCAGATTTAAGGCGAGTATTGTGAGGAACAAAATTAAAGTTCTCATAAAACCAATGCATTATTGGTGTAATAGTATTCATAATATGAGGTCGTTATTACGTTCACATTAGCGCTTCTCTATGCCTCCATATTTTATAAACGTGTGCCGTTAATGTCTTCACAGCGTGTTACCAATGTCAGGATTTTGCTTAAAAATACTGACAAGTCCAGAAAAATTCTGTTCAGATTTGGACAAGTAACAAAAGGTACTGTTACGGTAGCTTTCTGTGAAAAAGCTACTGCTGCAGGATCTGCAGCAAAATGGCTACTTAATAGATCATGTTAAGATATTTGATTGCTGCCTTTACACATAACGGATACTTAAATTATGCAATGTTCCAATGTACCTTTCTACACTTTATTTCGTGATATGTGTAATAGGGTTTCGGTTAGATGCCTTTATGAATGCACTTCATATGATCGACTATTATATAGCTATTATCCACACACACCCGGAGCAAAACACATTTAATACATCACCAATACTATGGAGCTGCATCCACAACACATGCAATGCCTTATGCCCCACATGATCTTGTAGCCACATACACACAATTCATACACACATTTAAACGATGCAGTGTTGAATTGAGAGCATCTACTACTAATCTCCTGACAAGTAAAGCTACACTGTATTCTCGTGCTGCCTAGTAATAGTTTGCTGACTTAAGAACAGCTTTTTGTCATTGAAACAATGCAGCTTGTGTGCTTTTAATTTAATTCTATCTGCCTCATGACATATTGATTTTCTCCTGATGTGTTGACTTCTCCAAACACACCTGGAGCAAAAGTCATTAATAGAACTGAACTGAAACCTACATGTGAAAATTTACGAGACTAAAGAATTGTGTTTTTTATTTCACTACCTCTGCAGTATGATTGAAATTAGCTCCTGCTTCAATGAGTGACTTCACAATTTCAAAACGTCCATTCTGACTTGCAGCGACCAGAGGAGTCACACCATCCTGCAATACAAAATCCCATCATTACCCCCTCAGGGTATTCTACTTAATTCATTCTGGTGCTCCTGCATGTATATGACAGGATGCTATTTGCAAAAACACATGAATGCTATATTCACCCTTCAACACATGCACACACATAATCAGTTGCCCTATGGGAATGCACCTGTAGGACAAGGACAGCGAAACCAGCTAGTGTTAGACTTAAAACATGTGTAAAAAATGAGGAGGTGCCTACCACATCTCCATTAGAAACAAAATGCTCTGGTTTAGCTGCCACACTCCCCGGGGAAATGTACTGCACATAGGTGTGGTGTATTTCCTTATGGTATTGAGTGCTGATATGCCAGGTGCATGATTTATGGAAAGCAGAGAGACCTCATGCCGAGATATTCATATCAGTATGTGTTGGTATTCTAATATGGGTGTTGTCTCACTTACAAACAAGAACCCTTATTATACAAAATGGAAATATGATAAAACTATCATATAGTGAAGATCAATGTTCCAGATGGTGGATGGATAAAGTGAAGGAACTTGAAGCCTGTATGGAACCAAAACAATTTGCTTCCGTTCATGTGATCAGAGATAGATTTCATCAAACAGATATGCATACAGCATATAAATGTATAACAGTACTAGTGCTGCATAATTGAATCTGAAACTATAAATGGCTACCTGTATACGGTTTAGTAGTTAATGTAAATGGCCACCTAGATATGTTTTATGCTGTTGAAACTTTGTCTAACTATTCCCCACCATCAGTAATGCATGTACATGTGTGACCTTCTCATGGAGTCAAAGATGAGTTCACATTTCTAGCGAGTTGGGCTGTATGGTGTGCCTGTCGCTGATTAACGATGTCAACCCTGGGCAAGGATTACATGGGCTTCAACTACAATATGATAATGGTGCTGCAAACTCAAGAGTCAGCCATGATGGTTTTCACTTCTACATGCATGCTTGCTTAACTCTTTGAACACCAAGTGCATATGTACATGCATGCACACAAAACGAGAATTATCTACCTCACCATTCATGCAGTGCTATGTGTAATCTTGTATTGATCAAAATCACTTTGAATATGCAATGAAATGCAATACTGATATGCATGAAATGTTATATATATGGTACCCATTTTATACACATTTGTGTGTCCATTATAACTCGCATTTGTGAACTCGCAAACAGGATGGGAGGGGGGGGGAAGGGGGGGAGGGCGGGTGAACATATACTGCTCTACGCATTCTTGTTCTTGGAGCATTGAAGCAATGCATTAATGAAGTGAAATCATGGGGTTTGTTAGCAAGCCCTGGAGAAGTAGGGTCATGTGAAGTCGTCCCATAGTAGGAGCAATAAACTCAGGGCAACAATGTATTGCACACAGTTTCCTAATTCTAGTAAGTTTGGAGTTTGGTTCTGATACTGCCTGTGAAACCTGTGTAACTAATGACCCTGGAGCTTCGAAAGCCGCGAGCAATGATGATGGTGGCATAAAAATTGCCTGAGACAGCAAGTTGAGTTCAAAAACAGAAGACGGTTCTGGTATAAAGAATAGTACTGGATGTGAAAGTTGCGTTTGTATGAGTGTCTGTGAGAACGACTGCATGAGAGGGTAGTGCAACCTAGGACTCTGTTCCATGTTGAATGCTTCTGCCAAATAGCACGTTGTGGGAGTGGTGGGCTGCACAATAATCGGCAGCTGTTGTGCATTGGCTGGAATGAAGCAGCTACTGAGAACCTGGAACAGGCCGATTAAGCGGATCTGAACCCACGACTGACTCTTGGCTTGAAATGTTGTCATCGGGCCTGTTGAAGCAACATCGGTGTTTCTCTGGTAAGCAGTTTATGCATGGTTGTTTCGCTTTTACGCATGCACATGATTGGCTATGGGTGTTCTTTCCATTGCAATGACAACATGGAGCTCCCTTACCTTGTTCGGTGATAAGCCGACTGCGGGTTTTCATGCATGTCTGATAAATCTGATTTATGAATAAGAAGCGATGAAGGAACTGCAAGCCTGCACCATCGCCATATTATGCTTCCATGTTCTTCTTCTTATTCATTATTACAAAAACAACACTATATTAAGAGTACAACCTATTATTCCCTAAGGCACAACCTAATAGCAGTTAGGAGGTCCCTGGCCAGGATGGCTCCGGCAATGGAACGAATCAGGGCTATATTCAACCGGCCGTAAATTTCTGCCACAGCTGCTGATTTAGGGGAGGACTGGTGAATGGCCAGGTAGGATGCCAGCCTGGAGAAGGTATGGTGGGCCTCCTTGCCCCAATTGCCATAAGTCTCCACAGCAAACGGAATGCAGGACCAGCCCAAATCTTGGCATTTCGGACCATTTGAGTGGAGCTTATGGGCCTCAGCTGCAAGGGCTGCTGCACCAGCCTGGTGACACGATTCACTTACTATTAAGACTAGTGTTAGACTTAAAACAATGCTGCCATTGTGGCATGTGATGAAAAATTGGAGGAGGTGCCTCCATTATGTGTGAGGTCTAGTACTACATCACAGTCACGATAATACTCTGTTGAGACATGTGTGTGGTGATCACAGGCTATGATGTCATACATGTTTAGTGATCACCCACAATTAAATTAAATTCAGGGTGGTAAAATGTCTTCAGGAGATGACCATTCCCATCACCCAAGGCAAAGTCATGCTCTCAAGTGGACAACTGAAAAGATTTCTAAATCCCTAGTTGCACTGTACCTAGCATTGTACCAGGTGTTTCTACAACCTTTTGAATGGTTATTAACATTATGTCACCTAATGATGCAGTGAACGATGAAACAGACATCTGTGATATTCCATGTAAGAACTTGAATAATCAGTTCTAAGCTTTGTGAGTTTGTGATTATATAATAGATATTAAAGTACTTTGGTACTGTTGAAAAGTCCTGCCATTCAAGTGTGTTACAGGCTTCATGGAACCAGGAATGACTTGAGAAAACTTACTAAAGCCGACCTCTAAATTTGACCTTTCAAGTGTACAGACATCGATGGTAGTGATGTGCACAACAGATGTAAGATGTCAATGTGAGTATGTGAACGAACCCTCTTCCTCACACCCTCCCTTTCCTCATCCTCTATCTTCACATGCTCCATAACCTGCACCCATCTCCCACATCCTCCCACATTACTATCACACTCACTTACCCACCCACACCCACATCCACCTCCCCACACCCTCTGTTCCCATCATCCTCCCTCCCCAAACCTCACCCATCACACCCATCCTCCCAATATCCCCTCTCCTAACACGCTCCCAAATCACATGGTAGGATCACCAGACACTTGCAGGCAAGACAACTTGGAGAGAGAATTGTCATGTGTCTATTGTACATGTTGAGGTTTACATGACCACATGTACCTTTGGCGATCCCTGAACCATACCTTGCATATATATACATATGCAGCCACAGTACAAAGCAAGGTGCTGTGCCTTGCTACAACTAGAACACTGCATGCATTTTATGACATCACTTATGTGTGCACTGTGTCAGGAGTAAGTCACTCATTAGCTGATGGCATTCAGTGCATTGGCATGAATGGTGTTTTGCTTCCAGGAGAACACATGAATGCTATATTCACACCTAAACACAAGCACACACATAATCAGTTGCCCTATGGGAATGTATCTGTAAAACAAAGGACAGCGAGACCAGTGATAGGCTTAACACAATGCTGTCATTGTGGCATGTGATGAAACATTGGAGGAGGTGCCTCCATTATGTGTGAGATCACTACAACACAATGGCGATGATATTCTGTTGAGACATGATGTGTGGTTTGGATGGTATGCACACAGAGTGATTACAGCTATAATGTCATACACATGTAGTGATGTGTAAATTCACACACCATTCCCTGCATGCTGTGTGGCTTGGGACACATGTACACGAACAGAGGTATGAATTTATCACAGTCTATGATGTCGTACAGTGTTCACATGTAGATTTTGTGTGAATGTATTACACTGCAAATATGTGTAATAGACCTTATCGGCCTGATTGATATTAGCCCCAGCCTTAATTAGTGCCTTCACTACATCAACATGTCCATTAAAACTTGATGTTTTTAATGGGCTCAAACCATCCTGCAATACAAGTGTCGGCATTTTAAACCAGTGGAGGTGATGGTTCACACATTACACTTGACAGATGTACAAAGGGTGGTGGTAAAATGTCTTCTGAAGATGACCATTCCCATCACGCAAGGCAAGGTCATGCTCTCAAGTGGACAACTGAAGAGATTTGTGAATCCCTAGCTGGACTGCACCTAGCATGTACCAGGTGTTTCTACAACTTTTTGAATGGTTATTAACATTATGTCACTCAATCATGGTGTAGCAGATGCACCAGACATCTGTCAGTCCATGTTGTGCATGATATAAATAACTTGAATCATCTGTTCTGTACTGCAGCTGTCCTCTAAATTTCACCTTTATTGTGGACAATACTTCATGTCAATGTGGCTATGTGAACTAACCCTCTTCCTCACACCCTCCCTTTCCAAACCCTCTATCTTCACACACCATAACTTGCACCCATGTCCCATACCCTCCCATATCACACTGTTGCTCATCACACCCTCGCTTTACACCCACACCTCCCTCCCACCTACATCCACCTCCACACCCACCTCCCCACATCCACAACCACTTCCCCACAACCACAACCACTTCCCCAAACCCTCCATTTCCATCATCCTGCCTCACCAAACCCTCCCTCATTACATCCACCCTTCCATTACCCTCTCTCTTAACACACTATTCAATCACATGGTAGGATCACCAGATACCCAGATCACACCGCCAAACTCTCAGGCAAGACAACTTGGGAGAGAATCTCTTTATTGATGTCCTGCATCTTTTGTACATGTATACTGCACGTGGTTGGAGATTTTAGACATGCAAAGCCACTTCCCAAAACCAGTACTTGTCAATTGTGTTCTAATATTTACATGTAATATTTAGCTTCCCCCTTCCTCCATCCCATTAGCACGGCTTTATGGCCACTTGTCATGAATTAAAACATCACATCACTTACATCAGATCTTGCTATATTGACGTCAGCACTTGCTCCCAATAAGCTCAGTACTACACCGTGATGACCCTCCTGACTGGCCATATACACTGCTGTTGTATTGTCCTGGTAAGGATTGAAGGAACAATACATATTAAACATACACTGTTCATACAACCAGCTCCATGCATGAGTATAGCAAAGTGCAGGTTAGAACACAGTGAATGAGAGAAGGGTAGAGAGATGGGAAGGGAGAGGGTGAGGGAGGGAGGAGAGAATAAGAAAGAAAGGGATGTTACCCCAGCTAATGCAAATGTATCTCAAGTATACACCACACGCAGTTTAGCTTTCACACTCTCAGAGCTGCTAGAAGTGTACAAAGTTTTATGTGACCTCCTGAAGTATTATGATTGTCAAACAAGGGGTAAGCAGTATCCCCCGAACAGAAATTTTACACAGATGCATGACTGAAATCCATGCCTCTGAGGAGCAAGTGGCTAAATGCGACGCTAGCTGGGAGATAGACTCCAAAGCCTCCTTTTCCCAAGCTCCATATGATTCCACTACCAATGGTACCGGATCCAAGCCAGTTCATCACATTTGGCATCATTTGAACAGTGCTTTCTTTGCTCCGTGGTCTGAGCAGCTGCACCTGTTGTCATACTGGCTTCCATAATAATTGTGGGATTAAGCGGGGATGTTTAGATAGAATGGCCCTGGAGTTGGCTCTTATCAGAATCAATTGATGTCATACACGTTTAGTGATCACCCACAATTAAATTAAATTAACATCACCAGACATCTGCCTATCCATGTTGTGCATGATAAATAGCTTGAATAAGCTGTTCTACGTAGTGTATGACATTTGTGATGATATAATGAATACTGATGTACTGTGGTACTGTTTAAAAGTCCTGCCATTCAAGTGTATTACAGGTGTCATGGGACCAGGACAAAGACGGATACATGTAGCTATTTTATTCTTTTTATACATCAGTGCATATTGTGTGTCATTTGTATTCTAATATTTACATGTACTATGGTTGAAATGTAGTGTACATATTTTTATGTAACCTCCTGAAGTTTGATGGCCCTAAACACCAGTTATGTATGAATGACTTCCATACCATCACACTCACTTCAGTAGAAGTACTTCCAAGGTTAAAGTGGTGATGTGACAGTAATGTCAAAGGCAGCTAGATGGCTTATAATAATAAACTGTTTAGAAGAATAAATTGGGAATCGTTGCATTGAGAAGAGCGGATCCAGGATTTCAGGGTGAGGATGGCAAAGGGTGGGGATGGTGTGTGAGGGTATGGGGGAGTGCCTTATACTCCCCCCATCAACCCCTGATGCTAGCATTTATTTGCGCTTCTAAAGTGACAAAATACGAAAGAACACATAACTCAAAGCTGCACATATATCAATGGAACTTATGAGTGGAATTGTGCAAAAATTAACTTTTCATCAGCACACAGAGATGTATTTTATGTATACATCATGGAGACTTAATTATGTAGTGTTCCAATGTATCTTTCTATTTCGTGATTTGTGTGTAATAGGGTTAAGGTTAGATGCCTATAAGCATGCACATATGATAGGCCATTATATAGCTATTATCCACACACACCTGGAGCAAACCACATTTAATACATCACCAATCAACAATGCATACTATGGAGCATCACTACTCCATGCACCACATGCAATGCCTTATGCCCCACATGATCTTGTAGCCACATACACACATTTCATACACACATTTCTATGAGAGCATCTACTGCAACATCTCCATTAGAGACAAAGTATTCTGATTTAGCTGCCACACCTCCCAGGGAAACGTACTGCACACAGGGGTGGTGTATTTCTTTATGGTATTGAGTGCTGATATGCCAGGTGCATGATTTATGGAAAGCAGAGAGGCCTCATGCCGAGATATTCATATCAATATGTGTTGGTATTCTAATACGGATGTTGGCTCGCACTTACAAACAAGAACTCTTATTATATGAAACAGAAATATGAAAAAACTATCATATAGTAAAGATCACTGTTTTATGTGGCTTGGATTAATAAGGTGAAAGAACTTGAAGCCTGTATGGAACCAAATCTATTTGCTCCAGTCCATGTGATCCGAGATAACTTTCTTCAATAAGATTTAAATGTATAACAGTACTGCATAGTTAAATTTGAAACTATAAGTACCTGGATACCTGTATATGGTTTAGTAGTTAATGTAAATGGCCACCTAGGAATGTTTTGTGCTGTTGACACTTTTATTGCCCACCAGCAGTAATGCATGTACATGTGTGACCATCTCATGGAGTCAAAGATGATTCACATTCGTGCGAGTTGGGCTGTTTGGTGTGCTAGTCGCTGGTTAACACGTTGAACATGACGGCAGCCCTGGGCAAGGATAGGAGAGAGCTGGCTGACTAGATGGGCTTCACCTACAAGATGATAATGGTACTGCAAACTCAAGAGTCCAGCCATGATGTCCTATTTGAAGAGTGGGAGAGACAACCACGGGAGTATTTGGAAAGTCCGGGAAGGGGTGCTTTGATATAATTAATTACATTGGTGCATTATCTAATCTCCTGACAAGTAAAGCTATTCTCATGTTGCTAGTACACCAGCTTTTCGTCATACAATACAGCTTGTGTGCTTTGAATTCCTGGTGCCACTAGTTCTGGTTTACATATGGGTAGCTTTCAAAATGAGAGAAAACATTTGAACAAATATTTGTACTACAATTAGTTAGCCAAATGACCTATTATTTAGAAACCATACTGAAACAGTCATTATAGTTGTGTTGGCAAATTTAGACACATTCCCTACCTCCTGCACCTCAGATGAACCGTTCTAGAAAAAGGCTATTCAGAAATTCAATGATGCAACTATCTTTATTAAGTGTTACATGCACTTCCATGACAGCATTCACTTCCACATGCATACTTGCTTAACAATGCTTAACAATGCATGAATGGTGTAGCGGTTGTGTGTGCATGCATGCATATGCGCACTTGGCGTTCAAAGAGTTAACAATGCTTCCACACCTTTAATGTACATGTACTACTCATGGGAGAGCTGGTGGGTAGATGGACTCATCATGAAGAGGGTAAAGGGAGGAGGTGGGGAAGCCCATGAGAACGGTATGGGCCCCACTTTGCCTTAGTCCAGGCCTTACATACTGTACATACATAAACATGGACTATAATTCCCCTCTACATGTACATCACGATCCACACACAACTGGAGCAAAAGTCATTTATTGAACTAAATTGAAACCCATGTGTGAACACTTACAACACTAAATAATGGCGTTATATTATCACTACCTTTGTAGTATGATTGACATTAGCATCTGCTTCAATGAGTGACTTCACTACTTCAAGATGTCCATTCTGACTTGCAATGACCAGAGGAGTCCAACCATCCTGCAATACAAATCCCATCATTACCCCCAGAGGTGGTGCTCCTGCATGCATATGACAGGATGCTATTTGCAAAAACTCATGAATGCTATATCCACACTTCAACACACGCACACGCATAATCAGTTGCCCTATGGGAATGCACCAGTAAAACAAAGGACAGCGAGACCAGTGATAGACTTAAAACAATGCTGTCATAGTGGCATGTGATGAAACATTGGAGGAGGTGCCTCCATTATGTGTGAGGTCACTACAACACTATCACGATACTCTGTTGTGACATGCTGCATGGTTTGGATGGCATGTGCACAGGATGATTATAGGCTATACTATCATACAGATGTAGTGATGTGCAAATTTACACACCACTCCCTGCATGCTGTGTGGCTTGGATCACATGTACACAAACAGAGGAATGTATTTGTCACATGCAGGCTATGATGTTGTACAATGTACACATGTAGTTTTTGTATGAATATATTACAATGACACTGCAAATATGTGTACAGAACTAATCAGCCTGATTGATGCTAGCCCAGCTTTAATTAGTGCCTTCACTACATCAAGATGGCCACTAATTTAATGGACTGCAACCATCCTGCAATACAATTGTCTGCAACTGAAACCAGTGTAGGTGAGGATTGACACATTAGATATTACAGATGTACAAATATGTCTTCTGGAGATGACCATTCCCATCACCCAAGGCAAGGTCATGCTCTCAAGTGCACAGCTGAAGAGATTTCTACATCCCTAGTTGGACTGCACTAGCATTGTACCAGATGTCTCTACAATGGTTATTAACATTATGTCACCCAATGATGCAGTGAACGATGAACCAGACATCTGTGACATTCCATGTTATGAATGAGAAATAACTTGAATAATCAGTTCTAAGCTTTGTGATGCATTCTGTAGTGTATGACATTGGTGATGATTATAATAGATATTGAAGTACATGTACTTTGGTACTATTTAAAAGTCCTGCAATTCATGCGTGTTACAGGCTTCATGGGACCAAGGAAGACTTGACTAAAACCGACCTCTAAATTTGACCTTTTATGTGTACAGTAATTGGATGATAGAGTTAGTGATGTGCACAACTGATGTAAGATGTCAATGTTGGTATGTGAACAAACCCTCTTCCTCACACCAATCCTTTCCACACCCTCTATCTTCACATGCTCCATAACCTGCACCCATCTTCCACACCCTCCCAAATTAAAATGACATCTACCACTCAATGCATCATACACCATATACCAGTGTTGGACTGAGGATCAGACCAAAGTAATCAAGACATAAGTGGTGACAGGCTTCTATGATATGCATGTAGTTATGCTGGGGCAGCCTGGATCTTCAGCCTTAGACAAACATGGACTACCTTAGTTGAGATTCTCTGGGCTGCTTATTTTCCACTACATCACTGTTGCGATAATGCACAATTGCCACTCAGTAAGGCATGCTGTGTGTCATACAATGCACCACATGCAATGACTTGTACCCCACATCATCTTGTAGCCTAGTGTTGGGTGTGGGCTGTATTAACATTGTTGCTAAAGAAAATTGCAATAAAAGATAGAAGTAATAACTCCCATCATCCACCATCACCTTCACACACCACTCCCTGCAGGCTGTGTGGCTTGGTCAAATGTACACAGATATGATGCCATACACATGTAGAATCTCCTGTAAAGCATCAGGAAAGCGTATCACTACTAGTACAATTCATTTTGCACAATAAATAACTTGAATATAGGTTTTGTGATACATGTATGACATTTGTGATGATATAATAGATATTAATGTACTTTGGTACCATTGATAAGCTCTTCCATTCAAGTGTGTTACAAATTTCATGGCACCAAAGACTGGAGAAAACCTACTAAAGCCACCACATCCACACCCACACCCACATAACCACACCCACCTCACCACATCCACCTAACACTCACACCCCCTCACCACACCCACTTCCACACACACATATAGATAACAAACCCTCTTGTAAAGCAACAGACACCTGAGAAGGAAACAACAGTCTAGGATTCTTCACACCATGTAATGTTACATACACTTTGCTATCTTGCATAGTTGGTCCCATTTTCATTTATACGGCTTAACCTTTTTGACTGTACAACTAATGACTACTACCTCTCAAAGCATCATATGCCATATAGTGGAGTTGGACTGGGGACCTATCCAAAGTAATCTATAAGTGGTCACAAGTTTCTATCATATACATGTTACTATTTTAGTCGTTTTAGACATCAGTGCAAATTGCATGCCAATTGTGTTCTAATATTTACATGTACTATGATTGGAATGTTTAGTTTCCCCCTCCTCCATCCCGTTAGCACGGCTATATGCCCACTTGTCATGAATTAAACATCACATCACTTACGTCAGATGTTGCTATATTGACATCAGCACCTGCTCCCAATAAGCTCAGTACTACACTGTGATGACCATTCTGACTTGCCACATACACTGCAGTTGCATTAGTCTAGTAAGGATTGAATGAAAAAAACATATTAAACATACACTGTTCATACAACCAGCTCCAAGCACGTGTATAGCAATGTGCAGGTTAGAACACAGTGAATGAAAGAAGGGTAGAGAGATGACGAGGGAGAGGGTGAGGGAGGGAGAGAATAAGAAAGAAAGGGATGTTACCCCAGCCAATGCAAATGTATCTCAATTATTCACCACACGTGGTTTAGCTTTCACACTATCAGAGCTGCTAGAAGTGTACATAGTTTTATGTGACCTCCTGAAGTATGATGAGTGTCAAACTAGGGGCAAGCAGCATCCCCAGAACACATGAACAAATTACACATGCATGACTGAAATCAACTGTCATAAGTAATAGGTAGCCATGGTGTACATACACTGTGTGCTAGTAAATTCATTTGGCGATAATTGACCAGCCTGGTTAGAAGTGCACTACAACAGTTCAAGTATGGTAGAAGCACAGGGCACAAACATGTCGCTGGTATTGAGATAAGACTGTATAACAGTGTTGCAAACTTTAATCTGCTAGCATTTATTTGCCTTTCTAAAGTCACAAACTACATAACTCAAAGGTGCACATATATCAATGGAACTTATGCGCAAAAATTAAAATTTTATCAGCACACAGAGATGTATTCTATATATACAACATGGAGACTTAATCATGTAATGTTCCAATGTATCTTTTTATTTCGTGATCTGTGTAATAGGGTTAGGGTTAGATGCTTTTATGCATGCACTTCATATGATAGATAAAACATTCTGATGTATAGCTGCCACACTTCCCAGGGAAATGTACTGCACACAGGGGTGGTGTATTTTTTTATGGTATTGAGTGTTGATATGCCAGGTGCATGATTTATGGAAAACAGAGAGGCCTCATGCTGAAATATTCATATCAATATGTGTTGGTATTCTAATATGGATGTTGGCTCAATTTAACAAACAAGAACCCTGTATGGAATCAAAACTATTTGTTCCAGTCCATGCGATCAGAGATAGATTTCTTCAAACAGATATTTCCAACAGTATATAAATGTATAACAGGGTTGCATAATTGAATCTGAAACTATAAGTGAACACCTGTATATGGTTTAGTAGTAAATGTAAATAGCCACCTAGGAATGTTTTGTGCTGTTGACACTTTTATTGCCCACCAGCAGTAATGCGTGAACACCTCATGGAGTCAAAGATGAGTTCACATTCCTGCGAGTTGGGCTGTATTGTGTGCTAGTTGCTGATTGATGCGTTGTACATGACGTCACCCCTGGGCAAGGATTGGAGAGGGCTAACTGACTAGATGGACTTCACCTACATGTACGAGATGATAACGGTACTGCAAACTCAAGAGTCAGCCATGATGTCCTATTTGAGAGACAATTACATGTACGTGCGTGCAGACAACCACGGGAGTACTTGGAAAGTCCAGGCAGGGGTGCTTTGATGTGATTAATTACATCGGTCCATTAACAAATCTCCTGAGAAGTAACGCTTTTTTTGTGTTGCCTATTACAGGTTTGCAAAACTATGAACACCTTTTCGTCATTTAAACTGTTCATACAATACAGTATGTATGCTTTGTATTTATATTACTATCTGTTTCATAACATTTATAATGTTCTTCTGATGCCACTAATTCAGTCTACATATGGGTAGCTATCAAAAATGAGAGAAAAAGTTTCAACAAATATTTATGCTACAATTAGTTAGCCAAATGACCAATTATTTAGAAACCATACTGAAGCAGTCATTATAGTTGTGTAGGCAAATTTAGATACATTCCCTACCTCCCTCACCTCAGAGCAATTGTTCTAGAAAAAGGTGATTCATTTCTAAATTCATTGATGCAACTATCTTTATTTAGCATTACATGTTCTTCTATAACCGTTTTCACTTCCACATGCATACTTGCTTAACAATGCTTCCACACCTGTAATGTACATGTACTACTCATGGGAGAGCTGGTGGGTAGATGGACTGAAATGAAGAGGGTAAGGGGAGGAGGTGAGGAGGCCCATGAGAACTGTATGGGCCCCACTTTGCCCTTACACATAATCAGTTGCCCTATGGGAATGCACCTGTACAACAATGGACAGCGAGACCAGTGATAGACTTTAAACAATGCTGTCATTTTGGCATGTGATGAAACATTGGAGGAGGTGCCTCCATTATGTTTGAGATCACTACATCACAATCACGATGATACTCTGTTGAGATATGTTGTCTGGTTTTGATCGCATGATCACAGGCTATGATGTCATACATGTTTAGTGATGTGTAAATTCACACACCACTCCCTGCATGCTGTGTGGCTTGGGTCACATGTAAAAATACAGAGATATATATTTGTCACAGGCTATGATGTCGTACAGTGTACACATGTAGATATTGTGTGAATGTATTACATTGACACTGCAAATATGTCTACTGACCTTATCAGCCTGATTGATATTAGCCCCAGCTTTAATTAGTGCCTTCACTACATCAAGATGTCCTTTAAAACTTGATATTTTTAATGGGCTCCAATTATTCTGCAATACAAATGTCGGCATTTTAAATCAGTGGGGGTGATGGTTTACACATTACACATGACAGATGTACAAAGGGGTGGTAAAATGTCTTTTGGAGATAACCATTCCCATCACCCAAGGCAAGGTCATGCTCTCAAGTGGACAACTGAAGAGATTTGTGAATCCCTAGCTGGACTGCACCTAGCATTGTACCAGGTGTTTCTACAACTTCTTGAATGGTTATTAACATTATGTCGCCCAAACATGGAATGGTGAATGCACCAGACATCTGTCTGTCCATGTTGTTTACGATAAATAATTTGTTTTAAGCTTTGTGATACATTCTGTATTGTATGACATTTGTGATGATATCATACATATTGATGTACTTTGGTACTGTTTAAAAGTTACAGGTGTCATGGGACCAGGACAAAGACGGATACATGTAGCTATTTTATTCTTTTTATACATCAGTGCAAATTGTGTTATATTATTTACATGTACTATGATTGGAATGTTTTGCTTCCCCCTCCTCCATCCCATTAGCACGGCTTTATGCCCACTTTTCATGAATTAAAACATCACATCACTTACAGATGTTGCTATATTGACATCAGCACCTGCTCCCAATAAGCTCAGTACTATACCGTGATGACCATTCTTACTTGCCATATACACTGCTGTTCTATTGTCCTGGTAAGGATTAAAGGAACAATACATATTAAACATACACTGTTCACACCTCCATGCATGTGTACAGCAATATGCAGGTTAGAACACAGTGAATGAAAGAAGGGTAGAGAGATGAAGAGGGAGAGGGTGAGGGAGGGAGAGAATAAGAAAGAAAGGGGTGTTACCCCAGCCAATGCAAATGTATCTCAATCATTCACCACATGCGGTTTAGCTTTCATATTCTCAGAGCTGCTAGAAGTGTACAAAGTTTTATGTGACCTCCTGAAGTATGATGATTATCAACGAAGGGGCATACAGTATCCCCAGAACAGATGAAACAATTAATTTTACACACATCACTGAAATCAACTTGGTGTACTTATGCTAATAAATTCAATGGACGATAATAACCAGCCTGGTTAGAAGTTCAAGTTCAAGTATGGTAGAAGTGCAGGGCACAAACATGGCGCTAATATCGAGACTAGACTGTATAACAGTGTTGCAGAATTGAACCTGAAACTATAGTGGATACCTGTATGGTTTAGTAGTTAATGTATAAAACTACTGTCTAAATTTGAACTTTAAATACTGTGTACAGTACTAGGATGATAGAGTTAGTGATGTGCACAACTGATGTAAGATGTCAATGTGGGTATGTGAACAAACCCTCTTTCTCACAACCTCCCTTTCCACACCTTCTATCTTCACACACTCCATAACCTGCACCCATCTCCCACATTACACCCTTGCTCATCACACTCACACTAACCTCCCACACCCACATCCACCTCCTCACACCCACACCTCCCTCCACCCACTTCCACCTCCCCACACACACACCTCCCCACACCCTCCATTCCCATCATCCTCCCTCATCAAACCCTCTCATCACAACCAACCTCCCCATACCCTCTCTTAACACGCTCCCTAATCACATGGTAGGATCACCAGATACGCTCTCAGGCAAGACACCTTAGAGAGAGAATATGTTTAGTGATGTCTATTGTACATGTATTCTGCACTTGGTGGGACATTTGAGAATGTGGTCATTTCATGTTGTGCATGACCCTGTAGTGTATGACCTTTGTGATGACATAATATACATTGATGTACTTTGATACTGTTGAAAAGCCCCTCCATTGAAGTGTGTTACAAGCTACATGGAGTGACTGGAGAAGACGTACTGTACCCAGCCCATTCTAAAGCCTCCATTGGAGTTTAGCAACAAGACAAACTGCACACACCTACCTCATTAGTTACATTCATGTCCACATGACCCTCGGTGACTAGTCTCCTCACAGTGGCTATGTCTCCATCACGTGCAGCTGAGAGCAGTAGTGTTGCTGCTGCTGCTGCTGCTGCTGCCTGCATGTGTGGAACAATAATGTCCCTCATTAGTACAGTGTATATCAAATCCAGCATGTGACATGCCTCACATGTCTGTACACAATACACATAGCCTACAACATATGAGGGTCAGGGGAGGAGGAGATAATACGCAGTCTCTAGGAATGCCCATGTGTGTGATCATGTGACCTGCAATACCCATGTGTGTGATCATGTGACATGCAATGCTCATGTGTGTGATCATGTGACATGCAATGCTCATGTGTTTGATCGTGTGACATGCAATGCTCATGTGATGTGATCATGTGATGTGATGTGATACTCATGTATGTGACTATGCAGTGTTTGTGTAGACTTATTTTGGATGCAAAATGCATGCATTGCTACATGTTCAGGTATGAGGGAATGGAGTTACACTACACACTAACGACACTACACAAGGCTATGCCATTTACAGGGTTACTCGGTCAAGCATGTATTAAATAATAAAAACTTTTGCCATTACGATGACAGATATCAATAACGGAATACAAGTACGCTCAACGACAACAGAAACAGGATAGGTGTAATCCAATGCAAATACTAATGATGTAATCGATAACGCATTATCACAATGGTCTGCCAATAATGACGTAATGAACATGGATACATGTAACCATACGTACTAACCCAAATGTCAAGATGAGCCTATTGGTGTAGTAAAGAGAAGCATGAAATGTGTGTGGGTTGTGTGGTGTGGACTTCGTGGACCATCAACCACACAACAATGGTATGTTCTAAAGAAAATAAATTATTAATAGTTAATGGAAAGACAGCACGTTCAGGGAGCTAGCTAGCTCGTATGCACCACGAGTAACTACCGGCTGGTGTTCCGTATCAGACCCCGTGGACCTAACAGCATGCACTCTTCCACGCATCGGGTGGAGAGTTTCGCATCACGGGTGATGCGCATGCATGTCCGAAGGCCTTGTGCTAGGCCAGTGAAACAGTTAATCCGGGCCCTGCCGGGGTGTGCCTCGACTTTAGCCTTAGGCACACGAGGATTGCTCTGCCGTTATTACACCACTGTCACGACGATGCTCGATCGCTACCGAGACATGCCATGCTCGAATGAAGGACACACCTACCTCAGCTTTTGCGTCCACACGACCTTCAGGCGGTATGGCGGCTGTGTCACCATCACGTGCAGCCCGGGTCCGTTGTGTTGCTGTCTGTGCGTAAACACATTATTTTCACTCGTAAATATACATGAACTACAGTAAATCAATCGTGGTGCTTACTTGATCCATGCTATAGCCGCACACTCAGCCTACCGGTATCCACATGCATTGCAACGCGCATGCCCAATAATATAGCGTGGGAGATGGCCTTATAATTAGCCTGGCGATTAGGCGAACCTATCTCTCATCGCTCCCTACGGCAAATAAATGTGCTTATTCAGAATATATCCATTCCCGCAATGTGTCGTTATAGTTTCGCATGAGTCTAATTACGTTTGCTCAGAGAGGCTGTGAAGAAACAAGTCAGAACAGAGGCATCGCAAGGTAAACGAAGGAGAGGATAATTTCCTAAACTTCCTAGATGGTTTTCTAAACTCGTGGTTGGTTCTTTTTAGATATCTTTTAAACTTTGGGCTGTGTACGATGATAAAAGCGCGCGAAAAGCGGTGCGAAAGCGAAGTCTAATTTTTTTTTGTCAACTACTGTGCCAACAGGCAGCATGATTAAGCAACGAAAGATAGCGTAAGAGCAAACACAGTGAATATATGGGTACGTAGTGGTGGTTTCAAGGCAATCAGTTTTATAATCATAAAGATCAATCGCAAAACTACGCTTACAATACCTCCCGCCTTTCGACAATCCTTGTACCTTTATGGTTCATTGAATCGGCCCCCAAAGTAGTTTAACAAGAAGACGAAGGTGGATGGGGTGCGTGGAAGGATTGGAAAATCTCTTTACTTAGTGATTGCTAACTTACAGCCCTCTATATGCGAGCAAAATATTATACTCTTATTTTTATTTAGAAAATGTTTCCACAAGGGAAGTTGTCAAAGAAGCTTAAGTGTGAAAGGCAAAATCGCCAATGCACTACCCTGACGGTCTCAATTGACATTGACATCTGGATGAAAGCCAGGAGAGCTAGACACCGTCTAGAGCTGCAACTTAGTCAAGTTACTGTTGTGCAGACACTTCTTTCTCCAGGTAAGTTATTTTGGTATGCTTTTATAGAAACTTTATTATGTGGCCTGTCTCTATAGGATGGTCCAAAGTAGGAGATTTGGATTTTGCGAAGGTGGTTAAAGATTCGTATGCTATTTTGAAGTTGTCCCGATGTGTTGTCATTGATGACACCATGCAGTGGCATGTTCAGGTACATTGTGCACAAGTCACAACACAGCAGGTTGAATATGTGTTTCTTCTGTAGGTGGATGGCAAGAAACTGATGTCATCAGTGCTTACTTTCAGCCAGGTCCCTCAGCCCCTTACATTCCTTGCTGATGTCAAGACACTTTGGACCTAGTACACAGGTGCCATGTATGTTGTGGTAATGCATGCATGGTGATGAAAGGTTCATGGATTACATTTTGTCAAAGGATGGAAAGATAATGAATCGGCAAGATACTGTGAATATACTATGATGACCTATATGCATAAACTACAGGCACATAGTGTGTTGCATATCTGGACATTGTACATTCTACCATTCGCCATGCGGAGTGTGATCTCCTCATGATGTCAGATGAAAACCGTGGCCAGCGCTGCAACTGGTGTACATCACCCTAAGGGCCTTACTAAGCCGTCATGAGAAACATGACGCTGATACCAGCTGTACTGACCCTAGCAGTCATGCATCATTCTCACGCTTAAGTAGTCCTGAAAAGTGTATCAGTTACCATTGTGAACATCAGCTACAGTAGTCTACCAACGTCAAATAATCAACCTCCAAATGAAGCTGCAAGTTGCGACTGAGGAAAGAGGCATTTCTGTGGACAGTGGTCTACACTATGATCTGTTACAGATTATGCAAGACAATGCTGAGGCAGTCTGTGAAGCTTACCCATCGGGTTCTTTTGGATGTGTGTTTTGGGAGACACAGATGGAGGCTGCTTCTTTGGATGATGCACGGCATATGTGTTGGGACCCTGTCATGGTGCAGTGGTGCCACTACCTTCATCATCTGTCTAGCTCAGCATATGAAATGATAAGGGAAACTGGTACCATCATGCTCCCATCTCAACGAACGCTAAGGGACTACACCTACCACACTAAAGCTGTAGTAGGGTTTTCTTCTTGAGTTGACCAGTACCTGTCCACTGTTGCTAAGCTATCATCATGTATGCAGAGAGAAAGATGTGTAATCATCATTTTTGGTGAGATGCCTATACGTCAAGACCTTACATTTGACAAGCACTCAGGTAACTCATACTTCAATAACCTGTCATTCGACATGTACTTTATTAATAGGTGGTCTGACTGGGTTTGTTGATATTGGCGACATAAATAATCACCTATCCCAGTACAAGAGCCAAGTCTGCAATGATGACATCAGGGACTCTTTAGCCTCATCTATGTTGGTTCTGATGATCAGAGAATTATTCACGAACCTTAAGTTTCCATATGCTCAATTTCCCTGCACAGAGTTATCAGGTATGGCTTTATGAAATCATTGCATTTTATATAAATTTATTCCATGCTAGGTAATCAATTTTTTCCTATGATACGGAATGCCGTGTCTCGCCTTGAGAACCTGGGGTTTATAGTACTGGCTCTTTGTTGCGATGGTTTGTCCTCGAACAGGAAGTTTTTTCGTCTTCATTATGCGGGTTCAAAAATGCCTGTCGACGAAGTTATTAACCTTTATGCTCATAATGGTGAAAGACGCTATATCTTCTTTCTATCAGATCCACCACACCTAATGAAGACAACAAGAAATTGCTGGGCAAACCCCAAAAGAAAGTTATGGATAAATGTATTTATGATTTTGTTTCAACATGTTCATCTTGCGCTATACACCGTATCACAGGGAAATGATGCTGGTTTATCATTGGTTCCAAAATTAAAGTATGAGCATCTGCACTTGACTAGCTACTCCAAGATGCTAGTTGATCTGGCAGCACAAGTAAGAGCACATGTGCTGTATCGAATTACATGAATGTTTATACATTGCATGCATAATAGGTTCTTAGCAACTCTGTGTCAAAAGCTCTGATTTTAGCTGTTGGGCCAAAGGCTACACAAACGTCTCGATTTGCAGAAATGTTCAATAAGTTTTTCAATTGCTTGAATGTTTCAAGCCTAACAGCAAGAAAGTTCTCCAGGAACCCATATAGATCACATAAAGATCAGGCACTCATTGGAAACTGAAGGTATGTTTTCATTAAGATTGTATATCACACCTTTATCAGGTCAATTAATTATTTAGTGGCTAACAGATGTGTTTTTGGCGTATCTGGATGAGTGGGAAGAAAGTGTCAAAGGGGCCGGAGAGAGGGTTTTGACAAGTCTCAAAAAATCCTGATGGAGCTCAGTGCTGAGACAAGGCAAGGTTCGAGACTTACAGGTAAAACATGCTTATGTGCATTGTGTAATATTTGAAGAACATCCATCTTTTAGTGATGTCATGTGTTGAACTGGTTCAGTACGTGTTCACAATTCCAGGGGTTTCAGTATTTCTCAGCAATAGGGTATTGCCAAGATCCCTTGGAAAACTTTTTTGGACAGCAACGGCAAAGAGGAAGGGCCCATGAGAACCCTTCAGTGTCTGAGTTCATCCGGAATACAAGAGCCCTGCGAGTCATTTCAACTACTTGCAATACAATTCGATGGAATTAATCACCATTAGTGAGGAATTAATCAATGCTGGTCCCCTTGCTAAACGACCCCGAAGAAGTGCATAGTTGTACATATAACATGTTGTATAATATTATAGATACCATTAATGCACAAATCAATGCAGCTGAATATACCACTACTGTTTAGGGCAAAGTTCACTAAGTAGGGATCGTGTTTTCTTCATTGTTTTATGTTGTTCTTGCTTATACATTTCTAGGCAAGAATTTGCAAATGCAAATCCACCTACAGTGACATACAGGTCCACTATTTTTTGCAGCAATAATTCAAATGAATCATGTTCAATCGCCGCTGCTGCAATGCACCACTGAAAACTTAGGTCATCATTACGTAGTATAGCCTCACTACACGTAGAGGCACACCATTGCTTATTAGAGGCAAGTGCTTATCTCCTCTTCCGTGATCAAAAATATGTCATATGCCTGATCATTAATAGTCCACAGGCCTCAGAACTGTAATCTTGTACTTGCAAGGAAACACGCGCTTTGAGGCGTACAATAAGAATATTGCAGCCTCGGATCCAGCATAGCCTTGGGGGGGGGGGCGGCCGCCCCCCCCCCCCCCCCCCCCCCATCGCGTATGAAATGCCACCCCCGGGCAGCTTTTGCCGCCCCCTGGCAGGCTTTGCCGCCCCCCCCCCCCCCTCCCCCCTTCCCGACGACAAAGATCTACAGATTACGTGTTGCGCCATACTTAAAAGTCAGTTGTACGGACAAATGTCAACGAAGCGGTGGAGCATGCACGACAGGGCAGGTGCGGAGTGGACCCGCTTGTCGTGATGTTCCATGTGTTTTAGTAGAGAATGCGTGCATGTGAGTGACGAATTGGTTCATTTAACTTGCCGATTACACCCCCCCCCCCCCCCCCCGCCGTAAGCGGACTGCACCCCCCCCCCCCCCCCCCCCCCCCGCCGTAAGCGGACTGCACCCCCCCCCCCCCCCCCCCCCCCCCCGTTCAAACAGCTTCGCATACATTGCCGCCCCTCTGGTAAAACCGCCCCCCCCCCCCCCCATAGCATATTCCTGGATCCGGGGCTGGAACATTGGCAAACCATGAAAACTGTTAGTGGGCTGTTTCCACCACTCGTGTAAAGCCTTTGAAGTATTTACAGCTGCGCACGTGTACTGTGACTCGATTTGGAACGCGTACTCTTTCTGTATCGCCTCAACTGCCAATCATGAATGTGCTTGCTGACCGTAAAGGAAGATTCTTGGACTAATCATATGTTTTTTACATCATTTAGTAACAACAAACTGTCATCGCAATCAAATTCTTGCGTTCTTTCAAAGAATCTATGTCCATCTCTATAACGCAATTACGTCATACGCGAGCGAAACGATTGACAATGTATTGCGTTTCCAATCTATTTCCGTAAGGTTATTAAATCAACCCTGGTGACCAGTGCTGCCGCGATATAGTCTTTAGCCGATATCGCCTATATCGCGATATATCGCGACACGCGATATTGTATCGCGATATATTCATCGAGCAATTATTTATCAATAACCACTCAATTTTCATACAAGTTGAGGTTGCGTTGTTGGGGTGGGCGACACAGGAACAAACACAAAATGCTATAGGGTGCGGGAGGGGGGAGGCCGGCCCGGGGGGGGGGGGGGGGGGAGGGGGGGAAGAGCACTGTATATTGGTACATATACCGGTATACTTGTACATGAATAGGGTGTTGCCAAAATGGTATAAGGAAGTATCTAGCTATGACTGTACCTTTAGAAAGGGCTTGCTCCACGGCATAAGTTATGCACCCATGGACATGAAGTCACTTACTCGACCGGCCTGATAAATACATTTTTTGTAGCATAATATCACATGCAGCAAAAAAATATAAGAGAGGATTAAATCACTGCGTGATTGATATGCTTTCCGATCACATAATGATTCCAAAATGATTTTATGGTTGTGTTGTAATTTTGCCACTATACAAGTAACCCGATAAAAGACTCGTGTCCGATATTTTCTCCATAACCGTGAACTCTTCCGTGACAATATTCAGGAAATAATACATGTACAAATATAATATGGTGAAAAAGAGGTACTTATTATAAGCGTTTGCGGTTACACGTTCAAATACTTACACGCGCGGCTGATTTTTATTTCGATGGGTACGGATAATTTACAGTATATTACATGGCGTTACGCGCCATTAATTAAAGTAGTACGAGGACGTCCTCGAAGTCAGTCGTAGTTACTGGAGCGTAACGCCCGGGAAATATGCAATTTCTTTGCACACTTGTATCTCCATAATGGATTATACAAAACTTAACGAACAAAACAAATCAATAGCGGTAGGACCCTTCTACATAGGTACCTATTTTGAACCGATTTGGACACTCCTACCTGAAGATGTGGCCGTTTTGAACCCTAAGGGGTATCGGACCTTGAAACGTCGGTACCCCGCATGTCTAAGACACCAAAATGGATTTCCACGTATAGTAATGGTGTTGCATTATGTGGTATGTTGTGAAATAGGAACCCGATAGCGTTAATAATTCGGACGATATATGGAACGTTCTATGCGAAAATGGGTCTTGTGGATTTTCATTTTATAACATACAATTTAAATCGATATATCTTCCGAATTATTAACGCTATCGGGTTCCTATTTTGAACACAACATACCACACCATTACTATACGTCAAAATCCATTTTAGTGTCTTATACATGCTGGGTACCGACGTTTCAAGGTCCGATACCCCGTAGGGTTCAAAACGGCCACATCTTCAGGTAGGAGTGTCCAAATCGGTTCAAAATAGGTACCCATGTAGAAGGGTCCTACCGTTATTCATTTGTTCTGTTCGTTAATTTTTACTTCATCCTTTATGGAGATACAAGTGTGCAAAGAAAATGCATATTTCCCGGGCGTTACGCGCCATTAGCGTATTACGACTGGCTTCGAGGACGTCCTAGTAATACGTTAATGGCGCGTAACGCCCGGGAAATCAGTATGCAATTTCTTTGCACACTTGTATCCCCATAACGAATAAAGCAAAAATTAACGAACGAACAGACCAAATCAATAGCGGTAGGACCCTTCTACATAGGTACCTAAATTGAACCGATTTGGACACTCCTACCTGAAGATGTGGCCGTTTTGAACCATACGGGGTATCGGACCTTGAAACGTCGGTACCCAGCATGTGTAAGACACCAAAATGGATTTTCACATATAGTAATGGTGTGGTATGTTGTGTTAAAAATAAGAACCCGATAGCGTTAATAATCCGGAAGATATATCGATTTAAATTTTATGTTATAAAATGAAAATCCACCATTTTCGTATAGAACGTTCCATGTTCTATGTTATAAAATAAAATCCACAACACTATAGAACGTCCGATATATCGCATATCGCGATATATCGCAGCAGCCCTGGTGGTGACTTACTTGACCCATGCCTCTATAGCTAGCTGTACACTCAGCCTACAGGTACGGTCACAAATATTATACCACTCCCACAAGCATTGCAACGCGCATGCCTAAAGATATAGTGTGAGAGATGGCCTTATAATTAGCCTTGCAGATTGTGAAGATTAGAAGAACCTATCTCACACCGCTCCCTACGTAGTTGAAGCAAATAAATGTGCGTATTCACATTATCTTCAAGAGGAAAAAAAAATTACGCAGACCCAGAGATGACGATAGTCAGTCCTGCAAGTCCCACTGCTGTGACTAGACGCGAGTTGTTACGTTTATAGCATTTTATGCATTGGCAAGAGAGTTTTCAATTCATCCAGCAGCGTTATGAACAAAAGCAGTTGCTCCAAACCTTGATTCATATTCTATCACCGAAACGAAAATACTTGAACACAAAGAAACAACTACGGAAAGGGGTGCGCGATATGCTGAAGTGATATAAAACGTTGGCTCATTAAACTCTCATGTCAAGTAAAGCTGTTCTCGTGTCGTGTCGTGTCGGGTTTGGCTACTTCTTCATACAACTTTTCTGCTTTGGACTTAACTAATTGATCTGCTTCATAGGAGAAATCATTTTGAATGTTCTCCTTGATGCCACTACTGTTGGACAACATTTTAAAGTGGGTCTGTCAAACTCGAATGAAAATGGTATGCTCATCAAACGCTCCCATCACCACACCATCCCACCATCCCCATTACCCTCTCTTAACTCTTTGAACGCCTAGTGCGCATATGCATGCACGCACACACAACCATTACACCATTCATGCATGTTAGATATTGCATGCAAAAATGTGTTCATCAGTCTCAACTCTATGATGCATGCATATGCTTCCTACACTTGTAACTTTATAAGTCCATGTACAAAGTAATTATATTTCTTCTTACACTGGCTAAAGAACCCCATTATTCAAATGATTTCACTTCACTTCACTAATGCATCACTTCAACACTCCAAGAACAGGAATGCGTAGCCCAGACCAATGTAGTATATCATGCCTGTTCACTCCCCCCTTTTGCAAGTTCACATTATGGGTTGTTGCAACAAAAGCCCAGCAGGTTATAATAGACACACAAAATGTGCTAACAAACCGGGACCATTGCATTGAAATACAGCATGCTTACAACACTGAAGTGTGACAAATATTTAAACTCAACATTCATCATCTCATACCCAGACCCAAATGTAGTAAGCATTATTGCTTACAGTATATAATACTGCTGCAAGTGATCATGCTTACTATATTTGGGTCAATGTACAAACTATCTCATTCATATGCAATACTAATCAAATATCAATTTTGAATTATGAAATATGTGTATCTACTGACCTTAGAGGCCTGATTAATATTAGCCCCAGCGTTAATTAGTGCCTTCACTACATCAAGATGTCCATTAACCGATTAACGCCGAAATATGTTTTGTTTAGCTACAGTATAGTTGTCCAAAAATCAACTAAATGAGGCGACAGAGGAATGTTAGGTAGCAGGAAGGTGGGTTACAACAATATACACTGAAGCCGTGAACGTGAATAACTTCTAATCGGTGTAATTTTTCAAAGGGTCTGGGTCTTAGGTTATGGTCAGACTTACAGTAAACACATCTGTGACGCAATTTGGCGTTAATCGGTTAAAACTTGATGCTTTTAATGGACTCCAACCAATACAAATAGAATACAATGCAATACAAATATCGGCATCTTTAACCAGTGGAGGTGATGGTTGACACATTACACATGACAGGTGTACAAAGGGTGGTAAAATCTATCATGACATTTGGAACGTTCTATACGAAAATGGGTCTTGTGGATTTCATTTTATAACACAGCATTTAAATCGATATATCTTCCGGAATATTAACGCTATTGGGTTCCTAGGTGTTTATACAATTAAGCAGTTCTTATTATTCAATTTACATTTTACTGATGACGCGTACATGTAAGCTTGTACAGGTAATTAATTCCCAGCCCTTGACGGTTGACCGCCGACCGTGACCGCCAAACTCGAGATTTGACGGTTTTGGCGGTCAGAAATGGCCGTGACCGTGTCGGATAGGCTGCTAACGGTTGGCCGTGGCTGTGACCGGGAAGGATTGATGCCGGCCATTGCTGGCCGTGACCGTGACCGTCAGGGGTCTAATCCGGTCAGCCGGCGTCCGGGACTTGTTCCAATTAGTCAGCCGCGGCAACACTGGTTCTCTGCCGTTATTACATCACTGTCACGACGATGCTTGATCGTTACCGAGACATGCATGATCAAATTATGAACACACCTACCTCATCCGTTACATTTACCTCCACACGACCTTCAAGCGGTATGGTGGCTGTGTCTCCATCACTTACAGCCTGGGTCCGTTTGGTTCCTTTCTGTGCGTACCACATCAGTTTGACTCGTAAACATACATAAAATCAACCCTGCTGACTTACTTGACCCATGCCTCTATAGCTAGCTGTACACTCAGCCTACCGGTACGGTCACATATATAATACCACATTGCATCGCGCATGCCCAATAGCGTGGGAGATGGCCTTATAATTAGCTTTGCAATTTGTGAAGATTTGAAGAACCAATCTCTCACCGCTCCCTACGTAGTTGAAGCAAATAAATGTGCGTATTCACATTATCTTCAAGCGGAAAAAAAAATTACACGGACCCAGAGATGAAGATAGTCAGTCCTGCAAGTCCCACTGCTGTGACTAGACGTGAGTTGGACTTCTGTAAATACGTGTTACGTTTATAGCAATTTATGCATTGGCAAGAGAGTTTTCAATTCATCCAGCAGCGTTATGAACAAAAGCAAACCTTGATTCATATTGTATCACCGAAACGGAAATACACTGTGCAAAAAACTGGATATACGCTATCGGATATTTTGCGTATATTTCGAGTTTACGCATCAAGAATCCCACTTGCGGAATGAACCAGTTTCGCACTGTGCATATTTCGAGTATCCTCAACCGCATCAAGTGCGCTTAGAAGGATTCACAAAACAATGTCTCCGTATACCACTTTGTGACACTTTGCACCGTATACGGTGCTGGGTACGCACTCCGATTCTGTTCATGGTATACTAGTTGGATTCTTAATCAAAAACATACACGTACAACAATCAATATTCAACGTTCAAACTCTGCAGCTATCGAGGAAGACTCCACTGCTGGCTCTTCAACTCGCTGCACGAGTTGCTCAGCAATCCATTGCAATGCGACAACGGGAGAGTTGCGCGTCGTGCTGGCCAGCGCTTCAAAACTGCTTCCCCTCAGAACAGCTATAGCAAAAAGAAAAGGTCATCCGTAAAAATTAAAATGCACTCAGCTAGCCTACGCAGTGAGCGGGATTTCTTGCGCTTGACACCACCTTGATCTCTCAGACTCTTAGCTGAGAGTATAGAAAAAGGGGTAAAGAAAGCCTAGCGAAGCGTTTACCTTTTTACGCTCCAATTCCACTCTTTTATTTACATATAAGAAAAGACACAGATCAGCAGCAATTGTGAATGAAAACACAATCTCTTACCCGCGCCGTATCCGATTTTGCTGACTTTTTCATGACGTCTCTAATCATGACTCGAGGGGGGGAAAAACAAGAGAGACTTACTTGTGCGAACTAAAAGCCGTTCTGGAAGCCATGGTAACGGCGCGGTCACAAAGAAGTACGCTGCAGTGAAAGATCCTGGTGTGTGTGTGTGTGTGTGTGTGTGTGTGTGTGTGTGTGTGCGTGCGTGTGTGTGTGCGTGCATGTGTGTGTGCGTGCATGTGTGTGAAATGTACCACAAGTTGCATGGGGCTGTGCTACGGATAACTTGGTAGGGAAAAACGACACAAACTAGCTACGACCTCGAGATAAGATTGAAGTCAACAACATACACTCAGCAATGAGAATCTGTTGGATAAAACACAATCGTTGCATTTTGCAATTGCAACCAACTAACCATAGACAGTTCCGTTCTTTCCTTATACACGCACGGCATCAATCGAAAGTATGCCACGTGGTGAGTAGCTCTATTAATTGACAAACATAATAGTTATTTTTAACACGCGGTCCATGAAATTTTAATTAATTGATACCGAAACAAGCGAAAAGTGCGCATCACCGTTGAACAAAAAGTTGTCGCGAGCACAATTTAGAGATATATTGATACCAAAAAGTGTAGAATGACCATCTAGAAGGCGATTCCCGCTTTTTCCGCGTTCATAGGCCTTATACTTAAGATGCCCCATCTCGTCAAAGTTAACGGGTTGAGCCGGTTACACAAAAGTGTACACTTTTTTCCTGTTGGCGCATGAGCCAAACTAACGTGATCAAGTACTAACTAGTATATCCTACTAACAAATGTGTACCATTTTGACCTTTGAACGCGTCTTTTGTTCTCGCAAAACCCTCTTATTTGGAAAGTCCCGTTCCCAGACCAAGCATTTAAATATTGGTAAACAATCAAACCTAGTGTATATCGTGCAGATGCATTTGTATGCGTTCAACGTGTTATTTGTGCATATGCCTTTCTATGCGTTCAACCAACTCATGTTTTTTGCCTGATTTTTTCAACTTGTGTTCCTGAAGATATATTTTTAATTCAGGTACCTTCAGAAGGTTGAGGTTGACAGATCCCCATTGAATCTCTCCAAAGGATCGACAAACCTTCTGGAATTTGATTCCATCTCCACTGCTCTTCTTTCTACGTTTCTTTGGTAATTTAAGGGAACTCTTACTTTGTGCAATTCTTTGGTACACAAGTCTCACCTGACCAATAACAGGGACCTCTGATAGTCGTAGTTGTCCCTCCTCGTACTGTACAACTAAACGAGACTGAACAGCTTCAGCTGAAACTTTAAGGTGACTCTTTACTTTCTTTCCATTCACAATTTTACTCTCACCTTCTTGCCAACATTTAGCAATGAACTCTTCAACTCTTGTGGTTAGCTGTGGATGCATGTTTTTATGACAGTGAGCCCAACCTGGAAAGAAATTACCTTCAAAAGAAGCATAGGTTGAAAGACCAATAGTTGTTGAAATAACAGCTGTAGCCTGTCCTCCTACTGAAAAGTCTCTTGTACCCAGAATTGTGTTGGCATTACACATTGCCAAACTGATTGCATCTTTTCGTACTTGAGGACCACTGCATTTATGCTTGTTTAATGTAACAACATTCTTGAAGTGATACAGGCATTTTTTACACTGTGGGTAAATTTCAGCTATTTCTTCAAGGGCTCTTTTCACCTTGTGTTCTTCCTCAATCTTCTTCTGTTTACGTTTGCTTAAATCTACAGATCTTCGTTTATACTTGCTACAGCCCCTTTCTATTACCTTTTTAGACCACAGGTTGTGCAGCATCACTGTAGAGCCACTGAAATTTTTGCCACTGTTGCCAAAAGGGTCTTCATCATTGGAAGAGAGGGGAGCAGTGACCATTTTTCTACACACTGAGGGTACAGACTGTCCCAGGTTCCTGTAAAACATGACTTTTTGCTTTTCACTGTTGTACTCAATTGAATAATAGTTCATGATTCCCTGAATAGCTGCAACGTTAGTCGACCTGAAAGGAGCATCCTGTTTAGGTTGGATACGCGCCTATTATTACAGCAGAATTTATAGTACACAGCATACACTTAGACAAAAATAAATAAATAAATTAATTAATTAATAGCTGCATTGAAATGAGCGCTTTTGGAAAATATCAGTGAGGAAAATGAGGAAGGCCAGCTCCATCATCCATGCCATGTCCACTTCTCCATTATACCCTAGATCCCCGCAAGCAAAGGTTTGTTGCACGCAATATAGCAAAAGCCATTCTGGCACGAACCCATCCCATTACTTCAGAATGTGACTTCTCCCACTTCACCGCAATTTGGCACACAGGCGCTTCATCAGGTGTTGTGCATTGTGACCCAAGACTCCATCTACAGAGACTACAAAGGGTGTAAATGAAGCACGTCTATCTTCAACAGCTGCTGAGTATTTTCTTTTCTTTTCCTGTTTAGGTTTGACTAGTAGTACTATAGTGTTTTTCACACTTTTTGTACTAAGAGCAACTGCTAACTGTTTAGCTGTTGAAACCTTCCTTCCACCATCGCCTTCTGAAATGTAGGCATCCACCCTTGCTTGTTGGTGGGCAAAGTGGGTGTCACATACATCCTTTCCTGCTGCTGCTTCATTGTGGTAATATGCAAGCAGCTCCATTCCTGTTGATGAAACAGCTTGATGCACAAACATCTTCATGTCTTTGCCAGATAAGTTTATGGCATTGTCACTCTGTAGGATAACTTGCTTTAGGTGAGGGAAACGCCAATGTAAGGCATGAAGCCCAGCTTCCAAACAAGACAAGGCAACAAATGAATCGCTCTTCTCATCATCTTGGACAATACAGTCCACAAAGTGAAGCGTAGTATCACTCTCATGATCATTCACTGCATCTTCTTTTGAACACTCATTGTCAGTAACTGCACTTAAATTCACAGGACTGTAACTCACTTCATTTGTGCTCTCAAACTCTTGCTCTTTTCCCTCCATCTGCACATTCTTTATGCCTTCTGTGTCATCAGCCACTGACCATGCCACCTCATCATTCCCCAAACTCTCCACATCATCCCCAAAATTCTCCACCTCATCAACCAAACCCTCTATCTCATCCCTCAAACCTTCCACTTCATCCCCAAAATGATCCATCTTCTCCACCAAACACTCTACTACCTCACCATCCACCTCATCAATGTCTGAACTCTCCATCTCATCAACCTCCGAACTCTCCACCTCATCACCCTCCAAACTCTCCACCTCATCACCCTCCAAACTCTCCACCTCATCATCCACCAAACTCTCCACCTCATCAACCTCCAAACTCTCCACCTCATCAATCTCCAAACTCTCCACCTCCAAACTCTCCACCTCATCACCCTCCAAACTATCCACCTCATCAACCTCCAAACTCTCCACCTCATCATCCACCAAACTCTTCATCTCATCAACCTCCAAACTCTCCACCTCATCACCCTCCAAACTCTCCACCTCATCAACCTCCAAACTCTCCACCTCATCATCCTCCAAACTCTCCACCTCATCATCCACCAAACTCTCCACCTCATCACCCTCCAAACACTCCACCTCATCACCCTCCAAAATGTCTACCTCATCACCTTCTGCATGTTCCACCTCATTATCCCCCAAAGTGTCTTCCTGACAAATGTGAGCATCAGTTGTGTTCTTAACAAACACCGCCATACCAAACTACTGCATTTCTTTTTTGCCATAGTAGGCATCGCCACCTTCCCGGAATCCACGGCTCCAAAACTTTTGTTTAAAGTCAAACACAATGTACACTGTGTCTGCACTCATGCCGTGTCGCGCCTTCTTCATAAGATATTGCTGTTGGACATCCTGGACCACATGGGCCATGTATCTATATGTACGCCTTTCACATTGATGGATAGTTAGAAGAATATCAGCAAGTACATCCTGCTTGCTATCGTCTGAGAATCTCATAAAGGCAGATTGCCTTAGTTGATCATAGAAAAGGAATGAGCACCTGCATGCTTCGCACTCAAGCAGGCCACATACATCTGTGGCTGAATCAGTACATGGGGCATGATGCTCAACAAGATCGAGAGTATATTCGGGCGAATGAGTTGTCACTGTGCTGCATTCAGTGTTGCTTATTTGCCCTGAAATCAAGGCGCACATATCCATCTGAGCTTTTACAGATGTAATCAGCTGTGACTTGATATCCTGAAACAAATTAGGATCATCTGCTAAATTGGAAACAGTTTGATATAATTGAAAAACGTTCCTCTCTTCATCAGAGATCTGATGACATTGATGCTGTTGGCAACTACCCTTAGACTCATACTGATGGATAACTCCTTCATGTACATGCAGCGAATATGTTTAGGAGAGGAAGGAAAAAACTGTGGATTTCTGAAGAAGCAGTTGCGATCTCAGCATTTGGTCAGAATCTGAAGCAGGGGCATTCATATCAATAACCTTATCTACGAGTTCAAAATTGTCAGTATGAAAGTTTACTTTTATATAATCAACCCCAGCTTGAGCAGATTGTTTTTTTCCACGACCAGTGATGTGTCTAGCAATTTCACAGAAGAGAGATTCCTTCATGTGTGGGAGATCAGGAAATCGGATCTTATGATTTTCAGCATACTCCTTATACATCTCAGACACATCACGCTTCAGTACAAGCAATTTCATTGCACAAATATTTTCCAAGTCCTTCCATTTACATGATGTAGCAGGTCCTCTTTTTACTAGCCAAGCCAAGCATGATACATTATTCCAGGAATACACAGTTTCCACTGCCAATTTTACTACTTCATCCTTCATCCTTTGATGGGTTTGAAAAAAAGGAACAAGTTGAAGACCGCGGTGAAGATACTCGTCATCCACTTTTGCCTGGAACATGATGCGTTTCATTGTTGCCTTTGACGATTTCCCTCCAACCTTGGCTAGTACCTCCTGAACATATTCAAGAGGCAGATCCTTTAGCTGGGCTAGTAATGATCGAGCATCAATGGAAGTGGTAGCTCCACATTGAACAACTGACAGTGCTATGCTTGTAGCAACATCATACAGTTGCTTAGAAGCATCAGCTGTGATGGGTGGTATGACAGTACCTTCATCATCAATGTCTTCAGTGGCATTTTCAATTGGAATGTGAATCATTTGCTTTCACATCTTATCTGGTACATGCCATGCTGGCAGAAGCATTTTCAGCACTCCAGTGACTATTCGACTGAAGACACGTTCCAGGGTTGCAAATGCCTTTCCAGTGATGTCTGCCTTAGTACGAGCATTTTTCCTATCATCAATGCTTGGAAGTCTCCTCACATCAAGTACAACACTCTTCTCCACAATACCCAGCTGACTGAGCACACATAGGATATTGGTTGGTGATGATGTATCAATTGGCTTAACACTTTGTGCTTTGGTATAGTTTAGTAATGGTGCTTCCAACGACTGAGCAGGTCCAATTAGATCTGATGATCCAGTACCTGTCGATAATTTATGACTTATGACTTCCAAGTGTAGGAACGGGATCAAGAAACATCATATCTGAGTCCGACAATATGTTCAGGAATCGGGCTGGGGTTTTAGTATGACACTTTGCCATGACTCTCTGGGGGCGTTGTTCATCTTCATTCTTCCTAGGACGTCCCATACGCTTTAAACACATGCAACAAGCGCTGCATAGTCCAGAATTACACCTCTTGCATACTCCCTTTTTGTGCTGCATGGACCACGGGCAGCCATTATAAATCTCAAATGATGTCATTGTTTACATTTACGTCATCCTGTCCTTGGGATAAGCTTTTTGTAGACACCCTGTGTTTACACGCATGTTTAACGATAGCAATGTTTTGTGAACAATATTTGCATGTGATTGATACTAAATAATCAAGTACATTTCATACGCTCGTTACATGCGGTTTGTTGACGGCTTGATCATAGCACAAATCTGTTAGTTGGAAAACATTTCAAGCTGCATTATGAGCTCTGCTGTCCTTAAACTATCATTTATAGTAAAAACCGCTTCTGAGAGCGAAATACAGTGACTTTAAAGCGTAACAAAAAAAAAAGGACAGTTCGCGTCAATACCGCTAAAATCGTGGGAGACGATCCAGCTCGTCAGCTTTTGTAAGGCGAGCTGATCTCTTCTAAGAAAAGTTAATTACAGATCTAGAACTAGCGATCATTGTGCTTTAAGAATATGTCCGTTGCTAGCAACAAAAGTAGCGAGCGACAACTTTTATGAGAATATGGTGCGCACTTTTTGGTATCAAAATGTCATGGACCCGGTGTTAAAAACTAATCATTACACAGAGCATTAATTGGAGATCTGTATGTAGCTAGCTGGTACACTTGAAAAGTTTGTTGACCGTAACACTCTCTTTGCAATGACTATTAATCATTTGATGTATGCCAAGCGATCTATAGGAAGTAATGACGATCCATTGACAGAATGCTGGTGATGTTATGTTAAGCATTACTCTTCCAATCGATATGTCATTGCAAAAAGCAAAATGATAGTGTACAAAAAAGTCAATGTTTGTGGTGAAAACAAATGCTTCTTTGCAAAAGAATCCATGGCAACGACAGAACAGGGGTTATAGACTTCCATGGAGATTCCCAGTGTGTGATGAGAGTGTTGCTCAAGGTCACGTGAATCCAATGACCCCTATGAGGTGAAAAGGTGTCACTGCATGAAAAGCTTAAGGAACATCTTGTCCTCAAGTTGTGGTGGTGAACGGGGCAAGTGTGCTACAAATTGAATTGCACAACTCACCTGTCAAGTGCCACGCTCTCCAAGGTCACGTGAATCCAATGACCCCTTTGAGGTGAAAAGGTGTCACTGCATGAAAAGCTTAAGGAACATCTTGTTCTCAAGTTATGGTGGTGAACGGGGCAAGTGTGCTACAAATTGAATGTACAACTCACCTGTCAAGTGCCACGCCCTCCAAGGTCACGTGAATCCAATGACCCTATTGAGGAGAAAAGGTGTCACTACATGAAAAGCTTAAGGAACATCTTGTCCTCAAGTTATGTGGTGAACGGAGCAAGTGTGCTACAAATTGAATTATACACCTGTCAAGTGCCTCGCCCTCCAAGGTCACGTGAATCCAATGACTCTTATGAAGTGAAAAGGTGTCACGTCATTGCATGAAAAGCTTAAGGACCATCAGGTCCTCAAACAGGGCAAGTGTGCTACAAATTGAATTGTACTACTCACCTGTCAAGTGCCACCACGTGAGTCTTATGACTCGAGGTGTACTGCATGGAAAGTCCAAGGAACATCTTGTCTGCAACCTGCTTTGATGCATGGCATGACAGGCTGTAAATTCAACATGCTTGTTCAACTCCAGTGTTGTACACTACAGTTCACCACCAGACTGGGCCATGGTCCTGGACCAATACTCCAAAGCTCCCTGGCGTGGGTTAAAAAATGTGATCGAACATGGCCTCCTATAATATAAACCTAACTGCACGTGTTAACACATTTGGCGTAGGGCCTACAGACCACTAGGTCCTTGTCCAAAGTTTCTATCATTTGGTAAGCTATTATGACATTAAAATACTACCAACGCTTGAAGTTCAACATGTGAACGTTTGAGTCCGTTTATATTACATAGCATTTAGTCTTATGATCTATCTTTTTTATTTGACGCCTCCGTTGTGTAAACACGGTCTGCCCGCAGGGAATGGTGACATGTTTAGCTCTGGCCTTGCTACGGTTACATGTACATGTACATGTATCAGCCTTTATTTGCAGTAGACCGCTTTGCCAACCATGCGTACAGAGAACACAGATCAATTGCGTTTAGGTCACTGGCTCATTGAGGCAGATAGACGCTGCGGACAAATGTCTGTGGAGTACGATATGGATAGGCTGACTGCTACTTCGATTAAACTACAATCAATAAACACTTGTGCGTGCACGTTTACCCATTGCAGATGGTATGCCCGGATGACATTCTAAACTGAGTACGATAATAGAAGTCACGAGGTGTTGTATCCTAGCTCACAATCTTAATACGATACAACCAACTACTTGATCAACACTGAACACGTGTACAACTGAAGCTCAACATACACACAATGGCATATCAATCCATCAACCGGCAGAACCGGATCTATAACTGGAGAAACCTGTTTAGTGGTAATGAATGTTCTAGAGATAACCGCAATACATAACACTTCTCCCCCCCCCCTTACAAAAAAATAAAAATAACAAAATAACAACACAAAATTTCAAAACCGTTGTGGAGCATTCTTGATACGGCTTGAGTGACGAATCTTGGGAAGTTGTGCAGGAGTAGGCACGGGTGCCGACAATGGCTTACTAACTTCAGCATCCGGAGAATTTCCGCTGGTACATGTAGTAGAGGTTTCCAACCCCTGAGCAGAAGGACCAGCGGTAGAAACTGTTGAGCTTTGGTCAGGGTGGGGCGGTGGTAACAAACGAAACTTGACATGATCAAAATGACGGCGAACTACTGTACCATCTTCTAAGGCTACACGCACTGAACGTGGGCCAGCTAGACTAGTGACCACACCAGGAAGCCATTTCACGGAACTGCTAGTGCTAGGACTGAAATTGCGAACGTACACCTTATCACCTGATAAGAAGGCACGAATAGAAGCGCCCGACTCACTAGCAAGGTGTTGACGCTCCTGTTGCAGAGTGACCTTTGCGCTCAGGTCAGGATGAATGAAGTCTAGGTGAGACTTGGGTCTGCGACCAAATAGCAACTCTGCTGTGGACGACCTCGTGGATGTATGAGGGGTTAAACGATACTGAAAAAGGAATCGACTAAGGCGAGTTTCCAAGTCACCACGAGTTTTGCTCAAGTACTCTTTCAATGTTTGAACAGCCCTCTCTGCAGCACCATTGCTAGCTGGGTGATATGGAGCAACACGGATGTGTCTGAACCCATTACGCTTTACAAATTCTTCAAACTCAGAGCTAGAAAAAGCAGAACCATTGTCGGAGACTAAAATGTCCGGAAGGCCATGGGTGGAAAAAACTGAACGAAGAAATTTGACAAATTGTTGTGAAGAAGGACTTGCTACAATGCAAACCTCCAGCCACTTAGTGCTTGCATCAACAAGGATAATAAACTGTTTGCCCAAGAATGGGCCAGCAAAATCCACGTGTACCCTAGACCATGGGCGAGAGGGAAACTCCCATGGGTGTAACAGCACTGGTGTTGGAGATTTGTGATTGACCTGGCATGCTTCACAAGCAGCAACTTTCTCTTCTAGGTCCTTATCGATACCAGGCCACCAGACGATTCCTCTAGCCAATGATTTCATCCGGGATATTCCGGGGTGAGCCTCATGGAGAATCTTGATTACAGCCTCCCGGGCAACTTGCGGCACTACAACACGGCTGCCCCAGAGAACACACCCATCCTGAACACTTAATTCCAACCTACGCAGCTTGTAGGGTTGGAAAACTGAGTCGGAACACAATGAATCCCAAATGCCATGCTGAACCACACTACGAACTCTTGAAACAACTGGCATGGGTCTTTTCCGGTCAGTTTGTTAATTGCTGCGGCTGAAATAGGTGCTTCACTCAAATCCAATGCTTCAAGAAGTAAAATCATGTCCCCTGGGGTGGGAACCTCCTCTGGTGAATGCTGTAACGGCAACCGACTCAGTGCATCCGCATTTCCTTGCAACTTGCCAGCCCTGGACGAAATGGTGTAATCGAAAGCGCTCAGGGTAAGGGCCCACCGCTGCACTCTAGGCGAAACCATATGAGGAATGGGGCGATCCACTGCAAAGAGGTACTGAAAAGGTTTATGGTCAGAAAGTATAGTGAAGTGTCTACCATAAAGGTACTGATGAAACTTGTCCACCCCAAACACAACCAAGATCACGGTTAAGATTCTTGTATGGAATCTAGTTCAAGATTCCATGCAAGAATACTAGAACGATCATGCCTTCTTATGCGTATGATCTTGGCCACGATCTGTCCCCTAGATCTTGGTCATCATCTTGCCTCATATCCCCCTAGATCTTGGCCTTGATCTTGCCTCATATCCTCGTAGATCTTGGCCATGATCTTGCCTCATATCCCCATAGATCTTGGCCATAATCTTGCTTCATATCCCCCTAGATCTTGGCCATGATCTTGCCTCATATCCCCCTAGATCTTGGCCATGATCTTGCCTCATATCCCCCTAGATCTTGGCCATGATCTTGCCTCATATCCCCCTAGATCTTGGCCATGATCTTGCCTTCTAGCCCCCTACATCTTGGCCACGCGATCATGCCAGAGGTAACATCTCTGATCATGCCTCCTATAGCCCCACAACGGTTCTTGCTTCCACTGGGCTCCTTACCAATTTTGGAACAATAATACTTTTCAATTCATAATAACAAATAATTCATCACCAGACCAGTCGTGCAGGTTTTGATTAACATCAATTTGTAGGTTATGCATGCAGATTAATTACTGAATAGTTCATATTGGAATCAGTATTAGATGACATCCATGCAGTGTAATACAGTAATACATACATACACATGATACACAAGATACAAAATGCTTCATAAAGAGAGTTGCACAATTTACAGTACATGAAAATGACGAATACACATTAATGATGTTCAAAAGGATTGGCAATATAATAAAATCAGTTTCAGAGTGCTTCACAGGTACATGTACACATTGTTGAAGGATAGAAGTAACTGGGAAGGCTACTACAGTATTTGACAATGATAGTTTTCGTACCTTGTAAATGTATCTATTTATTAAGCTTGATCTGTTCTCTAATGTTTGATTTTTAACTGAAGGTTTACCAATAGCATCAAATACATTATGTTGCATGCAGTGTAAAACATTGCCTATACCTGTGATGCTTCCATTGAAAAGGCACAACCTTCTAACTGATATAAACAACATAGTGTCATTCCATTTAATTCTAAACACAGAACTGCATTGCTCTAGACACTGCAAAAATAAAAGAGCGATGTTCACTCTTTGTCACTTGAACTTAAACGAGTGAAATTATAATCGAGTGAAAGGCACTTAATGACGTTATTAACACCAATCGCCTGGCGAGTGACAGTCACGCTTTATTTATTTTTTCATGCAGCTTACCGTATATCTAGTTTACGTCATTTAATAAGTTTAGCTGGTCGAAGTCCGCTGTAACAAGTCAGCTGTTAATACTTTGTTTCCGATAGGGTACGTTAGGTATAGGTAGTGATCTCCATGTGCGATACAGTCAACTCTCTACTGTACTAATAAAGAAGTCCGTACCCCTCCCCCTAGTCGGGCCCGACTAGCCTTCCGCCTATTTTCCGTTGATGGTGATATTGGAGCTGCCTTTTTTTGTCGCAGATGCAAGAGAGCTGCACACGTGTATACGTGTGTGTCAGTAGTACACACGTATGTGTTAGCACACACACCCATATGTATTGCATTCTTATAGATGCCCACCTCTCCGATGGGGATTGACTGGTGATGCATGATGTGTTCCCATTGATGATTTGTTCTGTTGTGTTAGCACACACCCTCAGATGATGTATGCGTTGCATTCTTATAGATGCCCACCTCTCCGATGGGGATCAACTTGCGATGCTTGATGTGTTCCCATTGAGAGGGATTGATCTGTTAAGGTTAGTACACGTGTATGTGTCAGCACACCCTAAGAAAAAAATATGCCAAGTCTTGTCAAGACTTGCCATGACTTACCATGACATTTTGGCAAGACTTGGCACATAATCTTGCCAAGTTCATGCCAAGTCTTGGCATGAAAATGGAACAGATCTTGCAAGACCCTGTAAGACCATTTGAGATGCACCTTTTCCATGTAAGATGCACCCATGCAAAACCATGCATTATATTGTATTTAAGTTTTGAAAAGACAATGGAATGAACAACAAACAAACAACATTACAATTCAAAGTTCAACGATATCTTTTGGTGGAGGCCGGTGCATTGTGGCAGCATCTCAACATTTTTGATTTGCCTTTTGGGTGAACACTTGCAGGTCAAAAGGCTCTGTGGGAAACTGCTTCTTCATTATAGCTGGAATGGTTAATAACAGATATCAATCAGTAGGTAGGAATGTTGACATGTAAATGATTATTTACCAATTATCCTCTCAACTTTATCCTGACAGAGTGCAGGTTTAGTGCTCTTTAAGGACGAGAACAGAAGAGATTCCTCAAGTTCTCTTTTTGCAAAAAACACATCCAGTAGTGCCAAGCCATAAGTGTATATGTTTTTTTTTTGGAATAAATTTTAAGTTTACACCATTGAACTGCATGTAGAAATGATTCAAAGATAAATCACATTGCAATTTTAACAAACCCAATCTTCCTCGTCACTGGAACTGCGTGTCTCTTGACCAGAGTTTTCTTCCTTACATAGTCTAAATGTAAATTCTAATTAATAATATACGTTTTAAACTGCTGGCTTACACCGGTTTGACTTGATCTGGGCCAGCAGTGATATGTTCAAGTATCTGAGACATTTTCCCATTAATGCTTCTCAACAGTGTAAGCTGTAGCAGACATTAAGTAATTGGTATTCAACAATATAGTAACAGCTAATTATCACCTACCATCTCCTCAGTAATTTATACCATGATAATAAATAAAATAAATACATGTACACATCATTCAAAGGGCTCACTTGTGCTGCATTTGAATTCTGTGACTCAGAACTGCTAAACTGAATGTTAAAAAGTGGCAGCATTGTTTAACTTCACATGATGGATCACTTACACTAGGGGACATTTGCTTGGGAGACTTCTCATTGCAAAGCAACCACAGAATACAGTAATGATGCAGCCAACATTCCATGCATGCTGCATACCTTGAAATATGAGCTGGATGAGGTAGCCTCAAGTGTGCTGGCAGATCCTTCAATAGCATGAAGAAGGACAGCTCGCTTTGACTGGTCACCACTCTGTACATATTATGCAGTATGTATACATTATATACTTCAATTTGACAATTTTTAATTTATGTCTAGACTTAACATTCCCACGTACATTATTAATGACGAAAGCTGACAAATACTATATAACTCTGCTTACATCATGTTTTTTACTTTGCTGATGGTGGAGGGACCCATCAGCAAAACAATTATATTGGAATCACCTCTTTGAAATGACTGCCGCTAGCATTTTAAATACATGATTAGCCAAAAACGTACCAGAGAATGAACAACATCCTTTTCACTAGCATCAACAACCATCTAAATTTTAGGAAGCATTTATCTAATATTCTGCATATATATAATTATACATACTGACCTTCGAATTCTAGAACTTCAACAGGGTACATTTTCCCTTTGACATCGCATAGTAGCCCTGCTCCAACCTTTAGGTCCTCGATCGTTAAAGACTCGGCTTGGTCCTCTCTGCTGAGGTTGTGGATTTTGGTGACGAACACCTTTCCAGTCTGTCCACACTTGACTTTTATTGACCCTGCAAATACATCATTCACATGTCTCATGAAATCCGTGCATAGGTTGCATAGGTCATCGCGTCGCATGTCTGATATGCGGTCTTTGCGGTATGTGCACGCAAACGATGTATATCGTGTGTACATGTATTGTGGATAGATCCTATCACGTTCAAGCTATACCTAGATACATACTCTTTTCAATTAATTATACATGCAAAAAGTGTCAGACATATTTAGCAGCTAAACGTACGAGATTGGATTTCTTCACAGCTCCCCTCCAGTTCTTTTGCCTTTGGGGTTCTTTTCGTCGTTCTTTTTGGCCTCTTGCTGAAATCCAAAGCCATTGTTAAAAGAAACACGTTAAACGAACGGCGCATGCGTAATTCAATTACATTCAATTTGAAAAATGGAAAGACGCGTTACATACCGCAGTATCTTACAGAAAGTGGGAAATCAATTCCTCGTGCTACAGCTTGGCGTCATATGAAACATCGCCTAGAGAGGTTAGCATGCAAACAGCCTATCGTAATGGGCCGATGTCGTTTTTAAAATCTCCGCCAGGGCCGGTAAAGGGCTTTACGCCTTAGTTGTAAGTGTGATTGCTTAGCAGTACGTGTACCTCTAAACTCATTAATCTTAATCGCACCAAATTAACAACTACACCTTACACATAAGGCAGCAGCGATGATTTAGTTGTTTATTTACATTAATGAGGTCACCCGAGTCGACAGTTGTTTACGTCATTAAAAATTTAAACTAGAAAACTTGCCGTTCAAACGATGGCGTTTCACTTACACCTACGCCGAATAATCAATTATTTTAAAATAAACAGGAAGTATTAAATGAATGCTTGTGAACACACACTCGTGTAGGCTGTGAATTATTAATGCCATTTTAAAGATTAACAATGCTACCAGCACAGGATTCTACCAGAACTGCAATCAGTGGTAAACGTGCATGCTGAACGTTATTGTACTCCCCCCATGCCACATAATAGTGAATATTAAATGTAATGCGCAGCTTCCAAGACCGATGTTGTTGACAGGGCATGTGCACACATTGAGTATGGAGAAGAAGTAACTAATTATGTTGATGGCTCAGGTGCAAATACAGAGGAAGTTGAACGAGTGGCCATGGGAAATCTTTCTAACACTGAACAGGCTGATGAAGTGGAAGATCTTTCCGATAATGAACAGGTTGATGAAATGGAAGATATTTCTGATCCTGAACAGGTTGATGGAATGGAAGAATTTTCTGACCCTGAACAGGTTGATGGAGTGGAAGATCTTTCTGACCCTGAACAGGTTGATGGAGTGGAAGATCTTTCTGACCCTGAACAGGTTGATGGAGTGGAAGATCTTTCTGACCCTAAACAGGATGGAGTGGAAGATCTTTCTGACCCTGAACAGGTTGATGGAGTGGAAGATCTTTCTGCAGCTGATGACACAGACATGTCATCTGAAATTAGTGAATCTGAAATAGACGATAATTTTGCCTGTAATGGTAGTGCATTTAAAGAATCTGAACTGGATCAACGATTTTTAGAACCTCTATTTGCTGGAGCAAACATCAATGTTTTAACGACATACTGCATTATAATGCAATTTGCATATAAATACAAACTTTCCTATAAAGCACTACAAGGGCTCATACATCTCCTTCACTCAATATGTCCCACACCAAATGCACTTCCCACAAGCTTGTACAAACTGAAAATATTTTTTCAACAATTCTCTGCAGGGTATAAAGATCAGAAGGTTTGTTCTATTTGCTCTATTCCTTAAGGCCGGCATACACGGGGCGACTTCCTGCCGATTTGTCGCATGCAACTCAAATGAATTTGGACAAATGTTCCGCAAACCATCAGTAAACTAAACAATTACGGAACTTTTACCCATATTCATTTGAGTTGCATGCGACAAGTCGGCAGGAAGTCGCCCCGTGTATGCCGACCTTTATGAAGATAAATGTAGTACTTGTACAGCTGAATCTCTACACCCAGGACATGTGATCCACATGCCTTTAGTGAAATCATTACAGTCAGTTGTATCAAGTAAGTTACAGTTCTCTTTACCACTAGTCACAGTGCAGTGCACATTATGCATGATTAATACACTGGAACAGCTGAATAATAGTAGCTTTAGTTACTAATGTATTAAAAAAAATAAATTAGCAACTATACAAAATATGTCACATAACACCATGGTGGTAGAAATAGATACATGTATTAGAGTGTATTGATATTTATTTAGGAAATCTACAAGAGCTTCTATGTGTTGTTGGTATCTGCTCTTCATATACTGCTCCAGGAATCAATTTCATTGGGGCAACTTAATGCAGCTGAAATGATGATAAAGGATTTTATTTCATTAATGCCTGAGCTCTACGGGGAAAACAACTGCACAGCCAATGTTCACATGCTGTTGCACTTACCAATGTATGCTCGAATGTGGGGCCACTATGGACACAGGCAACATTTGCTTTTAAAAGCAAAAATGGGAACTTGAAGCAATTGTCTCATGGAAAAAGTTCTTTCTATCAGCAAATGCTATTTAATATTAATGTTAGTCAGACACTTCAGTTAATCCAATCTATATCCATGTTTGATGATTTACTTTTGCAAACCATGCTGAAAAGTAATCGAGGTGTACAGCTGCATCATATGGCATGCATTGGACAGCATACCTATTTCTTAAAAGATCCATCCATTGAAGAACCCAATGCTGATGAGAGAAATGCACTTTGTTGCACTGGCCGAATAGTGAAGTACAGAAAGTTGTTGAGGCATGGGGTGCTATATTGTGCATCAACCACTAAAGCTTCAAAACGAGACAGCAGTGTTTGTGCTTTTATAGAACCATCAACAAATACTATGAAATTTGGAAGGATACAATCATTTGGGCACACCTCTCTACCCATGGTGCTACTCAGTCCATATCAAGTTACATCTATCTTGAATGAAGCTGGTCCAACATGCAGAGAGTGTCTGAACATGTACAAAGAAATTGACATTCTGGCAGCTAACAATTATGCTGTTAACATCATTCAAGAATGTTCAAATATCATTGCAGTCCCAATTAAAGCAATAATAGCTAAGTCAATGGTAGTTGTTATTGACAATGTTAACAGATATTTAGTTAGGCAACCAAACATGTTTGAACACAAGTTTTATCTCATTTGGATATGTTTTAATGAACACGATGACTTCATAACTTCTTGGCAAGACATGGCAAGACTTTCCAAGTCATGGTAATGCTTGGCAAGTCTTGGCAAGACTTCACGGTAATTTTTCTTAGGGCAGACTCTCTGATAATGTACGTATTGCATTCTTATAGATGCCCGCCTCTCCAATGGGGCTCAACTGGCGATGCATGATGTGTTCTCATTGAGAGGGATTGATCTGTTTAAGGTTAGTACACGTGTATGTGTTAGCTAGCACACACACTAGGCGAAAAAGTACATTTACATCTCATTTACGTATAATGTACATTTGTTGTAAATCTGTTGGGACACATTTACTAACAGATTTGCAGTGTTGTAAATATGTTACACATTTGCCATTGTATTTACTTCACATTTACTACCCTGGAAAATGTGTCACATATTTACAAATGTAGTTGCAATACATTTACGTTGCATATACATCATCAGATTTATCGTAATATTTACAAGGCTAGCAAATGTGCAATATATGCTCTAATTATACAAGCGCTTATAATACAAGTAATAGGAAAATATTCCTATAGCTATCTCGATCTTAAAATGTGGACATCACGACATTGGATTACCACCATCAAATCGATCTATCCACTTGAGGTACACTAGTTCGATTCTAACATTAGCTTTAACACACATATAGGCGCGCGCATACTCATACACGTACGGCAGGCTCGCGCACGCATACATATATATTAATCAACGTCGCGCTGATAGCGACCGTGTGTGCGAATATGAACGCCCTTCCCTTCTGTTGGGGCAATACCAGTGACCATGCTCACAGAGTGTGCTAATGTGAGCGATAACCGATATGAGTTTAGCCTTGTATCCATGGTGTTTGGCATGGTGTTTAGTTGTAATTGAATTAGAATATCAACTGGAACTAGATGTGACTTCAGACTGCCCTTCTGTTGGGGCAATGACAGTGACCATGCTCACAGAGTGTGCTAATGTGAGCGATATCCGATATGAGTTTAGCCTTGTATCCATGGTGTTTGGGGTTTAGTTGTCATTGAATTAGAATATCACCTGGAACTAGATGTGGCTTCAGACTGCCCTTCTGTTGGAGCAATGACAGTGACCATGCTCACAGAGTGTGCTAATGTGAGCGATATGCGATATGAGTTTAGCATGGTGTTTGGTGTTTAGTTGTCATTGAATTAGAATATCACCTGGAACTAGATGTGGCTTCAGACTGCCCTTCTGTTGGGGCAATGACAGTGACCATGCTCACAGAGTGTGCTAATGTGAGCGATATCCGATATGAGTTTAGCCTTGTATCCATGGTGTTTGGTGTTTAGTTGTCATTGAATTAGAATATCACCTGGAACTAGATGTGGCTTCAGACTGCCCTTCTGTTGGGGCAATGACAGTGACCATGCTCACAGAGTGTGCTAATGTGAGCGATATCCGATATGAGTTTAGCCTTGTATCCATGGTGTTTGGTGTTTAGTTGTCATTGAATTAGAATATCACCTGGAACTAGATGTGGCTTCAGACTGCCCTTCTGTTGGGGCAATGACAGTGACCATGCTCACAGAGTGTGCTAATGTGAGCGATATCCGATATGAGTTTAACCTTGTATCCATGGTGTTTGGTGTTTAGTTGTCATTGAATTAGAATATCACCTGGAACTAGATGTGGCTTCATGGTGTCTAGTTGTCATTGAATTAGAATATGACCTGGATGTGCCCTATGCTTCTGACATCCTTGTGATGTGTGGTTAGTTCACTAAGTACTGTATAGGGTTAATGGACTCTGCTGTTATGTGGGTCCATGGATGTGGTAAGTGAGTGAGGAGTTGTTGATTGGAGCAAGTTAGATGTGTTGTGCTGTTTTGTAAAAGTGCAGCTGCCATGAACTTGTTTATACATGTACAGGAGTTGTGTTCATGCCCATATATGGAATGGCCTATTGCCAACAGCTCCTCCCACTTTGAAAAGCTTTGTGTAGCTATGCTTTACTTCCCCTCCTCTTTTGTTAGTGCTCCTCTTACCCTATCCTCTATGACGTTTGATTTTTTTCACTCACAATTTCAAATCCACTCTATTTTAGTAATACATGAGTGACAGCTTTAATCATTACAACTGGAAAAATTCATACATGATTGAAATCATAATTTATGACACTGTCCATTGTGTACATACATGTATGTAATTATAAAAAAACCTTCTGTTGTAATGGGCAGATATAAAGAACGCTTTCATCATTTAGCTTTGTACTTGCTGCAACAAACTGTGAGTGTATTCTTTGTACTGGTAAGAATGATGCTGGGCCAAATGGTTCATACAGATTAGCGCACCACACTTGTGATGATGTAGCAGGATGACTCTGGTAGTGTTGATACCATTTGACAAATGCAAAAATATGTGATTTTGTGTTTCCAAGCATGGTGTAATTGTGTTGAAAATAATTCATAACATGGCCTGGGCGAAGTTCTTCTGTAGTTTTGTCCACATGACCATCTTTACCACACCATGCTGCAAGGATGTAGCATGATCTTTTGGAACGGCTTCCTATTGATCCATACACTGTGTTTCCATTTTTGATGTATGTGTATGACATAGCACGAAATGAAATATGTGTGTTAATAACATCTTGTTTGTACATCACTTGATATGCATTGGCCAAATACAGTGTACTGTCTCCATCAAGGTAGTGCTCTGATGCAGCTCCTGATAAACAATAGGGAGCACTGATGGACCATATGCTGGTGGGCACATCATGAACTGATAGTTTTGAACAAGCAATAACTGCACAATACTCCATGCCATGTTCTGAGCACATATCATTTAATGTACCAGTGCTGAAATCTTTGTTGAACAATTGTTGCATTGTTGTCGTCTGTACATTCAAGCACTCTACAGGAATATTCAGATTGTCAACTTGTACATCATGCATGAAGTGTTGCATGAACTGAACTTCCACTGATCGGTTATTGGTTCGATAGTTACCCAGTATACCATTGTACCTTTCAAATGAAAAAAGCCAGAATGCATAAACAGGCCCATAATCCTTAATGCATTCAACTAGATGTGTATGCATATGCATATTTGGAGTGACTTTCTCAATGCCATACAATCTCTCAAATTCAATACAAAATTTTACTAGTAGGTCATGACCTTGTTCTGCCTCTTCAATTGTTAGCATTGGTGACACTAAGATTTGACATGCGCGAACAAAAAGATGCCAACAATTTAAATGTGTCTGTTCCAGCTCACCCTCCAGCACATACATTGAAAGGGTCATTGTCCATATTTTCCATTCATCTGCTGTAAATGAACTAAATCCAGAAGCAATTTTATGTGGTATTCTTCCTAATGATGACGGAAATGCACATTTATCCACCTTTGATTGTAAAATGGTATGGCGATTTTTTGGTATAATGGGGGAATCTTCATTTAACCATATGTTTTTCATTACATGTTTCGCAGTACCTAAAAAGAGGTTATGCATGGCATCAATGATGTGAAACCTTATGCAATCAAAGTATTCCAAATGCATCAGAGATGTAAATCTTGACCCACTCAGCGACTCAACTCTTTGCTTTGCAGCATTGCTGACTTGCTGTTGTCCTAAAAAGGCTTGTGCACGATGGTCATCCTCTTTGCGTGGGGCTGAAACTGTATTGAAATCACCACCATAACACATGGCCCCATTATCTGGGTTTGTCGCAAAATTTTTTGTGCACTTTGAGCAACCACATTTTGCCATGTGGCCATAAAAGCCACACACCTTTCTTGTTGCTGGTGTGTCACAGGCTACACAAAGCAAAGCAGCTCTTAAAGTGATGGGGTCATGTGCATCTGGGGATAGTATTTGAATTCCATCTTTCCATAAAATGTTTAGCTCTTCAACAAGTGGATCAAGGTATGTATTGATATGCAACGATGGCTCATGGGGACCTGGTATTAAACCAACTAAAATAATGTTTTCTTTTTTAAAGCGCATTGATCTTGGCAGATTCAGAATGACCAAATAAACAGCACCAACACTATAAGGGGAGTGTTTGTAAGGATTGAACCAATCCACATTCAGCATTAGTCCTAAATTATTAGGAGCAGCTACAAAAGGAGTGTTATTTACATGCATGAACTCCTTCCACACTCTACCATCATATATGTCATGCAGTGCATTGCTAGGGATAGTTCTTTGCCTCCATTTTTCACAGGCTAGCAGGACACCTGGACGACTAAAGTGCAATTTCAATGATTCTGCAAGAGATTTGTAACAATACATTTTGTGGGGATATGCTCTCAATGAACCATCCTTTAGTTTTATTCTAGCCACCAATGGTGAGCCACATGGTTTTCTACGAGCTCGATGAGGATGCTGGGGGTACTCGCAATATGTGCAAACGTTTTCTATAGTAGTGAGTACATCATCTAAATTATATATGGAGTGACATTTAGGACATACAACAAACTTGATAAAACTATTTCTGTTAACACGTAAGATGTTTCGTAAGCTTCTCAAAGACTTAGGAAAGATGAATGATATCGAGGCTAATAGTGGGGAAAACTGTTTCAATATAAAGCAGTAGAAATGCAAAACAGTTAGCAAGGTGTCGATGGCGTTAATTCCAATATTGTACCGACAAAACCATTTCAGTAGAATGGTTAGAAAACAGATTTTTACGGCATGTGCTTTCCTTGAGATCGATTCTTCCTCTACATCTTCAGCTGTCGCCATTACATGATTTGGAAGGAGATCTGAAGTGCTATTACCTTGAATATCCTCATCAATGTCTGCAGCATGGTCATCCCACATTTCTCCATCATCTATTATTTCTTCCTCTTCGTAGCCTTTTTCAAGTTCTCCAATTTCTTCATCCTGATTATCTTGCATATCTATTGTGTGGTATTCAAGCAATCGGTTAACCCTTAGACTGCGCTCATTAATTATTCATAACGTGACGTGATTGCGGAGGGATTTTTGAATATTTTATGGCGGATGGGTGCGATGAACGTTTCTTGGTTTTTCTTTCGAACGCGCCGCTCTTTTGTTCCTGATTTCTGGAATCGTCTTAGTAAGTGTTCCGGCTAAAAAAATTTCACACTTTTATCAGTGTCCGAGCGCTACGTATACTTCGCTGAGCGAAGTGTATAGCGTGCTTGGTTGCCGTAATCCTCGGCTGATCGAAAGATGAGTATTCTATATCGGTACGTGTTGTGAGAACTAATCCATATCATTTAGATTGGTTGTTTGTTTTGCAGCTGTACTACAATGAAATGAAACCGTGAACTTGTGGGACAATAATTAGAATTATGGACATCAAAGCGGTACAGTGCTCTCATACCGCTTTTCGTAGGCTCATTCTAAACGGTAATACGCATTTACAGTGCGTGTGCATGTATTTTGTGTGAACTTGGTGTGTATATGTGTGGTGTAAACATGGTGCATGTGTGTGGTGTGACATGGTGCATGTGTGGTGTGAACATGGTGCATGCGTGTGGTGTGTAAACATGGTGCATGTGTGTGGTGTGAACATGGTGCATGTGTGTGGTGTGAACATGGTGCATGTGTGTGGTGCGAACATGGTGCATGTGTGTGGTGCGAACATGGTGCATGTGTCTGTGGTGTGAACATGGTGCATGTGTGTGGTGTGACATGTGCATGTGTGTGGTGTGAACATGGTGCATGTGTGTGGTGTGAACATGGTGCATGCGTGTGGTGTGAACATGGTGCATGCGTGTGGTGTGAACATGGTGCTGTGTGTGGTGTGAACATGGTGCATGTGTGTGGTGTGAACATGGTGCATGTGTGTGGTGTGAACATGGTGCATGGGTGTGGTGTGAACATGGTGCATGTGTGTGGTGTGAACATGGTGCATGTGTGTGTGTGAACATGGTGCATGTGTGTGGTGTGAACATGGTGCATGTGTGTGGTGTGAACATGGTGCATGGGTGTGGTGTGAACATGGTGCATGGGTGTGGTGTGAACATGGTGCATGTGTGTGGTGTGAACATGGTGCATGTGTGTGGTGTGAACATGGTGCATGTGTGTGGTGTGACCATGGTGCATGCGTGTGGTGTGAACATGGTGCATGTGTGTGGTGTGAACATGGTGCATGGGTGTGGTGTGAACATGGTGCATGTGTGTGGTGTGAACATGGTGCATGTGTGTGGTGTGAACATGGTGCATGTGTGTGGTGTGAACATGGTGCATGTGTGTGGTGTGATCATGGTATTTGATTTCATCCTTCATAAATGTAATATGATTATAAATGTGTATTTTTATAGTGATGCATACATACAGCATACAATATGCAACTGCGCAGATACAAGTACATGTTCAAACATTAAAAGTTCACAACTGCATGTGTGGTATCTTTCAAAGCATGGAAATATGCATAATGGCACTTTACATGTCTTGCATCTGTAACTAGTTTGCTTCCTTTTCCCACCAGCTCGGTTACTGCATACCCTGCAGTCAGGCTTTCCCCCTCCTGGCTCTGGGAAGTGATTGTGCCCTATTAGACGTGTTGGGCAGTTGGTGACTACAGACTGACATGTTTGTTCTTCTTTTCCTGTAGAAGCAATAAGCCCCTTGGCAACCGCTATTCTGAAATCCATATGGGACAATAGTTTCCCTGTATTACTTTTATTGTACAGGATGTACGCGTTTACTAATGTGACATCCAGCATGTGGAAAAAAATTCTCTTCCACCATTTTTTTGTAACATTATTGTAACCATAGTATTGCATTAGCTGTCCTGCTCTGTCCACCCCACCCATATATGTATTATATTGATCTATTGCAGCAGGCTTTTGTACTGTGACATGGCCTCCAGGTTCACCTTTCAAACGTCGTCTTTTTGAAATAATTTCCCCGTTGTGGATTGTTGTGAAGTATGTGGCAAAGGGTTGGGCTCGTGTAATAGTTGTCAAAATATATGTGGTGACCCTTGCCGGCAAGACTTTTTACCAGGTCTACTACCACTCGTGTACCTAGGGCATCCTCAGTGGCACTTTCTTCTTTCCCTGTGTACACCGTTAGATTCCAGCAGTACCCACTCCCAGCTTCAGCTAAAGCCCATGCTTTGATGCCCCATTTGTGGGTTTTTTTGGGCATATATTGTAAAAATGATAGACGTCCTTTGTATTTTATCATCATCTCGTCTACACTGAGTTCCCTTTCCATCCTGTAGCTGCTTTGATAGCTTTCCATCAGCTGCGACAAAAAGTATCACACCTTGAATAATTTATCATGCCCCACCTGGTGCAATGGTATCATTCTGTCATTATTTGCAAGGTGCAAAAATTTTAAGTATAGCAGGAACCTATCTCAGCTCATGATTTCATTGAAATTGTTGGATGCAAAGGGCCAGCTGGTGTTCCAATAGCTTTGAATGTTTGGCATGTTCACTATCCCCATGCAGATGATCAGTGACAGAAACAATCTGAACTGTAATCTAGTGAAGGGCTTCTTCACAAATGCGTTTGCCCTTGCCCGTGGATGCTGTGTCAGGTAAGCTTGGTGAGTAGTGATGTACTGCTCTCCATACCTGTTTGACTCCTCCACAATGTAGTCCTGCAGTTCGTCATGAAAGAGCTCAAGGAAGTAGTCTACTGGCTGTTTCCCACTCAAATCCTTCACTACACCACACTTCTCAGTGAATCGTGGAATTTTCAACTGCTCTTCACTTCCTTCAGACACCTCACCACTACTTTCCTCCTCACTTCTAACATCAACCTCACTTTGAAATGCATCTTCTACCGTAGCTGCACTATCCAAACCACCTCCTGACACATCATTACACCCATGCACTTGGGCCACTTCTTATCCAAACCACTTCCTGATACGTCATAGCACCCACCCACTTGGGGCACTTCCATACTTCCACCTGCACCTCGTGCCACCTCCATGTAAACACCTCCAAGTTCATGTATATATGTATCACTCACATCCATCTCCTGTTCATCATCGTCAACATATCCATCGAAATCATCGTCACTCCCGTCGGAGTCAATGTCGTCCATGAACTTGAGCAAAAACTCGGGGTCCAACGGTAGCTTGCGCTTAGTCATTGCACGCAATCGTATCGGTTGGTTACGTAAACAGCGTTCGATTATTCATACAACGTAAAGACAGCTGAAATTTATCTTAGATTGCCCGCGCACAGCAATAACATAATTTACTGTCCTGCTCGGTGACTAAAGTCGCCTTCCGCACTGCGCAAGCGCTTAGTTTTGGCGACTAAAGTCGCCCGTCGCAGTTTAAGGGTTAATGACAATTGCATGCATAGTGTGGTGCGATTTGTGTAGTGTATACACTAGCAGATACAATAATTGAAAGCAGCATTTTTTACCTTCTGCTTCGTCTGAATCATATATGCTTGCATTTAAACATTGCTCGTTCTCCAAATCGCTCTCATCTGATGAAGCTGCCGCTAATACATTTTTCATTGCCCACGAATTCGACGATGCGTCGAAATATAGCTTTCTATGCTTCAGGTACGTATTTGACGAGACTGTTTCACGACAGTGTGGGCAATAACGACGGTTACGAGGCATTCTCAACTTGAATTGCTTAGCCAGCGCTTAGATTTGAAATCTCTGCTCAGTAATTACGTCATACAAACCCGCGTGAATATTTGCGCCTAATAGCATATTGCTGCATCTGTCCATTCATAGCTTCTGTCGTACATATTAATGATCTGCGTATCAAGAATGTCTTTGCCGTTTGTCACTCCCAGTCGTGTGAATGTATCTCGTCGGCCTATTCTACCTCGCTCTGGTAAATCATTCATTATTCAATATATTTTTAAATCACTGAAAATATATTGCATCGACACCGACTATGATATATATATCAGGAGGGTCTCCCGCTAGCGCTGGATTGGACACTATTTGCCAAGAAAAAATCCTCTCTTCTCTTCAAAGTTTGCAGGATCAGATAGCAGAGTTGAGAAGCTCTACAGTTACCTCATCGACAGCCGCCACAGCGCCGGAACCACCGAAGGAGAAAAGGATTGCCAAGGAATTGTCGGTACGCTATTTCGTGTTGTCATGGTTATCTTGCACACTGAACCACGGCCTTTTATTGCAAATATACAGTCTGCCATCCATAGCACTGTGAAACACCTGCGCGATCAGACAGAGAATGCTATGGAGTGGAATACCTCCCTAAGGTACATGAGGTCATCAAAATGCATTACTGATGTACTGCATGATGAAGTTTCACAGATATTGCAAACCGGCGTGTAACGGATGAGGTTGTGACTGCTTGTCAGAGCGACAAATTTCCCGCTGCTGTCGTCCGAAGTATGCCACGCATCTATTAGTATTTAAATTCTTTTTCCGCGGTACATACGTTGTATCATTCATGCAGAAGCCGCTAGGATATACTTCGCTAGCTTAAAGCGACGCTCGAAAATGGTACTGGCTAGCTGGAAAGCTGGACGAATCCAAAAAGCGGCAGCGAAAGGTCCAGCGAAAGCACAACGTGAGTCGTATTGTGCAATCTAACACTGAAATTAATACACCATTCATTTTTATAGAAAGCACATAGCAGGATGAACGCCTGCACCACTTCCACGGCTATTACTGCCGAGGAGAAAAATGAGGCAACAAAGATCCTCACTGTAAACTTTATGTCTTCAGAAGAAACAGGGCAGGAGACAGCTGGGAGCGATAATGAACGGGTGCCACCAGCTACCATTTTCAAACTTCGTCCACTTCCTTGGCGGAGCGACAGGGCGAATTCCATTATCGCCAGCATGGACCGAAAGGCCCAGCGCAGGAGCTCAGATAGAGCAAAGGAGATGTGCCGCAAGCGGTACAATGGCGATCCGTCAACTCGGCAACCGCCTCCGTCTGCTCCTGCGTGGGCCGTAAAGGAACTTAGCTAGCTTTGCTCTTGTGCGTCGCTGTGTTTATATGTATGCATAGATATGTAAGATATTAAAAGTTTAGCGCAATCGTTCAATTTATAACCAATAGCTATAGGTTTGCAATAGGTATCCACAGTGCCTATAAATGTAACGCAAATATCACATTTACTCCAGCATTTACACTGCGTGACATAGTATCGTATGCAGTAATATGCAGAGTTTGCCCACGCCATGGTATGCAGATACATATCCAGACATGCACGTGTGCGGACCGATATACATACTCGTACATAGATATGTCAATGTCCAGTGCAGTGTGCAGATAGGTATTGTTGGGGCTAAGTATCGGCTGCGTATCGCACCCATATCGCGAGCAGCAGTTCAGCCCATAAATTACGATAGTGCGCAATAAATAGGAATATAGGCCGTTTTAACCACACCCATGAAAACGCATTCATATGAGTGTGGCTACTATAATTACCTCGACCGAGTCGCGTACTCACAGGTAAGTTATTGGATCCCTATAATCATTGTAAACTTCTGATACCTACATCTGTGACTATTTCTAGCGGGTGTAGCCGTAGGCCTATTTGAGCAATTAATTTTGATATCATTATCTGCGCATGCTCGGTTTTAAGTTTTGCACGTGTTGGTCATTAGTGGAGGTGACGACGCACGATCGAGCAAAGGAAACAAAAATAGGCAACTTGGTTTAGTTCCCAACGAAATAGGAGGAAAGGAAAATTGAACTACTGGGCTATCTGTGGAGACAGTACTAATGGAGCCGTTCCCAACATCAGAGAAATTGGATTGTTGATTTTGATCACTATATAGCTGACGAATCAGTGAGGTGCAACTGTGCAATATAAAGAGTTTCGGACAACGCGGGTGACAGGCGGAGGTTATAAAGGCATACCAAACGGACTTAAGCAGTCTAGGCCTGGTAAGTTGTGCGTGTTTACACTGTAGGTGTTGCTTATGTCAAACCAGGACAAGTGTGTGATTCAGTAGATGCAGTTAGGCGGCGTTTCAAGTTGTCACAAAGGTTTACATGCTTACGTCATGTTTGTTCTCTTCAGCACAGTGCCGACCAATAGAACGCCATTACGCAATGAGCATAGTACGTTGTATATGTACATGTGGATTATGTGCGTGTGCCAATAACTTCAGGGTCAGGAGATATTTAAGCGAGTACATCGAGACTGAAATGGTGGAAGTGACCAACCCCGGCAAAAGAAGAAACGCAGGTACTGAGTAGGCATGCTATGACTTTCCTTTCTGACCACAGCTCTTGAGCCGACGCCAGGGTGTACTACGGCCAAATGAAAACGTTTCGCTGCATGGCCAACCAAGGGGATGACGACGATAGCATTGTAAAGCATAAGCTAGCTACCACCGCGGTCAGAGAGTAAGTAAATGCTGAGTTCTTTGTGCATAACCTCTGTAATATTTTAGCGTGTGCTTGTAAGCTAAGGAAACCGTCGACAAGTGCCGCGAGAGTAGTAGAGGCTCGTGCTCGCCTTCCAAGAGGCCTCTGCTAGGCGGAGAGTGCCCTTCTAACTACATCAGCAGGATGTGATGGAGACTTTGATCGCCAGCTTGGAACTATATATACCTGTTTATTTTTTGACCAAGTTGTATTTCAGCTGTAATTTGATTAAAGTTTGCCGTATTATTGCTGGCGTGGTTCAGGGTTTAAGCACTAGTCTTCAAGTATGCAGAACAGAAAATGGATTTGAAACGATTCGAATACATGACGTGTACAGAGTCTGCACGCGTTCATCTGAAGTATGCAGACAGGTGATGACGAATATACTGAATCCATATGCAGACCGCGATATCATACGTATAAGCGAAGTGTTCGTTCTGAGACGTATACATGGCGCCGCATTCGTGACGTATGAAAAACTGCCCACGTGTCGAGTGCAGACGAGTATCGATTAGTATGGGTGCAATATACAAGGCTGCATACGGTACACTGTCGCGCCGTGTTACTTACGTGCAAATGTGAGTAAATTGCACATATACCATGTTTACATACCGGTGTAAACACTGTGTAAATACGACATTTGCAAAATTGTAAATAGATGTAAATGTAAGTAAATGTCACATATACATCACATTTACATAATATTTCCATACGGTGTAAATGCACTGTTTCATCCAGTGACACTCTCTGATAATGTATGTATTGCATTCTTATAGATGCCCACCCCTCTGATGGGGATTGACTGGCGACCCTTGATGTGTTCCCATTGATGGGGATTGATCTGTGTAAGGTTAGTACACGTGTATGTGTTAGCACACACTCTCCGATAATGTATGTATTGCATTCTTATAGATGCCCACCTCTCCGATGGGGCTCAACTGGCGATGCATGATGTGTTCTCATTGAGAGGGATTGATCTGTTTAAGGTTAGTACACGTGTATGTGTTAGCTAGCACACACTCTCTGATAATGTATGTATTGCATTTTTATAGATGCCCACCTCTCCGATGGGGCTCAACTGGCGATGCATGATGTGTTCTCATTGAGAGGGATTGATCTGTTTAAGGTTAGTACACGTGTATGTGTTAGCTAGCACACACTCTCTGATAATGTATGTATTGCATTCTTATAGATGCCCACTTCTCTGATGGGGATCGACTGGCGACCCTTGATGTGTTCCCATTGATGGGGATTGATCTGTTTAAGGTTAGTACACGTGTATGTGTTAGCACACACTCTCTGATAATATATGTATTGTATTCTTATAGATGCCCACCTCTCCGATGGGGCTCAACTGGCGATGCATGATGTGTTCTCATTGAGGGGGATTGATCCGTTTAAGGTTAGTACACGTGTATGTGTTAGCACACACTCTCTGATAATGTATGTATTGCATTCTTATAGATGCCCACCTCTCCGATGGGGCTCAACTCGTGATGCATGATGTGTTCTTATTGAGGGGGATTGATCCGTTTAAGGTTAGTACACGTGTATGTGTTAGCACACACTCTCTGATAATGTATTATTGCATTCTTATAGATGTCCACCTCTCCGATGGTGATCAACTGGCGATGCTTGATGTGTTCCCATTGAGGAGGATTGATCTGTTTAAGGTTAGTACACGTGTATGTGTTAGCTAGCACACACTCTCTGATAATGTATGTATTGCATTCAGTTAGAAATGTCGAGACCTAGGCAAATCTAAAGCAAAGAAGGAGCAGTAAATTTATTATGTACTTTGTTGTTTAAATATATAATTATCTCTTTGTAAAATGTTAAAATGTATATTATTCTTAAAATTTAAAATTTCTTGTGTCAATCAAGGATGCAGGATCAGTTTGTGCGTTGGATGTTAGATCATGGCCAAGATCTAGGGGGCAAGGAGGCAAGATCATGGCCAAGATCTAGGGGCAAGGAGGCATGATCATGGCCAAGATCTAGGGGCAAGGAGGCAAGATCATGGCCAAGATCTAAGGGCAAGGAGGCAAGATCATGGCCAAGATCTGGGGGCAAGGAGGCAAGATCATGGCCAAGATCTAGGGGCAAGGAGGCAAGATCATGGCCAAGATCTAGGGGCAAGGAGGCAAGATCATGGCCAAGATCTAAGGGCAAGGAGGCAAGATCATGGCCAAGATCTGGGGGCAAGGAGGCAAGATCATGGCCAAGATCTAGGGGCAAGGAGGCAAGATCATGGCCAAGATCTAGGGGCAAGCACAGCAATTCGGCCGTCCGCACGCGGGTGATTACAAACTACGCATTCATGCAGTCATGCATCCGTGCATATCACAAAGCGTGCACTCACGATTAACGTAATCCCATTATTTTTCAAACTTCACCGCCCAATCCTGTACGGGATTATCATTAAACGGCCTTTTAACCCTCTCCTCACGTATGATTGAATTTGAATTCGAATACCTCTTTACGACACGCCGAGGATACAGCTGCAGTAGAGGACAGGTCCGACGAATTTTAATTAAGGTATGTAAGGTCAAAAAAGCTAGTTTTCTAATGCCTGAAACCAAAAACAATGTGCACTCGTTGTCGCTCAGGGGTCAGAACAAGGCTGTAGCTAGTTGTATGTACTCACATTGGTCTGAGGCCTCACCACAATGGTCTTCTTAGGGTGATGTGATTCTGAAGGGTGTGGCTATGTTCGGTGAGTAATTTGTCTCTAATAATGATATACACACGGAAATGTGTATCATACAGTACATTTCATTGTATGTGACGCAAGGTTTGTCCAGTAGGCTTCACATTGGTAGGAGACATCACCCCAATGGTCTTCTGAGGGTCACGTGATTCTGAAGGGTGTGGCTATCTCAGGTGAGTTGTTTGTCACTAATAATGGTATACATACTGACGTGAGTATCACTGCATTTCATTGTATGTGACGCAAGGTTTGTCTAGTAAGCTTCAGATTGGTATGAGACATCACCCCAATGGTCTTCTGAGGGTCACGTGATTCTGAAGGGTGTGGCTATCTCAGGTGAGTTGTTTGTCACTAATAATGGTATACATACTGACGTGAGTATCACTACATTTCATTGTATGTGACGCAAGTTAATGAATAGTTTTTCATATTGCTGACTTGGTTCTGTGTACAGTGCTACACAAGTATATAACCACACACAATAAAGTCATCCACCTGCTGCACAAGGTGGAAGTAGGAACGACTCAGAATGGCACGAGCATTAGCTCTAATTAATGAGTGACTGAGGCGACCAAATAGGTCAGTCAATGCCTTGGTTATGAATATTATTTTTATGAAGAAAAGCATTATTTTATATATTTCTTGGACGATGGTATATGCTTCAGCTTGCCCCGGAGACTATGCTCTGCTGCGTGATGTTACTTGTTATATGCATGGCATAAAGAAGCGGGGCACGCAAACAATCTATCGCTAGAATGTACATCGTTCTCTCGGTGTCTGCTTTGGTGCCTTCCATAAATTACGTCACGCTGAAGGGTCCCCAGCATGCAGGGTGGTAGCAGCCAGTGTGACGATGTATACATGAAGCATGCATCAAGTATCGGAGGGGTCCATATAGGTGACGTAATTTATGAATGGCCGCTCATATCAATTATACAATAACTCAGGATGCCAACTTCAACCTCCCACTATGGATATGTGTCTTTCAGAATGCCTCACGCTCTCAGCAAGCGAGGTCTGCGATCGCCATGTCATTAGTACAACATTAGTAAAACATGACGACGCATGCGCTATGGTATAATAGCAGCCACGTGATCACGTGATGATTATTTTCGTCTCGCGTAGGTAAGTATGGCTCACAGAATGTGTTTTTGATAGGATGTATGACCGCTGTGGAACACTGCATCTTCCATTGTAAGTCTGAGAGGTGCCATTTTATTCCAAAATCGTCAAACGAAAGCCAGGTGAGTTACCTTTAGCCTACACTCGTTTTGAATTGAAAGCTTTGCTTGTCAGGAAATAGTATATTGGGATAACGTTCTGCGATTCAATTTAGGCAGGTTGTTGGTTAGTAAGGACGGCCGGCTACGCTGCACACCGAGGTGAGCTGTCAATTACTTGTTTTTGTGTGGCACTTTGTTTGTTCCAAGGCGTAACGTCGGGAACCGAATAATGGTGTTCTCTACTGCATTATGGCTGAAAATTTGGATTCCTTGATCTACCTGCAACATCCTGGCTGAATAAGAGCGCTAAAACGTACGTGATGTAACAGTACCTCGATCGTTATTGTTACCCTTTTCCTTCCGCTCAAATGGCGGTGTATTCTATGTGCATTCTGGTTGAACTATTCTAAAGAAAGGTGTTGTGGAAGTCAGATGTTAAAACTTCACAATCAAGTGCTCGGAGGTAAGGCCATGTTTTGGTGAAAGTGTTGTTTCAGTTATGCTTTCTTTTTTACGAACAGGTTTGTTCTCTATCAACTTTGTATGATTTATAGTTTTATATTTGTAAACTTGAAACATTAAATTTTTTGACTGTGATCACTAACTAATAATAGTATTAACTAGTATATTTAACTTTCCTTACGTCATACGATAGTTCTATATTGCGCGTACACGGTAGGTTCCTCGGTCACGTACAAAATTGCACGTTCGCGCGCGACGTTGCTCTCGAATTACCCCGTGCGCATACAAATAATCCTCCGGGACCGAGGAATCATTCGTATGAAATCGGTCCACTCACGATTTCGAGAGCACATGGCGCGCAAAATTCGAAAGCACGCTCTTCCGGGTGATATTGCGTGCTGTCACGGGCCCGGAATCAAAGCCCTGAATTGCTGTGAAGGAGGCACGATCATGGCCAAGATCTGGGGGCAAGGAGGCAAGATCATGGCCAAGATCTGGGTGCAAGGAGGCAAGATCATGGCCAAGATCTGGGGGCAAGGAGGCAAGATCATGGCCAAGATCTAGGGGCAAGGAGGCAAGATCATGGCCAAGATCTAGGGGCAAGGAGGCAAGATCATGGCCAAGATGAGGCAAGATTGTGGCTAAGATCTTGGGTCAAGATGCCAAGAAATTGGCCGCCATAATCTTGGCCATCTAGATCTTGGGCCAAGATCTTGCTCAAGATCATACTCAAGATTTTTTCACTGGGAAGGGTGTTAAGCTGACATCTTGGGGGTGTTGGCAGACTACGTTAGGGTGTTAGGAGCAACCCCCAGCAAGGGTGGGGTGTTAGGTCGTTTTAAAGGTGTGTTGTCATAACACTGATTTACCGCATTTACACCCCAGTAGGATAGTTCCTAGCCTTGTTTAGTAATTACTTTCTGACGGAGAGGGCGTGGTTTGGTAGATGATATGACTATGATGGCAGCTAGCTGTGACTTCGTAGTTGGAGGTGATACTGGACTTCAAGTGGTATGCACGCACACATGTGACACAACGTACCAGTACAAAACGTCTATACCATAGGCTGGCCATCGCCCGTGCGTTGGTGACCCGAGTGGCGCGTGCGCGTGTGGATATCTAGTAGGTATACTAGTAGGCCTACACGCTGTTTTTTCAACATGTAATTACCGTATACATGCATGTAATCTCGATGTGCTTATGAAGGCTTGCGTGCAATGTTTATGTATGTGCACTGCTGTGTGTATAGTTCGCTAGTGTGTTGTAATACCCCAGTATGCTGCTAAATGTCAAATTTGATGCAAGCTTGTTTATTATCCTGCATGCCACTTTGTGCTGAGAGTGAAGGTTAAGTACAATGGCAGTGCTTGTGTGGTAACAATGACTGTGTATTAAAATTCATCTGGATTCTATTTAGACCACACCCTAGTAAAATGGCATGGGAACATATACATTATTACTCACAAGTATATATTATATGTATGCATGTAATATCACATATTGCATGACATCTAGCAGAAAGCATGTAGGTAGTCCTTAAAAAAATATTTAACAGACCTGTTGCAGCTTGAACATTGGGTGTATGCTAAAAGTGTTCATGCATTCATGCGGCTACATATACCACATGCAGATCCTGATAGCTATCGTGAAGAAATATGCTGGATGAATGAATTCTGTCAAACACTTGTAAGGGTAGGCTAAAGTACTTCACTAGTGACAGTGTTTGAACCCTTTTTGTAGGTACAGTGTTGTTGTGGGATTAAATATCATTTTTGTGACATTTCGGTCAAAATGTATGCCTGGTTTGGTGTAATGACTGATACGAGATAAATACAATAACTATTAATTGTTTGACAATGTCCATAACAGATGCACTTATACGTACAAATTTGTACACGAGCTGCACACACATACACATAACCACACATGCGCATGCATGTATACACACTTACACACATACATATGTACTCACACACAAATACACATAACCACACACACATGTATACACACATACACACATGTGCATCACACACATGTACACACACATGCCACACATACACATGCACACACACACAATGCACACATGCACACACGCTGCACACACACATGCACACACACATGTACCACGTACATGACAGACTCATGCTAACATATGAACACATACACACACGTACAGACACATACATACACATACACACACATGCACACACATGTGCACACACAACACACACGTATACACATGCTAACACACACAATGAACACGCACAATACACACATGCACACACAATGCACACATGCACACACGTGCAGACATACACACATGCACACACATGCACACACAAGCACACTCCATGCACACATGCACACATGTGCAGACATTCACACATGCACACACATGCACACACAAGCACACGTACATGCACACATATGCACACATGTGCATGACAGACACACACTTACACATATGAATACATACACACACATGAACACACAATGCACACATGTACACATGCATCCGCAGGCTCGTAGGCAGGAAGTCTGGCAGGGGGGGTCGATTAATAGGACTGCAGGACTGTTGGGGTAGGGGGGAGGTGGGGCCTCACATTTAGCCAAATATGAAAGGGGGGGGGGGCATCAAACAAGGGGGATAGACCAACCCCCTCGCTACAGGCCTGCATACACACATGGCACACATGCACATACACACATACAAACGAATTCACACACACAATGCACATACACACATACAAACGAATTCACACACACAATGCACACATATTAACACACATGCACATGTGTGTATGTGTATAATTCATGTGTATGCATACATGTACACAAACATTCACACATACACAGAAATACTGTTGGACACTCTAAGAGAAGTGCACTTTTTGCAATTGGAACTACTCAAAAGTCCTGTATAGCTTTCCTCACATTTGGTCAACTCTATATCTTAGACATCCTGAATACCTACACTGTGTAAAAAGGGTTGTTATGCAGTACTGTATAATGCGTGTATTCATGTGTTATGCACACATTATACACGTGTTATCCGCATGTGTATAACTTTGCGTATGGAGTATAACACTGTGTATAACTTCTGTATAACATTTAGTATAACAATGAATAACAATATGTATAACAATAGCAAAGAGTATAACACAGTGTATAACCTAATTACGAATTTTGAATTAGTCCCTCATTTCCAGCATATCCTCGTTTCCAGGCCTCTTCTATAAAGATATAATCTGTTATAAGCGAGTAAATAGAAAGTATATACAGGGAACAAAAAAAATAAATCAACAGAGAACGAGTTCATTTGGCGACGGTGAAGCAGGTGGAAAGGCCATCAGGAAAGTTCCGAGCACGGTGGGCCCAATTGTCTCTTCTTCCGTGGCGCCTTCTTTTGCTCTCCCGAGTGTGTCCAAAAACGTGTTTAGTTCCTCCGATTTCCTCTTAGCATCGTCCCACTGTCCAGTTCCGACACGTTCAGTTACATCCCTTTCTTGCATGATCTGTTACTTGTGCGGATCGCCGCTCCCATAGCTATAGTGTGGGACGCACGTACAACATTTTTGAAATCGAGCGCTTACCTAGTTGTGCTCGGATTGCCTGCCCATCTTTTAAATTGGCTTCATTTGGAATGCATTTCAGAGTCCGGTTGTAGTTTGCAATGCCAACTACATAGCAAAAATGATAGGACTCACACCTTTTACCGACAACAAGTATACCTTCAACCTCTTCTATGCTGATATCCGAGACATCACTTCAGCGTTATGAATGCTTGAGATTCTGAGAACAAAGAATTCACGTTACCAATACAAAGCCACACTGCTTACGCTTCTTGAGACTTCAGCTGATTCTCCTCAGTAGGAAGGAAAAAAAAAGAAACCGATACAGCGTTACTGTACCTGCACAGAAAGTGATGTCCTTCTCTATCGAGTTGATGTTACAGCATCGCTTTGAGACAGTTTTGGTCGCAACCTCTCTTACTAATTGTTATACATATCTGCTACTGAAAATGATTCTCCTACAGGAGTAGTGCAAACAGCATTGCCATGCTGCCTAGGACCTAAGGTTCGGCGCAGTTTTCTTCGTCGTCATGGTACTAGTATATCGACTGATAGGTTCTGCTGTGACGCGATCGTTGCCCAGGGATCTGTTAGAGTAGAAACCTGGGAATTAGCCGCTAGTCCCTCAATTTACTTGCAGACCTACGCAAAATACTTCTTCTGGCTGATAGGAACGTACGGTTAGTTGCAGTAGATTTCCCGACGATGACGCCATACCTGCATGTGGCTTTGAAGAGTCTACGCATGCGCGTTACATTCATTTGAAATGGAAGTCTCGTACGCTGTATTTGTTCCAAACTGGGGTTTCAAAGCAACTTATTACATGCATATGACTTATTTGATGCACATCAGAATACCGGGTCTGGCCACTAACATGATTCTATTTGATGCACACCAGCCACTATGACTCTATTAAATGTACACCAGGGACTGCCACTTTATTTGATGCAAAAAAATTCAATTCAATACAAACCTGTGTCTGGCCGCAATCCTGATTCTATTTTGAAGCACACTGGGTGTGGTCGCTAACATGATTCTATCTGATGCACACCAGGGATTCCACTACCCTGACTTGATTTGTAGTTTTAACTATAGCTATGCTAGCGGCAATCCTGTCACTGTAGCAGTGTGCATCAGATAGAATCATATTAGCGGCCAGACCCGGTGTGCATCAAACAAAGTCATGCTATTAGCCAGTCTCTGGTGTGCAGCCAATTAGATTGTGGTATCGACCAGCTGACCCTGGTGAGCATCAATTAGAAACATGTTAGCGACCTTACCCAGCCAGTGTGCATCAAATTGAATCTTATCAACTTTAGTGCAATAGTGTCTTGGTATACATTCAGGATAGCCTGATAATGCAATCTGATGCACACAGGTCTGGCTGTGGCCGCTATCCTGATTTCATTTGATGTACATGACTCTATCAGATGCACACCATGGGACTGGTGATAGTATGATGTATAGAAGTGTACTGGGTCATTGCTATAAGTACTCACAAACTTGCATTTTTATAATGGTCATATGATATGGCCACACCCCTTTATGACATGTATGAATGTACATTAACATGACATGTACATATATGGAAAAGTTCATTTACATCTCACAAGTGCAGGTTGACAAAATGTACATGTACAGATGTAATAATACAACAAATATAAGTTCACATCAAATCTCCCAGTTTCCATCAATGTAAGGCTTGATCCTAGCAGGATAAAAATATATTAAGACATCACACCATGCAAACATACCATACAAACAATTTAGATGAAGACTACAGTATTGAAAATCTGGTTACAATTTGTGCATGTGTGTGTAGATGTGTATGCATGTGTACCATCTGTGCACTTTGTGTTTGTGACTTTTTTTAGAAGGACTTATGTATGTGTGTATGTTGCCATGCACTTGGGGGGGATAGCCATTGTTAATTCCTCAAGACCCTAGCTTGTAGATGAATGTACGGGTGTGACAACAGATACAACCCATTAGTACAGTACATGTTGTTTGACATCATGGATGTGTTTAACTACAGGCAATGCTCACACACACACATAGTGTATAACAGAAATAAATAAGAACTTTGCACAATCATAATGTTCTTCTCAATACAACCACTACATGTAAGAGTGCTCAGAAGCCCTATACAGCTAGGCGCCAAAACATATTACCCAGGCAGCAAAGAGGTCGGGGTCTATCTGACAGTAAAAAAAATTACACACAGTGAACTATAAACACTCCAGAGTCGCACCAAAGCAATGACACTTCAGTCAGTGCAAACAGCCTACAGTTAGCCCATCAACACTCCCCATTGGAAAGGATGCCCCAGTTATCAAGACAGTGGCTATGGTAGCCTCATATGGGGTGTGGCAAAGCAGCCATACCCAACAACTGAGCACAGCAACATACGTATGTTCTTCAAGTGTGCGCATGTGTGTGTACACATGTGTGTGTTTGTGTGTGTGTTAGTGTGTGTATATTTATTTGTGTACACGTGTGCTATTGTGTGTATGTGTGCTTAAGTGAGGATACTGTTTAGGGAGCTAAACAGAGTTTAACGGAGCTTTAGTAACTCCCTATCAGTATTTTTGATCAGAGGTTTGCGGTTACTCAGGCTCGTGGCCTTAGGTGGACGGGAGCCTTGTCCTCCCTATTATTGTTACCCTTTGTGCGCCATGGCCAGCTTGTGAGATTATATGCACTCCCCGGCAGCCTCCCAGCACTCCACGGCAGCCTCCCAGCACTCCTTGGCAGCCTCCCAGCACTCCCCGGCAGCCTCCCAGCACTCCCCGGCAGCCTCCCAGCACTCCCCAGCAGCCTCCCAGCACATATGTATATGCGTGCATGTATACATGTGTACACATGCACATGCATATATGTACATGTTTTTGGGCCCTTCCATAATGGCCTGGTCAGGGTCACAGATCAAGATATGCATATTCTAGACTCTCACTGGTTCTATCCTGTTACATTGACCATGTAGGCTACATTTAGGTAATCTGTGCATCAAGTACGCTGTATCTGTGCTTGACACATGACCAGATGGTTTAGTATTTAACATTCCTACTCACCCTAACACCAACTCCATCACCTAGTAATGTCTACTAAACCACATCGCACATCATGCACACACACACAGACACACACATTTACACACACATACACACACATACACCCCTAACACACATGTGTACACACATACACACACTAACACACATGTGTACACACACATACACACACTAACACACACTAACACACACTAACACACACACTAATACACACACACATGTGTACATATGTACACATATACACGTGTACACTAACACATTAATTACCAAGCCTAGTAACTTCCCCAAGCTAAGTAGGTGTGTAGGTGTACGTACCCAGCCCCTAAGCTCCCCAGCTATATGCTTCTATCAAAACGTGCCCAGTTGACTGATTGGGGGGGCCAGGGCGAGAACCCCTCTGAGCTGTGATTCTGCCAACCCCGACCTGTTGGCTGTGGGGAACTCCCGTGAGTGACGCTGGTCACCAGTTGGGAGTCCCTGTGGCCAAGCCACGCGTGGCTTGTTAGGTCATTTGGGGGAGACTCGGAGAGACAGGCACGAGATGGTGGCGTTGGCCACTCACTGAGTGATCTGCATACCAAGCCAGGACGCTGGCCCAGGCTTGGGTCCCCAAGTTAGAAGGTCAAGCCTGGTAGGGACCCACCCTGGCTGTATTTAATATTAATAGGCATGACAGTAATTAAGAAATACACAGAAAGGGTGCAATGGTGATGCAGGGGTGGAGGGTGGGTGATGCGAACCAACAGGCTCTCCTGGAGCACCGGGGAGTGCTGGGAGGCTGCCGGGGCATACAATGAACACATGCACCAAATGCACACATACGTGTTCTCACTGACACACAGACACACATGCACCAAATGCACACATACGTGTTCTCACTGACACACAGACACACATGCGCGCACCAGCATGCGTGCACACACACACACCTTATGTGCGAACACAAACATGTACCACCTAGTGCCACTGATATACACTTAGTAGTACTCAACACTTGATGCACAACACTTAGCAGCACTGATGCACACACACCTAGCAACACTGATGCACACACACCTAGCAACACTGATGAACACACACCTAGCAACATCGATGTACACACACCTAGCAACACTGATGTATGCACATCTAGCAACACTGATGAACACACACAAACATAGCAACACTGATGCACACACACAGACATACACACCAAGCAACACTGATGTACATACACCTAGCAACACTGATGCAAACACACATAGAAACTACACACTAAGCTGCACTGATGTACACACACCAAGCAACACTGTTGTACACACACCTAGCAACACTGATGAACACACACCTAGCAACACTGATGCACACACACCTAGCAAACACTGATGTACACACATCTAGCAAACACTGATGTACACACATCAAGCAACAGTGTTGCACACACACCTAACAACACTGATGCACACACCTAGCAACATCGATGTATACACACCTAGCAACACTGATGTAGACATCTTGAACACTGATACACACAGACTAGCAACATTGCACACATATCAGGTGACTATGGACACAGACACAGGCAACAATAAATTAAATTGTGCTCTAAATCGAATGGACTTCAGAAAAGCACAAGTACATTGAATCTAGAAAACGGCACACACAAACAACTGACAGGAGCCACAACTGAGTTTTTAACAATCTCACTCTTTCAAAACCACGTAATTATAATCCAAACGACTACTTACGCGCAACGGAACGAGTTTCACCACTCCTAAGTGTCTTCCAACAGTTCTCATCATCCTCAAACTTACATAACGAAAAAGTAGAACGCACAAAACACGCACAGGATCGAATGGCCTTGAAGTGCCTAAAAAATGGCGATTCAAATCGCGCGATCGCAACTAGGAACAATACGATGTTAAAAAGGAAACGAAAGAAAGTAGTTCAACCCCTTACCAAGCGAGAAAATTAAAGTTGTCCATACAAAAGTAGATTCGTCTGAACGCAGTTCGCGCGTCTTCACTAACGCTTTTTCAAACGCTTGGAGTATTCCGTCATTACGCGTACAAAGATTATTTAGAAAGCAGGCATTAAATTGTTAATAGCGTGCAACGAATTACGCCCTCGCGGATCGGTAGAATGTAATTAGCATAGTTGTACAAAATGAAATACTTGTATACAGGCGTGTATAACAACCCTTATTTACACTGTGGTTTTTTTATTAGCACACACTGCCGTTAAACACAGTTATACACAATTATACGCAATGTGTATAACAAATACAGTATAACTACTTGTATAACAATGTTATACAGGTGAGTATAACAACCCTTTTTACACAGTGCTATAGGTCCTAGGCAGCATGGTGATGCTTTCAGTAGCGGATATGTATCGGAAGTTTCGTTAGAAACTTGATTTGACCCCGACTATGAATGTCATTAAAAAAACGCGACCCGTCTGTAACAACACTCCCGACGATCGGATCGTGTAGCTTGTTTTAGAAATCGATCTAGAAGTCAGAAATGAGTAGTTTCGTTTTTGTTTCATGTCGCAGAACCGCGTGGTTGTAGAGAACAAGAGTGTACTGCCCGTTCTCGTACCCAGTCTCGGAACAAGGTGCGGGTCGTCTTCTTCTCCTCCTCCTCCTCCTTCTTGGCAACGCATAACTCGGGACAGGAACACTTTTAAGCGATCAAATTTCACCACTAGCTTCAGAATCGGATGGGAGACTCGCTTTTATATAAAAATAATCGATGTTATACTCTGATATACAATCGACTATCAGCCTATGTCTTGTATAATTAGACATTGGGTGTGAAAAAAAAATTAAGAAAACAAGTAAATAAAAACATTCTCTACGAGAAAGTTGGTGGGATATAGGATTTGAAGGCAATTGGTGGTGTAAAAAGCAAGGAAACAAGGTCTTATCAGAAGGGAAAATGTAATAGTCCTATATTTAGCACACAAACAACATACGTCCTAGAAATGTGCTAAATATAGGACTATTACATTTTCCCTTCTGATAAGACCTTGTTTCCTTGCTTTTTACACCACCAATTGCCTTCAAATCCTATATCCCACCAACTTTCTCGTAGAGAATGTTTTTATTTACTTGTAACAATTAGTAAGCAAGGTTGCGACCAAAACTGTCTCAAAGCGATGCTGTAACATCAACTCGATAGAGAAGGACATCACTTTCTGTGCAGGTACAGTAACGTTATATCGTCCGTCCTACTGAGGAGATCAGCTGAAGTCTCAAGAAGCGTAAGCAGTGTGGCTTTGTATTGGAACGGGAATTATTTGTTCTCAGAATCTCAAGCGTCCATAACGCTGAAGTGATGTCTCGGATATCAGCATAGAAGAGATTGAAGGTATATTTGTTGTCGGTTAAAGGTGTGAGTCCTATCATTTTTGCTATGTAGTAGGCATAGCGAACTACAACCGGACTCTGAAACGCATTCCAAATGAACCCGATTCAAAAGTAGGGCATGCATCCGAGCACAACTAGGTAAGCGCTCGAATTCAAAAATGTTGTACATTCATGCAATTCAACTAATGGTTGAATCCTGGAACTCAATTAGTGTGGTTACAATTCACGCATGCTGGTCACATGCAAATTGCCTACCAGTGCATATTTTTTCAAAAGTATCAACCTCCCAGGCACAAATGGAAAAAGATCTGATGATGACCCGTTGATACAAATAAGGAATGCATTATCAGATCAGTTGCATCCAGCTATAGTTCAAGATCTTCTATCAGCCCCATCTGAAGAAATGATATTCTGGAGCCAATCACAACAGGAATGATTTTGCAGGTCCCGGTGGCGTTGGTACAAAGTATCACTGTGATTCTGTCTTTACATTTCATCATTTTCGTGCCTCTTCGTACTTGTTTTTTATCACCACTTCCCAATAATACATGTACATAAGTTCGATTGGGCATTGTTCGGTAGAATACACCTGTCTCTTCCATATTAAAGCTTTGTATCCATTTGCTGCAAGGTCACTTTTGAGTACCTCAAATTTCGTATCAGCTTCAACCACATCAACGTCACCTGCCTCCCGTGAAACCGTACTGAATTAAGAATGTTATATCGCCAGCGCCGCCGTCAGAGCCATCCGTCGGACGCTTTGAAATTAGAGATACCTAGCCTCTTTGCTTCTGTAATGAGACGCTGACAGACTATTAATTGTGTATACTTATACGCATGCGCTAAAATTAATGAGATATAAATATGCGTGTATGCTGATGTGAATCACCTTTTTGCTGCCAGTGAGGCTGTCATTACATTGGCGTAGTCGGCACTCACTGGACCAATGTCGGTAAAGCGTCCCCTTATTTCACCGGACGCGTACTCTGGCGACACCAGCTGGACAGACTGGGTTGACCATTTTGAGGCGACGGCCTTGGTGAACGGCTGGGATGATGCTGCGAAGCTAGTCTGGCTACCAGTCCGCCTTACAGGTAAAGCTCAGGTAGCATGGAAACGGTTGACAGCAGACGCGAGAGGCTCTTATGACACCGCGAAAGAAGCTCTCCACAAGCGCTTCGAACCGGACAGCAAACGGCAGTTGTACGCGACTGAATTCCACTCTAGGCGCAGGCGGAGAGCAGAGCAGTGGGGTGACTTCGCTGACGCGCTGCACTGTCTGGCGGACAAAGCGTTCCCGACTCTTGGAGAGGAAGCAAAGGCGCTGTTGGCGTTGGACAGGTATCTAGGTGAGCTAGACGACACTAAGGTTGCATTCGCAGTTCGTCAGGGAAGACCGAAGACGCTGGAAGAGGCAGTCGCGGCGACGCTAGAAATGGAGTCATACCTGTCGCACGGCCAAAAGAAAGAAGCTAGCGTGTCTGTGGTACACGAGCAGATGGACGGTGGGCAAGAAGTGGACACTGCATGTGCTAACCGGGAGGTACTTCCTTTGCTAGATGCTATAGTGGCGCGGTTGGAGCGACTGGAGACTGACGACCGAGGTTCTGAGTACAGCAAATGGAAGGGCAGGGCAGCATCTTCTAGAGGAGGACCCACAGCTACACACGGCAAACCAACGAAGCCAGTGGTATGTTTTAAATGTGGGCAGGAGGGCCATTTTGCTCGAGGATGTGCAAGAAGGATGACGCAGGAAAACGAGAAACCCTCAGCACCAGGGACCCGGTGAATGAGGGTAAACAGCAAGGGGTCCAACTAGAGGATAATTTGTGTAGCTTAGCAGTTAATCCTGTTTTGTCATACTTCGTAACAGCATATGTACAAGGTGTGCCTATTCAGTTGATGGTCGATACAGGGGCAGCCGTGAGCCTCCTTGGAAAAGACGTGTGGAACATGTTAAGCAGAACTAGCAATTGTACTCTAGAACAATGGTCTGGAGGACGATTGGTTGGTGTTGAAGGGAGTTCTGTCCCAGTTCATGGAGTGACTACAATGGACATTCAACTTCAAGGACAAATGGTGAGCATAGACTTTGTAGTGGTTGAGATGTTGAAGGTGGAGTCACTCATGGGTCTGGACTTCTTAGAAAGATATAGCTGTGTTGTTGATTTATCTGAGAAGGTCTTGCAGTTCAAAGGAGTCCAGGTACCACTATCCAAGCAGACAGCTAATAGAAAACACTGTCAGATTGGACGTGTCAATGTGTCTCTACTGGAAACAGTGACAATTCAACCCTTCAGTGAGGTGGAAACCTTGGCAAACACAGAGCTAGGTGAGGGTGATGGGGGGATATGGCTGTTGGAGGGTCTAGAACATCCCAATCTGTCAGTACTGGTGGCAGCAGCAGTTGTATCTCCCCTACAAGAAGATGCATTGTGCTCTGTGCCTATCTGGATGGTTAACCCATTGTCAACAGAGGTGGTTGTGCACAAAGGAACAAAGATTGCCAAGTTAGAAAAGATGGATGAATGGATGTTGGCTCCAATTCAACTCACCGAAACTGCCGCTGAAGAAATACCCGAGGTACCAATGCACAAGCAGGACGTATTGCATGAGATGGCAGAGCAATGTGGGGTGGGTTTGACAGTGGAGGAAAAATCCCAACTTTTTCACTTACTGTTAGCATATGCTGATGTTTTTGCGGATGCAGAAGATGGGTTAGGGCGGACTAGGGTGGTCAAGCATTCCATTGTTACTGGTGATAATCCACCTATCAAACAGTCATGTAGGCGTGCCCCTCCTTCAAAGAGGGAGCACGTGAGGCAGTTGATTCAAGACATGTTGAAGAAAGATGTTATTCAACCGTCATCAAGCCCCTGGGCGTCACCGGTTGTCATAGTCCAGAAGAAGGATGGTTCCTACCGATTTTGCGTGGATTATCGCAAGATAAACACGATCACACATAAGGATGCCTATCCCCTTCCCAGGATAGACGACACCATAGAAGCCTTGAGTGGCTCCCAGTGGTTTTCCACGTTGGATCTTCTATGGGGTTACTGGCAAGTCGAAATGAGTGAGGAGGATAGGGCCAAGACTGCTTTCTCTACTCATGAAGGTTTGTACGAATTTAAAGTGATGCCATTTGGATTATGCAACGCGCCTGCGACTTTCCAACGGCTAATGGATCTAGTTCTTTCCGGTATCCAGTGGAGTAGTTGCCTCGTGTATATTGATGACATTGTTATAGTGGGAAAAACAGTTCAAAACCACTTAGACAATTTGCAGTTAGTACAAGTAAATAAAAACCTTCTCTAACGAGAAAGTTGGTGGGCATATAGGATTGACAATGTTGGTGTAAAAAGCACGGAAACAAGTGTGACAGAAATGTTACTGGAAAATTGAAATAGGCCTATATTTAGCCCAGTCACATTTAGGCAGCGCACGCCTGAGAAAATGGGCTAAATATAGGCCTATTTCAATTTTCCAGTAACATTTCTGTCACACTTGTTTCCGTGCTTTTTACACCAACATTGTCAATCCTATATGCCCACCAACTTTCTCGTTAGAGAAGGTTTTTATTTACTTGTTTCATAAGTTTTTTTTTCTCCGTGTCAACGAAGCTTCATAACTGTAATGTGATGAGGAACGATGTGCAATGGACAAAATGTCTATACCTTACGAACGCTTTGTGCATTGCCCCGACCACAAGTTACTATATAACTTTAATAAATACGTATGTAAAATTAATGTTACAATAACAATAAAATTAATAGTGATAAGTGTAGTTGTTTTTGATAAAATAAATAGTTTTGCCGCCTCCTCTTCCTCGGCCTCTTCCTCTTCTTCTTCTCCCCCCCCTGGGGTAAGGCCATGCGGGTGGCGGGGGCAGTAAAAAAGGCGGGGGCAGCATTGGGGGCAGCATTGGGGGCAGCATTGGGGGGAGCATCAGCGGGGGTAACGCTGCAGGCGGTGGGTCCAGCGCTGCTGCAGGCGGTGGCCGCGCTTCTGCTGGCGGTGGCGGAGGGTCCAGACCCTGCCTGTGATCTTCGTACACTTATTGCTTTAGCAAGTAATGCATCTGCACTAATCTTACTTACTGCTGCACGGGCAGATCTTGTAACAACCTTTTGAGCTAGCAATGGATGGCTATTGCAGAAAGCATTGTTTACATCACTCAGAAGCTCACTATCCCTAAGAATTGCTTTTTCAAGACTCACTCCATACTCTGCTAGTGTGCGAGAGTTGGGCTCAAACAGGGAGTAACTATATGGGAGAAGATAGGGTTGCAGTACTTTTATTTTACCACACATTATGTCTTATCATGTATCAAAACATTTTACCAACTGCGCATAACGTGAATTATTTTATTTTCATACAACTCAATTTTCTGTACACACATGTGTAGTGGACCTTTAAAACAATGTGAGAGACACAAATTACCTTTTGTACCCTTTACATGTACATGGGGAACTTTTACTTGTGGGAAGCCTTACTATACATCTGATAATCGGCTGCATGCAAGGGTTGGATGCGCATGACAGACTTGTTAATTACATTTCTGAAAATGCAATTACAGTAGTACACACATGTGTATAGTCCTTTATTGCACATCACATTTACAATGTAACAGACACAGATGCATGTGCATGTACAAATAACCTTTTGTACAAACATTGACCTTTACCAGGGAACATCCAGTGTAGGAAGCCATACTGTACATCTGATAATATGTCATGCAGGCATACAAGAGTGTTAATGTGTGCATGACAGGAAGTCATGAGCCACGTGCATAGCAGCCCTTAGATTTTAAATGGTACATACAGCATGCTATAACATACCTTTGGGTGGTAGTGGTAGTGGTAGTGGTAGTTCTACGACCCTTCCAATACCGACTCATTCTAGCTGCCTTAATGGTAGCTGAATTACCCCTGTATATCCGCCTTTTAGCAGCACGGTTCTCCTCGACGCTCTCTTGATATCGCTGCCTTTTAACAGCACGGTTCTCCTCGAGGTCCTCTCCATATCGCGGCCTTTTAGCAGCACGGTTCTCCCCGAGGTCCTCTCCATATCGCTGCCTTTTAGCAGCACGGTTCTCCTCGAGGTCCACTCCATATCGCTGCCTTTTAGCAGCACGCTTAGGTTCAATATTTGCGATGTAGCTCTCGCGTACAGAGGCCTTCTTTTTTTCAGGATCGGCCTTGTAGCTCTCGCGTACAGAGGCCTTCTTTTTTTCAGGATCGGCCTTGTAGCTCTCGCGTACAGAGGCCTTCTTTTTTTCAGGATCGGCCTTGTAGCTCTCGCGTACAGAGGCCTTCTTTTTTTCAGGGTCGGCCTTGTAGCGCTCTCGGGTTTTAGCCTTGTTCTCTTCTTGCTTTTGGAGGTATTCCGCTCGTTGCTTCGTTCTCTTCTTTCGATTACGCGAAGGCATTTTTAGAAAAACAACTTCACTAGCCAAAATAAGTAACGACTAAACTGACACCAAAATAAATTTTGTGCCTGTTGGAGTATTTATACTGCCTAAAATTATCCATACTCCTGTATTTAGAACATAGTAATATACCCATACCGTATATAGTACTTTTTCGTTGTAGCTTCTTTATTACCTTAAGGGGCACCGCGCCGGTAAATTCTGAAGCGATTGGTACTATCGCCGTTCTTTAAAACCATTCCTAGCGTGAGTTATACTTGACGAAGAAGAAGACGACGACGACGACGACCAACAATTTTTTTGGGCATGGGCACGAGAAACAGGTTCTTAGTTGGTCTAGAAGGGCATAGTTTTATGACATGAAACTAGCACTAAAACGTAGATCTTGGTGTTGTCGTTCGATTGCTGCAAAGAGAAAAGCTATCCGTTTCTTCGTTGTCCCTCGCGACGCAACTGAAAATTTTTAATGACATTCATGACTCCTCAATCAATCCTATGAACCTGCTGACGCAGGTTCAGATTGGATAGAATTAAGAGGGCGGGACTGCGGTTAAAACCGTCTAAGTGTCATCTTTTTCAGAAGGAGATCCTTTACCTGGGACATAGGATCACGAGGGATGGTGTAGCCACAGATCCAGGCAAGATCGACGCGGTACGGAAATGGGCCGTACCTCGGGAAGTCCAGAGGTTCTTGGGGTTAGTTGGGTACTATAGGAAGTTTGTCAGTAACTTCGCGGCCACTGCAAAACCGTTGTATCGCCTTACGGAAAGGGGACGCGAGTTCATCTGGACTACAGAGTGCGAAGCAGCGTTTTTGAAGTTGAAGTCACGTCTAGTGTCGGCACCTATTCTGGCATTTCCAGATTTTACCAAAATGTTCATTCTTGACACAGATGCCAGTCAATCTGGAGTTGGTGCTGTGTTGTCACAATTACATGACGGACAGGAGCGAGTGGTGGCTTACGCTAGTCGGGTACTCAGCAAAGCTGAAAGACAATACAGCGTCACAAGAAAAGAGCTACTTGCAGTGGTAACATTCGTTAAACATTTCCGACACTATCTCCTAGGCCGACATTTTGTCGTAAGGACAGACCATAGCTCATTGCAGTGGCTTTATAATTTCAAGGAGCCCGAAGGTCAAACAGCGCGTTGGTTGGAGTCACTCCAGGAGTTCGATTTCGAAGTGATCCACAGAAGTGGACGGAATCACTCAAATGCTGATGCACTGTCAAGGTGCGGTACCACCGGAGAGGATGAAGTCAAACGCTACAAGGTGAATGCTGCGACGGTGTCAAAGGATCCCTTGGACTCCGTGAATATGCATCAGCTGCAGGAAAAGGATGAGGTTATCGGCCCCGTGCTGCGAGCCATGCATTCAGGTACGAGGGTGAGACCCTCAGACATTCAAGGAAGAAGTCGAGAATGCTATCAGCTGGCAGAACAATGGGACCAACTGACAATAGTGGACGGAATACTGCACCGACGACATGAAGATGCAAATGGGAGGAGCCATCTCCAGGTAGTAGCACCAAAAGTGAGCCGTTCTGATATAATGCATCACTTGCATGATGGAATCGCTGGAGGCCATTTGGGTGAAGCTAAAACGTTGAGCCGATTGCGGGAACGGTTCTATTGGCCGGGGCACGCTAGTGATGTGCGTATGTGGTGCAAAACATGTTCTCATTGTGCAGCACGAAAGAATCCAACCCATACACGGAGAGCACCTCTTCAGAGCATGTTAGCCGGGTACCCCATGCAGATAGTGGCAGTGGACATTGTCGGACCATTTCCATCGGGTGAGAGTGGAAATACTTATGTATTGGTGGCCTCCGACTATTTTTCTAGATGGGTAGAAGCCTACGGCATTCCGAACCAAGAAGCTGTAACCGTCGCAAAAAAACTGGTGGATGAATTATTTTGCCGATTTTCCATACCCGAACAGATTCATTCGGATCAGGGTCGGCAATTTGAATCTAACCTCGTGCAGGAGATCTGTAAGCTGCTTCATGTCAACAACACCGTATCATCCCCAGTCAGACGGCCTAGTAGAGCGATTCAATCGCACGTTGATTAGCATGTTGGCGACAACAGTGCACGAACTATCCGTAAAGTGGGATAAATGTCTCAAGAAAGTGTGCATGGCTTATAATACATCTGTTCACCCCTCAACCGGTTTTACTCCGTTTTTTCTGATGTTTGGGCGACAAGCTAAGCTCCCACTTGACATCATCTATGGCTCTACTCCAACTGAACCTCAGCCAGTCCACGAGTATGCAAAGAATCTGAAAAGAAGTTTGGAAGATGCCTACTCTAGAGTCAGAGAGCACCTTGGCACTACCGTTGAGAGACAGAAGGAGGTCTACGATTTGAAAGTCCACGGGAAAGCGTTTGAGATTGGTGACTTGGTGTGGCTGCACAACCCGGTTGTGGGTCGAGGAATGGCAAAGAAATTGCACTGTCCATGGAGTGGACCGTTTAGAATCATAAAGAAGTTATCATCGGTGGTGTACAGGATACAAGACACAAGAAGAGCTCGGAAGAATCGGAAAGTCGTGCATTTTGACCGATTGAAGCCGTGCCCAGAAAATACTCGATTGGATGATTCTAACCTGAAAGTTCGGAGCCAGACAGAACCTGGAGTTTCCGACGTTCTCCCAAAGAACAGGTTTTCTGGAAATCAGTTGCAGTTAATGGATGACGATGGCGCGGAGAGTGAACCAGAAAATGCTGAGCCTGCGCAGAGGGACGTAGCGCCGAGAGAACAACAGATTGAAACCGACAATTTACCGGTACCCTCGGACCCGGATGCAGGAGAAGGCCATGGCCAGCCAGAGCCAAGGTACCCAACGAGAGAGCGAAGACCTCCAAGCTACTATGGAAGATCTCCCTATTTCTAAGTCTTACGAAGAGGGGGATGATGTAATGAGACGCTGACAGACTATTAATTGTGTATACTTATACGCATGCGCTAAAATTAATGAGATATAAATATGAGTGTATGCTGATGTGAATCACCTTTTTGCTGCCAGTGAGGCTGTCATTACACTTCGTACAGCGATCGTGTTTTAATGATACCTCTTGACAAGGGCAAACACAGTCGATCATTTCTCAATGATCGCAGCATGAACGTCCACAAATACACGGCTTCGTCGACCTCTTTGTACTTGGGTTTTATTACCCAAATGCTTGGTGCTGGTGGGGGTAGCTTCGTTAACGGCTTTGGTAATAGCATCCTTTGATTTCAACTTCTTGTACACTTGAGTTTGCGAAATCAAAAATTGCTTCGCTACTTCCTTCGCAGTACTTGAGTTCTTCAGCGACTTTCTGTTTTTCCTCTAAGGTGCTGAGATACTTTCTGGAACACTTAAGATTAGCAGTCATTTTGCGTGCAACTAAAAATAACGCATTAAAGGTGCTGATTTATTAGAAATCAGGCGGAGTTGTAATGAATGAGCACCTTTATATGCGTTTGAATTTTTACTTGCAGAAAGTACACAGGCAGTCATCCGCATGAAACTGCCTTCAGTAGCCTAACTTTGAAATCATAATGACATGTGTGAAACTAGAGAAGGTAAGTGTTTAGCGGTAATTTTTGGGCACTAAGCGCACGTGGTCACTGTAGCATTTCAATTCAATCGTTAAATGACCTCTGCGAGCCACAGTGGTCTCACAAAATTAGGCAACGTGTTTTGAGGTTTGTGGTGAGATGAGGTATTATGCATGTATATAGCTAGAGTACATGAAAGCATCTGCCCTCGTGTTATGTATTGCGGTTATCTCTAGAACATTCATTACCACTAAACAGGTTTCTCCAGTTATAGATCCGGTTTTGCCGGTTGATGGATTGATATGCCATTGTGTGTATGTTGTGCTTCAGTTGTACACGTGTTCAGTGTTGATCAAGTAGTTGGTTGTATCGTATTAAGATTGTGAGCTAGGATACAACATATTGGCAACGAGGGTCAACTTCTGCATTTGGTGCTGCGTTTCTACTGCGCCATTTTTTTTTCAAGGTACTTTAGAGTTGTGTTGCATTGGGTATGGCGGTCCACGGTTATCTAGGGGTTTTCGATCGAGATTTGGAGAATTGGGCTTCTTATTGCGAATAGGTGGAACAGTATTTCATTACTAATGGCATCAGTAATGCGAATAGGAAAAGAGCCATTCTACTCAGCGTTTGCGGTCCGGCTACATTTAAGTTAATTCGTAGTCTTATCGCACCGGACAAGCCTTCAGACAAATCGTTCGAGCAGATCGTCAAAGCAGTTAGTGACCATTTATGTCCCAAGCCCTCCAGCATTCTTCAGCGTTTCTATTTCAATTCTTGTGTTCAGAAAGAGTCAGAATCAATTACGTAATTTGTTGCAGAACTTCGACGTCTCGCAGTTCACTGCGAGTTTGAAGGTACCTTAGAAATTATGCTTCGCGACCGCTTGGTGTGTGGGGTACGTGATCCCCAGCTTCAGAAACGGTTGTTAGCTGAAAGGCAGCTAACGTTTTCTAAAGCGCTCTCAGGGCAGTTAAGGCCAGGGTAAAATTCGAAATATGACATTAATGATATTCATTTTTTACGTGAGCGCACGTGAGATAATTGTGAGCGGCTGAATTGTGTCGTATCATTATCATCCCTGTTCGAACGTCCCTGTTCGAACGTGTTTACCACGGCATGTTGTAAGTTATTCACATTAGCAAAACCACCGTCTAGACCTGTCATTCTAACATCGATCCTTGTGCGTTTTATCCCGGGTGTTTTGATATTGTCTGCAATGTTTGCCTTTCGCTGTTTAATTCGGAACGGTTATTGAGAACTAGTTTAAAACAAACTTAGCCCGGCTGCCCTCTGCCCTATTGTTTATCACGAAACCTATCAGCGCTTGTTTTTTCGAAACGCGTTCTATTTAAAGCACTGCTGAAACTCGTAACGTTATACCTTTGTTACTATACAGACGCTTATTCTTGTACTCGTAGACAAAATTATTCGTGTACGTAGCTGACAATGATGATGGAAGTGTTTACAACAGCATAATTTCATACAAAACGTATAGCGATATGGCCCTTCCGATTAGGTTGCTGATATCTGAAGTGCCAGTTCGGAGTACAATTTTTTGCCTGCATTCATTCTGTCTTCGTCAACTGAGCTAACAGTGGGTAGTCTTTCAATTCTCTGGCATTCATCACAGATCTTTGTCATTAAAAATTGCCGTGTCCTGTCATGCTGTCTTCCCATCAATGTTCTTGTAAGATCTTTTTGCCCTTTTCATCATCTTGATTTTGTGCCGTAGGCCATCAAGCTGTACTATTTCGTTCCTACATGTAGCACCTAGAAAACGACATATTTGTTCAGCAGTTATGGTTTTGAAGGGTTCTTTTGTAATACTGCTGTCCATTTCTGTGTTAGATGGTTGTGAAGTTGAAGAGGACTGCATAATTGGAACTGAAGAGGACTGGACAAGTGGAACTGAAGAGGACTGGGCACGTGGAACTGAAGAGGACTGGACACGTGGAACTGAAGAGGACTGGACATGTTGAACTGACATAGACTGGACACCTGGAACTGATAAAGAGGACAGGACACGTGGAACTGAAGAGGACTGGACAGGTGAGACTGAAGAGGACACTGGACATGTGGAACTGCTAAAGAGGACTGGACACATGGAACTGAAGAGGACTGGATATGTCAAACTGATAAAGAGGACTTGACACATGGAACTGACAAGGACTGGACACTGGAACTGATAAAGAGGACTTGACACATGGAACTGACATAGACTGGACACTGGAACTGATAAAGAGGACTGGACACGTGGAACGGCTAAAGAGGACTGGACACGTGGAACTGAAGAGGACTGGACATGTGGAACTGAAGAGGACTGGACATGTGGAGCTGCTAATCAGGACTGGACACATGGAACTGAAGAGGACTGGACAGGTGAAACTGAAGAGGACTGGACATGTGGAACTGCTAAAGAGGACTGGACACGAGGAACTGAAGAGGACTGGACAGGTGAAACTGAAGAGGACTGGACACGTGGAACTGCTAAAGAGGACTGGACACGAGGAACTGAAGAGGACTGGACAGGTGAAACTGAAGAGGACTGGACACGTGGAACTGCTAAAGAGGACTGGACACGTGGAACTGCTAAAGAGGACTGGACACATGGAACTGAAGAGGACTGGACACGTGGAACGAAGAGGACTGGACATGTGGAACTGAAGAGGACTAGACACGGAACTGAAGAGATGGGGAACTGAAGCTGAAAAACAAAGATTGAACTCATGAACCTATGTGAGCAAGTTGTAATTGTGTAAGGACTAGACTACTTGGCATTATTATGTGCGTGGGGGGGGGGGGGGGCATGTGTCTATGAATGCTTGGCATTATTGTGCCGGGTGGGAGGGTGTGTGTCTATACATGTGTATCCCCACATCGCTACATGTCAGTATGTACAATATCGATGGAACAGTTTTTGCCATACTGTATGTTTCTGTTTATGCAAACGATTGATGTTGTATATTAAACAAATTGAGTGTGTACATTTAATGTGTGTGAGCACATGCAATTGCACGTGACCACAAGCATTCCTTTGCACTTAGGGGGTGGGGGCGTCCATGTGTGCGTATGACAACATGTGAGTGCTGTCTTAATTTGAATTTTTTTCTCCCTCTCCACAGACAGATTGCAGGACATCAAATCTTGTGATGTTATTATTTTGGATAAAGGCAGAGGCACATGCATGCATTTTAAATGTTCTGACTTGCAGTATGTATGGTGTATTTCCTTCCACCCACCCCACCCCTCTCAAGACGTTGAATCTTGTTATTGTTTGTTTTGTTTTGTTTTCTGAGGTCTTGTGATCATTATGTTTATCATTATCTGATATCAGCGCGAGGCTGCTTGTTGTCTATACATGTAAGCGCATGGTACATGCTTTTCAAGCTAAGAGTAATAATTAAATAATCTACGGTTGCATTTCATACAGTACATAGAGAAATAACGTAGGGATGCAAAATGGGGTGCAGTTCCTTACGATGCATGAACATAAAACGCTTACCTGTATATTGATCGAGTGTTGAGTGAAAATCCAGCTTATCGTACCCGCGTTAACCGTGCGCATGCGCTCCGTTCGTAGTTGCCAGGATACGGGCGGCGCGCGACAATAGCTGTGTTAATTCTCTATTCCTTCCTTACGGCAAGGAAGAAGTAAGGCTAAAATTATTTTGAACACACCTATATTTGTATAACGTAGTACTCTTTTAAGATTGTGCCAGGTGTAAGCCAAATATTATTTGGATCGACCATGAAAAATTTGTGATTGAACTGTTTTTAATCCTGGCGGGATTTTTTTTCATTTATCTCCGTAAAAGATTTGGGAAATCCTACTGACGAATGAAAAGTACTCATTAGCTAGAGTGTATATCTAAAACATGACAACTAAAACGCCCCGGCTTCACTACCGTATTATTGGCTGAACTAAATATTGTATCGTTAAGCCTGTTACATGCTCACGTGATGTGATTATGTAACCATGGTGATTATAAAATTCACCGTGTCGAATACTTTAATTTGATACCATACTTGAGCATGTATGTTGTAAGGCTCGTGAGCAATGAGCAAATGTTTAAATGAACAGTTACCCATGCCTTAACTCCCCTGAGCTTGAGTTGGCGCAGGCTTTTGAGTCTGCTGAAAGTAGTTTTCGTGACATTCAGGCTGTTCGCTCACCTTCCGTGCCGCTTCCTGTCCACTCTGTTGACAAGAAGGGGTTAAGTGTTCCAGATTCGGTTTCGTGTTTTCGATGTGGGGGGAAACATTACGCCACCACTTGCAAGCTCAAGTCGGTCACTTGTAATAACTGTGGCAAGACTGGGCACATAGCTAAGGTCTGTTGTAGCAATCCTACGGGTGCCAAGTCCAGCGCAAATCGCCAGAAGGGCAAAGCTGCTAGAGGGCACTCTCCAGAAAAAGAAGACTCGCCTCCACGGGAGGGTTCGAAGGTTCATTCGCTGTACAATTTCAGTAGCAGTTCCAACAAGTTGTTTCGCGTGACTCTCCACACTGTTAAAAATAGGGTGTTGCCACAACACACTTAGGGGTGTTCGTACGCCTATTTAGGAATAACACCCCATGGAGTGTAGTGGTAACCGCTCAGGAGTGTTACAGCCAACACCCCTGAAGTGTAGCCAGTACACTCTATAGGGTGTTGACAAAGGCATCAATAGTTCGTGCATGCACCGTAATCTTACGATACAACATAAATTGATCTTAATAAACTATACAACAACAGTTGGTGATTTTAATAAAAAGTTGACAACAAATACAAACATACATGTGTACAACAAAACTATAAACATGTCTTTAGGGCCTATACGACGATCGAGTAGTCCTGGAGTGTTTCTCTGCATGCTTCGGACACTAAACAAATGAAGGAAACACATGACGGTCAGGTTTCAATATGAGACATGTCTAACCTTTTTAAGTGAATCTTGGGTGCAGCCATCAGTCCGATGACGGTCATGTTCGCTAAGCAGATCGGTGACAATAACAACGTCAATCGTACAGATTGTTAAGCTTACCTCGAAGGCTTGCTAGAGCCAGCGTGTCATATGACCTTTGTAAGGGCGTTCGCGCGACAAGGTACTTACCTGCCTTTAATAAGCAGTGGCTCATTATAGTGGGTAGCGCAGCACACAGTAGTAGCCGAATTTTCCTTAGCTAGAGCGTATAAACAGGCATTCCGGTCCGATCGCGAACTGCTGTTCTCGATGAACTTCTCTTCAAAGCGCTCAACTCGTTTTACTTAAATGAATCGCTCAACGCTGGAAGGAAACAAATAGCTTACCAAAAAGTCATGTAACACCGAACTTACCTGTTCATAAATAACAGAACGTGTTTCTAAAGGTCACGCATGCGCAACGAAGTATATTTTTAGCATGAACTTACATGTATATTTATTACAATTGTGGATAATCAACTAGTCTCACGATGACAAGAAAGGACACAAATAGCTAGGGTTAAGGTTCGGCGCGGTCTTCTTCGTCGTCATGGTACTAGTATATCGACTGATAGGTTCTGCTGTGACGTACGTGACGCCATGACTTGATCGTTGCTCAGGGACCTGTTAGAGAAGAAACCTGGGAATTAGCCACTAGTCCCTCAATTTACTTGAAGACCTACGTAAGATAGTTCTTCTGGCTGATAGGAACGTACGGTTAGTTGCAGTAGATTTCCCGACGATAACGCCATACCTGCATGTGGCTTTGAAGAGTCTACGCATGCGCGTTACATTCATTTGAAATGCAAGCCTCGTACGCTGTATTTGTTCGAATGTGGGCTAGTCTCACAAGTGCAGGTTGACAACATGTACATGTACAGATGTAATAATACAACAAATATAAGTTCACATCAAATCTCCCAGTTTCCATCAATGTAAGGCTTGATCCTAGCAGGATAAAAATATATTAAGACATCACACCATGCAAACAGCAAGACCCATTGAAACCCCAACGTTACCAACACACCATCTACACAGTTGAATATTCTTCAGTGTGAGAATTTTCCCAGACTCCTAGAGGAGCCAATTGAGGACAACACATCACCAACAAAGTCTCAACACAGCTTCAGGTTCATTTAATTTTTCTTATTCTTATTTTTATGTCTGAACGTTTTATTTAATTTTATTTATGACTTTTTTCTGTATGTTGTCTGTCTACGCAATTATTTTTATTTTTTCCATTCTTTTCTAATTGTACGAATTTAGTATTATGGTAGCCCGTGTATGACGTAACTGTTAAAAAATTTTTTTAGATATATATAGCCCTTTCTTTTCATTTTGTTCACAATTTGGTGCAACCTGATGAAGGCCCTCGTGCCGAAATGCATTGTTGATCAGAGTTTCGGCATTAAAAGTTGTGAACACTGAGAAGTCAACCTAAGTGAAACCCCGAAGACGTTTGTAAGTGGTAACTAATAGCGCGCGCGCGCGTATTGGTAATTAGTTTTGTGGTTGGAAAGCGCGCGCGCGTTGGTTAATCATTAGGGTGGTCAGAGTACAGTGGTTTTACCGCTAGAGGCAGACTTAGCAGCCTTAAGGGGTGTATACAGAATAATTGTGAAGTATGGAAACGCGTGGGTCACGCTTAGCTACACGGCCAATATTTTTACATTGAATCAATCCGGTACAATTAACGAGTCAATAACGAAAAATCAATATTGAATCATGAACTTTCGGCAGCGTTCGGAATCAAGACTTATGTATTCACCGAAGAATCATCGTTGCCCACAAATGATTCCCGACTGAGATCAGGCATGAATCCATAAGTATTCTATTCGTACAGCGCCGTATACACACAACGTTACAAAACGTTTGATTTGCAATAAACATTATAGCAATACAATGTGTTACTCCAGTCATGCGAGAAGCATAATGTCTTTTGTGACGCTACTTGCCGCTCCAGTGTCATTGAAACATCTTTGTTTTGTAGGGAACATGTAGAAGTGCATTGGTGAACCACAGAAACAGGCCGAATGATGGCAGCTGAAGGAATACTGCGCAGTATGCTTGTGAGAGAGTACAGAGGACAATCGAAGTCATTGCAAATAGGCTCAGTGCCTGCCATGAGGGGTTCTAGATGACGCACAATGACGTAGCATCTTGAATTACTTTCAATGCAGCATAGGATGACCCCCACTGCTGTCTGTATGCATAAAACAAAGTACATCCAAAACAAACACAAATATATCTGCTCATACATACCGATCCAGTACCATCATTGTATTGAGCAAAGTCACCAACATTGACAATGTTTCTATCAGTTCCTACTGTTGCTTTACCCCAAGAAACAAGAGTATTAAATGAGCTTAGCATTGGGAGAAAGAAGCAGTGTGAACTGCGGGTGATTTTCCATTAGACTGCTGATAGATATGTTGCCCTCAATCTCCTGCACACGAACCAATACAGACCCAAGAGCAACCTTTGTTTTGCCAACCTAATAGGTGGTGTGAAAAGAACGTGTGCATTATTTAAAATTGGAGGCACAGTTAAGATGGCATGGGAGAGATCTGTAAGCTCCCCTATGCTGATCACCAGCCGCTTTAAGTGATAAAACAGTAGACTACAGTTACATAGGACTTTACTACCAACAGATACAGCAGAAAATGCAACATGTTTTAGCTGCCTGGCAGATAATCTATTGTACATGTTGGAGCGCAACACACAATAGCATACCTTACGGATAGCACCACGGAGATACGTGGCTTTCTCACATGATGCGGATGCTCCTCCTCTAAGAAAGTCATCCACTTCTGATGACTTGTACAGCTTTACAAGTTCATCCCCACACCTAAAGATGAATTATAGAACATCCCCAATATACAAGTTTAAGAACTTACTTTTCTAATGCATCGTAATGGCCTCCTGAACACACGAATCGTATGCTTTCTTGAATTGCAAAGCTTGTGGCAATATCTTTACTCGGAGCATGTCGGTTTGCATAGATGTTACGACCTCTGATAGCAGCATTATAGCTCTCACATCTGGTAGAATACAAATACAAGTATAAAACACACAATTGTACTTGCAATAAAGTTACAACCTTTCTGTGTTGAATGTTGAAGCTGGTCCAAACTGTAGCATATCATCTGGCAGATGAAGGAGGATGTGAATCTTAAGCTTCCTCCTGAGTTCAGGGCAGTTCCTTTCCACAGCATGTGTAAAGGCCAAGCATTGAGACTTGTACACATCAACCATCTCAGGTAAAAAAGTATCACAATATACAAACTTGAACACCTGTATGTATTGAAACACACCACATAAAAACTTGCCAGTGCATTAGCAGTGGTGTACCTTAGAAAGTGCAAACCACACTTCAGTCTCACCAGGGGTTAAGTAGGGAGGGAGAACAAAGAGAGCTAATTGTGCTAAGATTTTAAAATCACGTCCCACAAATGACTTGAAATACTTAGCTACGTTTCTAGATAGTTTCATATCAAATCCAGAGAATGAAAACGATGAAATTCGAGCCTGAATTTCCTTTCGTTGCACTGTAGTAAGACGACCCATCAAATCTCTAAAAAGATATTTATATGGACCCAGAAGTAAGGTGTGTAACACTTCCACTGGTGTACACCTATTGATTAACACAGTAAATCCAGCTAATTATTATGGATGATTACATACCTATGCAGATCGATGAAGAGTTCCAAAAGTGGATTTGGTTTAGCACTTACTCCAAACTCTTTCTGCAGCTGCTTCATTTCCTTTTGAGTCCTTGCAGACTGTATGCGAGCAATTTGACACAGCGTGTCAGGCTTATTCCTGAGACAGCCAATGCTGTGCAAACCAGTAGTTACATCAGCCTTGATACAAAATTCATTTTAGAAATTCATAATACACCAACATAACTTACCATGCAAATCCGACAATACTTGCTTGTTGTTGCTCCAAGATGACTGCACACCTCTGCTCCACGAGGATTGTCACATATAATATTTAATATTGGAGCCACTACAATGACATTGCGTTGCAAAAAGGCATCATATGCAATGATACCCTCATTCTCTAGAGCAGTGAACTCTTGCACTAAAGGGACAGCCATATCAAGCACAGGAACTTTGTTCGATGCACAGATGAAGTGGATGTTCTGGAGGTTGCCATTTTCCTTTTTCGAAAGACCCTCAAGTCGGAAGTTCCAGGAGTCAAACTTGTTCCATTGTTTAGACTTATTTCCACTAGTGTCATCCGTGAATAAAGTGATAGGGACCATGACAACTGGAATTCCTCCCCACTGCATTGACTTTATCTTCATAGGATGTGGTGAAAATAAACTGGTATATTCCTAGAAGAAAAAATAGTAACACTTGCATCACAATTAAGAAACTTACATTTTCAGTAAGTTGCACAAAATGACCTTCATGACACTTCAGTACATGTAGAGCCTGAGCTTGTACATCAAGCACAGCTTCTATACAACATACTGGTATCGAAAGGGTTTCACCAATAACATAACTTTTTGCAGATAACTGTGGATGATGATCCAATTTGCATACACGACAATGAATGGCATCTTGACCCTCCTGTACATTGGATGGATGTATATAAATATTCACGTACGTTGATGTTTTTATTTTATCCTACCTGGCAAATGAATTGAACAACACAACCCATACATGAAGAGCCCGAGCTTTGATACTGAATAAGATCACCAATAAATACATTCCCACAAGATGTTGTACTCATTGGTGAGAAAAACCGTCTATCAGTTCTCCAGTGTAACCCATGAAACACTTCCCTGTAATATTATAAATGGACACCAATTCATAAAATCTCCCATGCATGTAAACATTTGCACATGCACGCACGCACACTCAGCGTACTTAAGGCTGCCACCTAATGAATTTACGTCATAAAAAATGGCGCCTATGTACAAAAAGTCAAATCTCACGCAAGAAGCGTACCCTATGATAGAAACTTTAGACGAGTGTATGTTATACACTGTTCCAACTATTAGTAACGTTCTATGATTAGAAAGCATCCCTGCGGCATGTAACCGCTTGGAATACGGCGATATAACCGATTACGGCTGTATGCCGGGATGTTGCGATCCGTGTCTTAGAAAACTAATGGGGTATTTAAAATCCCCATATGTTTGCACCTATTACGCCGACTGGGGAATTTAAATAATTGGCTTGCTGTATTCACAACAACCATGAACAAAGTTCAAAATGGCCGACCAGCTGCACAAAGACTAATGAATCTTCGATGCACGGTCCAGTTATTGAAATCCCCAGTCATAAACCATTAGTATCAACCTAGAGGAACCTGCCAAGCATTAAAAAGTTACCTTCGAGCTGCATTTTCATCCCAGCGTTTTAGAAGTTCGTTTATACGCGGGTCAAGTACAGTGGTTATTAAAAATAACCAGGCGGCTGATTAGTGTTGCTCGACAGCTGCTTTTAATTTTTGGCAATCGTTAGTTTGGGAGCATATAACGCAAATGTTATGCTGTTGATCTGTTTAGGGTCATAATAGGTATGAAAGTTGTACAAAAGTAGACGTCATACACTAACGGGAGATCGATAAGTAACGATCCGAATAACGTCATAATGATGTTATACAAACATGAATGTTGACAATGTGTCAACAACACGAAAACAAGATTTTTAACATGAGGCAGCCTTAACTACCCTGAGCACACACACACACACACACACACATACACACACACACACACACACACACACACACACACACACACACACACACACACACACATACACTTACTTGAATTCCCCTTTTGGTATGACTGGATACCGAACAAGGTTGTGGGAAATTTCAGGATTACCTAAACACATTTTTAAAGTGTTTGAGACTGGGTTGATATAAAAAGGAATTCCGTTCCTTGTAAAGTGCTGCACAAAAACAGTAGTCATTACCGCAATTTGAAGCATATAACATACCATCTTTGGTGCATAGTATCCATGTAGCCGATACTTGACAAGCAGTGACAAACTTGGAAGAGACGGACAAGCAACACGCAAAGTATGTAGAATAAATTTCAAGTTCTTATGCCCCTAGTAGTATAGGAATTATCAACATTGTCTATTTCACATAACCTATTAACATACCATTGGACGTGGACTATGCACAATAAGGTATGTCATTGCAAGCAACTTTGATCCAAAAGGCTTGTAAAGATTTGCATCTAAGGTTGGGACTAAACGATTTGGAATTTATAACATAAACAAAGAGTATTAAAATGTACTTCTACCTATAGAAGTGTCTGCTTCAAGTTCCTCCTCGCTACGATCCGGGTTAGTAACTGGAACGTTTGCGGCGTCATTAGATCCGTCAATATCAGGCTGCTCGCTACCTAAAAGTGAAGTTATCACCAGTTAAGCTACTACACCTCTTACCACTGGCATCGCTAGAGAGTTGCAATGTAGTACTAGCTGTACTGTCTTGGATGAGTTCAGCATCACTGCTTATCGCCAATTCCTGATCAAACAGGGCTGCACTTGGTTCGTCCTCCCCAGTTACACACAGAGCGTATCTCTGATGGCTTAAAGTTTTCAAATGCCGTTCATATCTACTTTTGAAATGAAAATTCAATCGGCAAGGAGCACAATAAAAACCCGCCATGATTCTCTGTCTCAGTCACGCTTCCTCACGTGACGTGTTCATTGCACGAAGTGTCGAAATGTTGTCGTTCGGTCACGCGCGACCTCCCTCCAGAAGGACCAGCAGTACAGGTGGAGATGCAGGATTTTCTGCCTCACCAATACCCATTGCAAGGAGTCTGTCACCAAGACTACCAGATTCCATGATTGGCACCGCAAGGAGTCTGTCACCAAGACTACCAGATTCCATGATTGGCACCGCATATCAGGATGATTCAACTGCACAGCTCTCAAGTACCTCGGCCATCCCATCTGTGTCAAATGCACAGGTGGATCTAAGTATCCAGGTTCCATTGCAACAGGTGAAAGCCTGTTTTAAAACATTAACAGATCATGTTGACAAGAAGTTTGAAGCAATGCAAAAACAGTTAGGCAGTGTTGAGACTGCCTTAAAAGACCTCAGCGAGGAAATGAAAAAAAATTCATCTCAAAGCTTCACAATAAAAGGAAGTACTTATGAGGTACAGCCCGTCATTAACATTAGGTATTTACTGTTTGGTGTTTGTAGTCACCTCTGAAGGTCGAAGTATCAAAGCTGTTTTGTCACTCACTCTTACGTGATCCTGGTGATGAAAGCATCAGAGGAGTTAAGTATGCATGTGAATAATACTAATAAATGGTTTTTATTTATGTATTCACAACAATAGATGGCAGTCACTAAAGTGTTGACAATTATTAAAGATGAGAAGTACAAATTTGATGAAGCACTTCGCTTTTTCAAGTCAAGGTTGACAGATGCCAGAACCGATGAGCGGAGAAAGGTTTGATAACATAAATTAATTTGCTATTGCATCACATGGAATGATTTTTAACATCTTTGTCCACAGTGTTTAGGAAAGCACCCATTTCCTAGATGCAAATTTATGGCTACAAAGGAGCTCGCCAAAAGCATTATCCAGTCCATGGGTGGGCTGGATGATGTGAATGATGTTGAGGCATACTGCCAGAATCTAGCACTTTTTGTAATGTTTAGCTCCTTGTATTGCTTATGTTTAATTTCTATTCCTTGCAGCGGAAATTCATACGCCATTGCAGTAGTGAGAATCAGGTGAACCATTCTGAATACCGTCACTGGGTGGATTCATATTACTCATCCCCTGATGAAGACGAATGGCAAGAATTGATGCAAGAAGATGCTGCATTTGATTACCAGTCATTGGGTCATGGAATGGGCATCCAATAACGATGTAAAACTTTTTAGTCATCATAACTTCCTTCATACAGCAAATCATTTCATTATTCTTCACTCATCACTGACTGAGCTCATGCAGTTGATTTTATTTTGGTATACGAATGTTGCTTCATGATTATTTTATCCTATATGTGCATCCAATTAATACTCCTACACAGCGCGCATTAGTACACATAGTAGGAAAGGAACAGGGGTCTGTGTAACAGCAGTGATCGATGTTTCTATAAACATCGTAACAGTATGACGCTCGGGCTGAATCAAGGTTACATTAGCAATCATTCGTGATTCACTTTCTTTTATCAACGACGTTGCGGAAGTGAATATTTTCAAGCGTGAGTCATGTAGGTAGAAAATTGGCCGTTAAACATCGTTATAGATTCAAACCACTCCTTCGCGGGCTGAATCAGGTCAAATTCGCAATCATTCGTGATTCACTTCTTATTTCACGGACGTTGCGGAAGTGAAAATTTTTCAAGCGTGAATCATATAGGTAGAAAACTGGTGGTGTAAAGGAATTGATAAAATGAGTAATTCCAGTAAGAGCGCACTGCCACAGAAAAAGAACTGCATGGCGCTACAGATGGTTAGATGTGAGTCCCAAAGCATGAGCCCCACGCAGCTAGAGGCTAACAGAAGAAAGAAGGAATTAGAAATGGCGGAAGAGAGAAAGAAAAAACAGAGCATGAATGTTAAGGCAAACAGGAAGAACATAGAATCGCTAGACTCCACCCCCCGTGGAAATGATTTATTTCTAGGTTTAGCCCTGGAGGTAGCTACGCTTGTAGATAAAGAGGATAGAGCAAAGGTAGAAACTGAGAAGGAAGTAGGAGAAATGGAAAAAAGGAAGGAAGGTGGAGCAGGGGAAATTGAGAAGGGGGAGTGTGTTATTGAAAAGAGAAAAAGCAGGATGGAGATACTAGGGAATAGTGGAAAAGAAGAAGTAGCAGCAGGAATAAGTGAGGAAGCTTCTTTTGCTGAAAAAAAGAAAAAGGGAGGAGAGAATGTAACAGAGGATGTAGGTTTGAGAGAAATAGTGATGAGAGAAGAAGAGAGAGAAAAAGACAAGGGATTAGATAGAGGAAGGGAGAGAGAAATAGTGGCTGACACACAGGTAGAAAAAGAGGAGGTAGCGACGGTGAGCAGTAAGAAGGTGGAGGAAAGTGTGAGAATGGAGGAAAGTGTGAGAATAAAGGACCTGGTGTCAGTAGAAGCTGACTAAATTAGGGAGAGTGCTGTAAACAGTAATGTGACACGGGAACCAGTCAACACATTGATGGAGAGAGAAGGCAGTAGTGTGGAAGTGAGAGTAGGAGAAGACAGGGGTGGGAAAGTGAGAGAAATAGAAGACAACAGGGTCAACCCAAACTTGGCTGAAAAACTGCATTCTACAGAAACTACATTAGACCCAGCGTCAGGAGATGTGAATAGTAGTAGGGAAGGTGATGTAGACAGGGGTCAAACACAGGAACATAGGAACACAGAAACTGAAAGAGAAAGATGTAGAGATGAAGGGAGATTGGTAGAAGTTGAGGAGAGGACAATACCGGTCAACAGAGTTGAAAGGATAGTAGTGGAAGTAGAGGAGAGGGGAGTAACGGCCAACAGAGCTGAAAAGGAGAGGAAAAGTGGTAGTAGCCCTCCCCCTAAAGATGAGCTTGGGTCCACAGAAGAACTGCTTAAGGAATTAGCAGACACGTCCTTTATAAATCAAATAGCTAGCCACCATTGGACATTTTTAGACTCTTGTATAGCCAACAAGGTTTATCCTTTGGGGATGAAGGCGTTTGTACCGTGTGCAGTGTATAAAGCAAATGATGATCTGAGGAAACAATGGAAAGTGATATTAAACAACACGGCCCTGGAATTGGTAGAAGTCTGTAGAAAACACTATGAAAAGCTAATTAACAGTAGCACAGATAAGATCAACCAGCTGTATGTTAAAGGAGAACAACTGAGGTCGGAAGAAGACAGGGGGAAGTTCCAAAGAAAAAGAGCCACAATTGAAGAAGAAGTAAAAAGAAGTAAGAATGAAATGAGCAAATCCAGAAGGAAGAAGCTGCAGAACACCATCAGAAAGCACAAAGAAGGGAGGGTGTTTGTAGAGAATTGCCTGGTAGAAAAAGATAGGCACCAAGTAGAAAATGAAACAGAAGTGAGACAAAGGAGTGAGAAGGAAAGAGACTCAGTATCAAAAAGGCCAGAAACCCCTGTAGTAAGGAACATAACAGCAGCCCCCCAGTCTACAAAGACAACAAGCAGTGAAGATAAAGACACCCGAGTAAAAAATTTTGTGAGGGGAAGACCTGTCAGTAGTACAGGGAGGACAGAAAGCAGCACAATAGAGGCAACACACACCCAATCCGTTCCACCACTAATACCTCAACCTAACCCAAGACCTTTTACCAGAAGAGGGTGGAGAGCCCCATATGGGGAACACTCCATATCACAGAGGTGGGGTAGAACAAACAGATACCCGAACTTCCAACACCCTTGGGACTGGTGGGCCGCACAAAACTTGTACTGGGTTAAGGGGTGGACTCAACCTCAACAAAAGACTGTAGGTAACTGTTTCCCTCCGCAACAACCTGCAACCAGCAATAGCTGGGCATCAAGGTGGAGTAGTTGGTTTTTTTAGAAGCCCTCTACACCACCGAGGAAGAAATTAGACCCCAAAACATTGGTGTAGAGGGCAATCACAATTGGATCTATTTCAGGAATATCAGGATAAAAATATATTAAGACATCACACTATGCAAACATACCATACACACAATTTTGATGAAGACTACTGTATTGAAAATCTGGTTACAATTTGTGCATGTGTGTGTAGATGTGTATGCATGTGTATGCATACTGCCATCTGTACACTTATGTGTTTGTGTCTTTTTTAGAAGGACCTAATGTATGTGTGCATGTTATCATGCACTTGGGGGGGGGGGGGATAGCCCACCATTGTTAATTCCTCAAGACCCTAGCTTGTAGATTAATGTTCGGGAGCTGACAACAGATACAACCCATTAGTACAGTACATGTTGCTTTGATTATTTGACATCATGGATGTGTTTAACTACAGGCAATGCTCACACACACATACACACTCACACACATAGTGTATAACAGAAATAAATAAGAACTTTGCACAATCATAATGTTCTTCTCAATACAACCACTACATGTAAGAGTGCTCAAAAGCCCTATACAGCTAGGTGCCAAAACATATTACCCAGGCAGCAAAGAAGTCGGCTGGCAGTAAAAAAAAACACTCACAGTGAACTATAAACACTCCAGAGTCGCACCAGTGCAATGACACTTCAGTCAGTGCAAACAGCCTACAGTTAGCCCATCAACACTCCCCATTGGAAAAGATGCCCCAGTTATCAAGACAGTGGCTACGGTAGCCTCATATGTGGTGTGGCAAAGCAGCCATACCCACCAACTGTGCACAGCAACATACGTATGTTCTTCAAGTGTGTGCATGTGTGTGTACACATGTGTGTGTTTGTGTGTGTTAGTGTGCGTATGTGTGTGTACACATGTGTATGTATGTGTGTGTACACGTGTGTTATTGTGTGTATGTGTGTGTTAGGATACTGTTTAGGGAGCTAAATAGAGTTTAATGGGGCTCTAGTAACTCCTAATCAGCATTTGTGGGCAGAGGCTTGTGGTTACTCAGGCTCGTGGCCTTAGGCGGACGGGAGCCTTGTCATCCCTATTATTATTACCCTTTGTGCGCCATGGCCGGCTTGTGAGATTATATGCACTCCCCGGCAGCCTCCCAGCACTCCCCAGCAGCCTCCCAGCACTCCCCGGCAGCCTCCCAGCACTCCCCAGCAGCCTCCCAGCACTCCCCGGCAGCCTCCCAGCACTCCCCGGCAGTCTCCCAACACATATGTATATGCGTGCATGTATACATGTGTACACATGCACATGCATGTTTTTGGGCCCTTCCAGAATGGACTTGTCAAGGTCACAGATCAAGATATGCATATTCTAGACTCTCACTGGTTCTATGCTCCTGTTACATTGACCATGTACCCTACATCAGGCTACATGTAGGTCTTCTGTGCATCAAGTGTGCTGTATCTGTGCTTGACACATGACCAGATGGTTTAGTATTTAACATTCCTACTCACCCTAACACCAACTCCATCACCTAGTAATGTCTACTAAACCACATCACGCTCATCATGCACACACACACAGACACACACACAGACACACACATTTGCACACACATGTACACACACATACACCACTAACACACATGTGTACACACATGTGTACACACATACACACACTAACACACATGTGTACACACACATACACACACTAACACACATGTGTACACACACATATACACACTAATACACATGTGTACACACACATATACACACTAACACACACACTAACACACATGTGTACATGTGTACACACATACACGCACTAACACATTAATCACCAAGCCTAGTAACTTCCCCAGGCTAAGTAGGTGTGTAGGTGCATGCACCCAGCCCCTAAGCTCCCCAGCTATATGCTTCTGTCAAAACGCGCCCAGTTGACTGATTGGGGGCCAGGGAAAGAACCCCTCGGAGCTGTGATTCTGCCAACCCCAACCTGTTGGCTGTGGGGAACTCCCGTGAGTGACGCTGGTGACCAGTTGGGAGTCCCTGTGGCCAAGCAATGTGTGGCTTGTTAGGTAATTGGGGGGAGACTCGGAGACAGGCACCAGATGGTGGCATTGGCCACCCACTGAGTGACCTGCGTACCAAGCCAGGACGCTAGCCCAGGCTTGGGTCCTCGAGTTAGAAGGTCAAGCCTGGTAGGGACCCACCCTGGCTGTATTTAATATTAATAAGCATGACAGTAATTCAGAAATACACAGAAAGGGTGCAATGGTGATGCAGGGGTGGAGGGTGGGTGATGCGAACCAACAAGCTCTCCTCAAGCACCGGGGAGTGCTGGGAGGCTGCCGGGGCATACAATGAACACATGCAACAAATGCACACATACATGTTCTCACTGATACACAGACACACAGACACACACACACACACCTTATGTGCGAACACAAACATGTACTACCAGGTGCCACTGATATACACTTAGTAATACTCAACACTGATGCACAACACCTAGCAACACTGATGCACACACACTTAGCAACACTGATGAACACACACCTAGCAACTGTGTTGCACACACACCTAGCAACACTGATGCACACACAACTAGCAACACTGATGCACACACACCTAGCAACACTGATGCACACACACCGAGCAACACTGATGCGCACACACCTAGCAACACTGATGAACACACACCTAGCAACTGTGTTGCACACATACCTAGCAACACTGATGCACACACACCTAGCAACATCGATGTACACACACCTAGCAACACTGATGCACACACACCAAGCAACACTGATGTAGACAACTAGAACACTGATACACACAGACTAGCAACATTGCACACATATCAGGTGACTATGGTCACAGACACAGGCAACAATAGATTAAATTGTGCTCTAAATCGAATAGACTTCAGAAAAGCGCATGTACATTATTGAATCTAGAAAAAGGCACACACAAACAACTAACAGGAGCCACAACTGAGTTTTTAGCTATCTCACTCTTACAAAACCACGTAATTATAATCCAAACGACTTCTTAATTACGCGCAACGGAACGAGTTTCACGACTCCAAAGTGTCTTCCAACAGTTCTCATCATCTTCAAACTTACATAACGAAAAGTAGGACGCACAAAACACGCACAGGATCGAATGTCCTTGAAGCGCCTAACAAATGGTGATTCAAATCGCGTGATCGCGACTAGGAACACTACGATGTTAAAAAGGAAACGAAAGGAAGTAGTTCAACCCCTACCAAGCGAGAAAAGTAAACTTGTCCATACAAAAGTAGATTCGTCTGAACGCAGTTCGCGCGTCTTCACTAACGCTTTTTCAAACGCTTCGAATCAAAATTCTATTCCGTCATTAATAGCTACAATACCATTAACTTGTGTGCAACGAATTGGATCGGTAGAATGTAATTAGCATAGTTGTACAAAATGAGATACTTGTATAACAGTGATGATATACAGGGGTGTATAACAACCCTTATGTACACTGTGGTTTTTTGATTAGCACACACTGCCATTATACACAGTTATGCACAATTATACGCAATGTGTATAACAAATACTGTATAACTACTTGTATAACAATGTTATACAGGCGAGTATAACAACCCTTTTTACACATTGGTAATAACTGCCATCAATTCTCACTACCGAGTAGTTCGACATTGAAACTGCACAATTTAGAAGCTTCGCATCGCTGGGTTGTAGCGACCCGGGCGTAGATAGGGTAAGTGCCCGAAATTACGTGGGGAAAGATGTTTTAGACGTAACAAACCAGAGATAATATACTACTATTTATCCCTAGCTAGATCTCAGCGGGACCTGTTAAGTACCAAGAGCTGCTACGCAGCCGTTAGAGGAGTACACGCCCTCTCTGGGATGACCGGAACTAATTTCTCCAAGCGTAATAAATTCGCAATTGAGTCCATGCAGTCTATAAATGGCACTTTCAGAGTGTCCAGGTGATTATTAAAACTGATACACATGTTTGTTAAGCAAGTTTAACATTTGCAATGCGTTAGCTTCTACAGCGCTCCCCATATCCCCTTACTGGTTGGGGTGAGGAGGGGTACTCCTCTTATGTACGTCCTTTGCCAGTGGACCAAACGTAAAGCCAGACGGAGGAAAGTGTGCTTCCTTACCCCACTGCTGCATGCTTTGCACCACCAGAGGTAAGCAAGCCCAGCCTAGTTCTTGGCACTTCGGGTTATGATGACATTTGTATTGCAGATTGGTCCGAGTCCAATGACATGGCAAGTTATAAAGAACATGTAGTGAGTCAATGCACTACTTGAAGCTGGAGCTGATGTCAATCAGCTTGATAATGTAACACATTTCTCAACTATCAATTTTATGTGTGTGTGTGTAGTTTTACGAAGCATGCAATGTCAAAGCAAAATCATACAATCACACACACACACATATACACACACACACAGGTTCAGTATAAATGATCGTATGGTACATTTATTGATATGTAGGAAAGTGCAAACTGAACTGAAGTTATTGTATTCTGCAATAGAAATGTGGGTCTGGACCATGAAGAAAATAGCAATGCAATTAGAGCACTGCATGAAGTGGATAAAGAGGTATTCATTTACTTGCTTACCATCACATGGGCCAATACAGGGATGTCATTGTAGTGATTGTGATCAGGTAATATTTGCAACAGTGGAGAAAAGTTTCAATTTAATACCCCAACTGTTGCACTGATGAGGAAGTAAGGTGAACTGTGAGTAAATAAAAATAGCTCTCTACTTAATGAGAAAGGTATTTGCATGTTGGACTGGTGGTGCAAAAGTAAGTTGGGTTAGATAGGTCACAAATATGGGCTTTAAGATGGGGAATGTAAGGAAATGATCAATGCATTGCAGATGGACTTTATAATGCAAGATGCGGTATACATTCGGCAGCAGTACTTGTGTAATGTGGTTGCATTAAAGAGATGTCTGCACAGCAATATAACCTGAACAGCCAGAGGTTTACTGTTAAGTACATCTGTAAATAGTACATGCATGTATTCAATGAAGTAAACACTGATTACATACTTAAAATTGCTAATGTTTTTTTGCAATTTGATAGAGTTGGCTTGATGGATGCGTAATTCTGGGTACAACTTGAAACACTGCTGTGCAACGAAATCAGTGATAAGGGGGGTGCATCTATGAAGATCTCGTAAATTGTCCAATTGTGTTAAATAATACATTTGTATTTTACAATTAGAGTGGAGTAGATACAGAAAAGGCAGAAATTCACCACATAGCACATTCGTATCTCTATGCGCACAATTATATAAATAAGACAAAGTATGTATAGTGGTGACAGCAAACAAAAGCGAAGATTGATATTTCACAAATTTAGTATTTGTCACAGTGCATGATTTGGATATTAAAAATGAAGAATGTGACACAATAAAACCATCACTATTCAATTAATGTAATGGAGTTCGCTGCTGCAATGAAAGTTACTGCCCACAATGTTTTGTGTAACCTTACAGTACTGAGCTGGAGCTCCACACCTTTGACATCATTTGGAAATATGTAGAGTCCTTTTATTATAGGTGTTGGATAATCATACGAAAATTGATCTGCACACAGGAATACCTTAGATAAGACAGGAATATTCTATAATTAAAACCCAGGATAACTGTCTATATAACTGGAACAATTGGTTGTACAACTAGCACAGGACTGCATTATCATGTTCAGTGGGAGATAGGGAAGATAGCAAGTTCCTGCAACTGTATACATTGTAGCCATACCAAGTACAAAGTACTAACATTTTGCGGCATTATTATGAAATAGGTCTGTACATGTTTGGAGATGATTGTATTGCTGCTTGGTGGAGTTTCCCTTGTATGTGCCCCTCCTACTCTTGACTTCATCATGCATGAAGGTCATCAATATGGTAGACTTCTTGATGAAATTTCTTAATAGCTCTTCCACTGGTTGCATAAATAAGAGTGTGTGTCTGAAAAGCCATATGGTGCTTACTAGTGTCCAATAATACTACTCCCCATAGTGTCCAATAATACTACTCCCCATAGTGTCCACTAATACTACTCCCCAAAGTGTCCAATAATACTACTCCCTATAGTGTCCAATAATACTACTCCCCATAGTGTCCAATAATACTACTCCCTATAGTGTCCAATAATACTACTCCCCATAGTGTCCAATAATACTACTCCCTATAGTGTCCAATAATACTACTCCCCATAGTGTCCAATAATACTACTCCCTATAGTGTCCAATAATACTACTCCCCATAAAGTCCAATAATACTACTCCCCATATTGTCCAATAATACTACTCCCTATAGTGTCCACTAATACTACTCCCCAAAGTGTCCAATAATACTACTCCCTATAGTGTCCTATAATACTACTCCCTGTAATGACCAATAATACTACTCCCCATAGTGTCCAATAATACTACTCCCCATAGTGTCCAATAACACAGCTCTGTAGTGTCCAATAATACTACTCCCTGTAGTGTCCAATAATACTACTCCCCATAGTGTCCAATAATACTACTCCCTATAGTGTCCAATAATACTACTCCCCATAGTGTCCAATAATACTACTCCCCATAGTGTCCAATAATACTACTCCCCATATTGTCCAATATTACTACTCCCCATAGTGTCCAATAATACTACTCCCTATAGTGTCCAATAATACTACTCCCTATAGTGTCCAATAATACTACTCCCTGTAGTGTCCAATAACACAGCTCCATAGTGTCCAATAATACTACTCCCCATAGTGTCCAATAACACAGCTCTGTAGTGTCCAATAATACTACTCCCTGTAGTGTCCAATAATACTACTCCCCATAGTGTCCAATAATACTACTCCCCATAGTGTCCAATAATACTACTCCCCATAGTGTCCAATAATACTACTCCCCATAGTGTCCAATAATATAGTGTCCAATAATACTACTCCCCATAGTGTCCAATAATATAGTGTCCAATAATACTACTCCCCATAGTGTCCAATAATACTACTCCCCATAATACTACTCCCCATAGTGTCCAATATTACTACTCCCCGTAGTGTCCAATAATACTACTCCCTATAGTGTCCAATAACACAGCTCCGTAGTGTCCAATAATACTACTCCCTGTAGTGTCCAATAATACTACTCCCTATAGTGTCCAATAATACTACTCCCTATAGTGTCCAATAATACTACTTCCCATAGTGTCCAATAACACCGCTCCGTAGTGTCCAATAATACTACTCCCCATAGTGTCCAATAATACTACTCCCCATAGTGTCCAATAACACAGCTCTGTAGTGTCCAATAATACTACTCCCTGTAGTGTCCAATAATACTACTCCCCATAGTGTCCAATAATACTACTCCCCATAGTGTCCAATAATACTACTCCCCATAGTGTCCAATAATACTACTCCCCATAGTGTCCAATAATACTACTCCCTATAGTGTCCAATAATACTACTTCCCATAGTGTCCAATAACACTGCTCCGTAGTGTCCAATAATACTACCCCCTGTAGTGTCCAATAATACTACTCCCTATAGTGTCAATAATACTACTCCCCATAGTGTCCAATAATACTACTCCCCATAGTGTCCAATAATACTACTCCCCATAGTGTCCAATAATACTACTCCCTATAGTGTCCAATAATACTACTCCCTATAGTGTCCAATAATACTACTCCCCATAGTGTCCAATAACACAGCTCCATAGTGTCCAATAATACTACTCCCTGTAATGACCAATAATACTACTCCCCATAGTGTCCAATAATAATACTATTGTAGGAGGTTCAAGGTTCTGCACTAGTACAAATGTGAGAAGTAGGCACAGGGTGGCAAGGAACAAAAGTAAAACTGTTGCTTTGAATAGGAATTGTATTAAGTATCACACGCAGCTGTTATGAAATGGTCTGTGAATCTTAAATCACCACCTTCTCATTCATAAAACAAATGGCTAGAAGGATCCGGAGAAGCGTTTTATTTGGCCTTCTTTGGACTGTATGAAGCTAGTGTTCACCTATATATCAAGAATTCAAGATGTCATGCCAGTTTCCTCCCGTGGAGACAATGAAGCTCTCATGTACGGTGGCCCTGGAGGTCGCGCGACCAAACATTGTACGACAAGCGGTTTTTTGATTGAACAATATAGCGACGGTCCGATTCCGTGTTCGAGCAATGGAGCAGCGGTCCGATTCTGCGATCGATCCCATTCCGCGATCAAACGATCATTCACTTCCGCTACCGCGCATTGATCTATTTTTGGGATCAAACAACGGTCTATATTTGGGATCGAACAACGGTCTATTTTTGAGATCGAACAGCGGACCGTTTCTCCGACCGACCAGCCAAACGTACTATGGGATATATAGGTGGTACCTTGCATGACGTCACGTAATTTTATACTATTCGATAGTACATGTAGAGCAGTATGGTTCACAGAGACGACCCAATAGTCGACCGTAAGTTAGCATATCACTATCAGGTAACGATGCATATACATGCACATGCAGGGCTAATAGTGCGATACTGGAGGCAGCAGAAGACAATCCTGGTAATACTCGGCTAATGCACCACGTGGTTGTTGGGTTAGTGTGTATGCTGGCTACACTGGCGCTGTAGCAGTAAACTAACGGCATCGCTATACCTTCAGGCTAACATGGCTCAAGAAAAGGCTCGCTGCGCTGGGACTTAAACGGCGCAACGTTGTGGAAACACGCCTTACACTTGTACATCAGGCCATTAAGGTCAGTACTTTTTGCCGGGCTATGCAAATACAGAGTGGCGTGACGTCTCCACGTGGGGGGCATAGAATGAACTTCAAACGTCCAACTGCTGCCTCGGATACCGGGCAATGTGGAGATTGCTACAATTGAAGTACCGGTACACCATTAAAAGGTAGCCTCATCTTTGGGTGAGGTACACGTGATCCTCCTTGACATACATCACTCATCTAGATCCACTGTTATGATGCTACTGGCAGTAATGGATCCTATTGCTTCACGACTACGTGACTATCGGAGTATGCACAGATCCTGTTGAGGACGATTGTCGGTGACGCGGGGACTCTCGTTGCTGGCTGATGCAGACGAATGAGTCTGAGACGATGATCGTTCGACCAGCGCAGAGCCCGCAAGTGTCTTTTTAGGGCTGCACGCAATTGGTCCTGGAACACAGTATCATTAACTAGAGAATCCTCCTTCGACATCTTGCATGCAGTGCGGAAACAATTTCAATTTAATTATTATAAAATCATTTTTAGATTACAATTACAATCTCATACTAGTATACATATTTTACACAACTGTTAAATCATGTTGTTAAATGTCTCCACCCAGCGCATCATATGTTACAGAGAACCAGGTGTGTTGTTCATCTAGCCATTTGCTTCATCATCATGATAACGAGAGTGTGAAGGACACAGCATACGATAGTTGCCATGAAAAGTTTATTTCTTTTTGTCCGGCGGGATGCTCCAGATGAAGTGTTCGATTTGCTGCGCCCAAGAGGACACGAACCACTGCTTAAGACTGACATATCAACCAAATTAATTACCTCCTCAGTTGAGGACGGATTTTGGTTTTACCATGCAAGCACACAAAACACACTAGTTCAAATGCTCATACCACACAAACACTGCAATACAGCCACACACAGTCAACAACACACAGATGACACACACACACACACACACACACACACACACAGTCAAAGGTGTGACCACAAAAAGACAATCAAACACCTAGGTGGGGGAAGGATGAGTTGTTTTAGCACCTGATAGGTTGACACAAGCAGCCAGCATACAAAACACACCAGTTTAAATGCTCATACCACACAAACACTGCAATACAGCCACACAAATACAGTCAACAACACACAGATGCGAGGATACACACACACACACACAGTCAAAGACAAAAGACAATCAAACACCTAGGTGGGGGAAGGGTTAGTTGTTTTAGCACTGCACAAAGCAGCACACAAACACACAGCACATATACTCACACAGCACATATCACCCAAAAATACAGCACATATGACAACACAAAACACACACAGAAATACACAGCACATGTCACACACAAACCACACAGTACATATAAAATACTGTTGTGTTTCTGAACACACCAAAGATTATTTGAATGAAAGTTACAGCGACAGAGAACAAGAACACTAAATAACGCACACTCGTATAATGAAGAATTGAACCACACGTGCCTAACAGTACCTTATAAGGGCAAATTCATAGAATGTTCTAGAATCTATGAATACACTTATAATTAACCATAACACCTTCCCGCCAGCCCTGAGGTTCCCGGAATGAAAGGATAGTTGTTTCACGTGTGAAGTCTTGCTGACCTCCTAGGATTCCCGGGACCATACTCTGTACCCGTGGGAAGACGAGGGTTACGAGTAGACCTCTTTGGTATGGCTTGAGGTAAGGGAGGAATATGTGTTGCCACCTTAGTCCCCTCTTCCAAATGGGCTGTGTCATGACGTACCCCTGAATGGGCTGTGTCATGACGTACCCCTGAGGGCTGGTCAGTAGCAGTAGTAGTTTCCCGTGTGTGGAAGGACGATGGAGGTTCCCCGGGATCGGCATCTTCATGAACACCATACCTTGGCCTCAGTTGCTCAATGTGACGTCGCCACGTACTTCCCTTTGGGAGGACTCGAACGTTCACACTGCGGGTACCAAATACTTTCGTGACCACGGCTGGAACCCATCTAGGGTCCTTGTCTCGCCTTGGGCCACAATACAGGGCATAACACGGCATTCCCACCTTGAAAATGTGATGAACTGCTTGTTGGTCACTGATTTCCTCCGCTTGTGATTTTGTGGCTTCTCTTGCTTGCCGTCCCTGAACAATATGTGCAGGTGAAGGAAGCAGGATATCAATTTTGCTCCGTATTTGCCGACCGTTGAGGAACTCGCTTGGCGAATATCCCACTACCAGAGGCGTCCTACGGTACTGCATGAGGAACTGTTGAAGAGCAGACTTTGGTGGGAGCGAGGACTTCACAAGAGCTCTTTTGAAGGTCTGCACCAGACGCTCTGCTGCTCCATTTGTAGCAGGGTGATAGGGTGCACCTGTGAGGTGAATGATACCCCTTTCCCGACACCATGCTTGAAATTCTTCCGACGAGAAGGTTGTAGCATTGTCAGAAACGATGGTGTGCGGGTAGCCAAAATGGGCGAAGTCCTCTTCCAACAAGTCTGTCGTAGCTTTAGTTGACGTTGAAGTAGTGGGATGAATACATGGGTATTTGGAATACGCATCCACCAGTACCAACCAATTGGTTCCCAGAAAATTAATGGCGTGATCCACATGGATTCGGCTCCACGGTTTCTCCGGTAGCATCCACGGGTGGTTAGCGGGCTTGGCAGGTTTGGTCTGGTGTTCTGCACAGGTTTGGCACCGATGGCATTGATTTGTGATGTCTGTATCAATCCCGGGCCAATACACTGCTGTGCGTGCCAGTTGTTTCATTCGCTGAATCCCAAAATGGCCTAGATGAAGTAGTTCCAGGACTTGTGGTTGAAGAGTGGGCGGAATAACAACTCTTGTTCCATGAAGTAGGCACCCATGCACTGTGGACAGTGACACTGAAAGTTTCCTGAACTGTTCCACTGAATACTCCTGTGCTTGGTCGTCTGGCATGGCCTTCACTGGCCATCCTTCTCTGCAGTACCTCATTACATTTGCGATTACAGGGTCTTTGGCAGATTCCTTCGCCAGAACACCAGGATCCGCTGGGTTCAACTGCAGACTGATGACTTTGATAGTGCATACTGTGTCAATATCTGCCTCACTTTCCTCACTATCAAATGTCGCATCTGGCCCCGCTGGAAGGCGACTGAGTGCATCTGCATTGCCGTGATCTGCAGTTCTTCTGTACTCGATGGAGTAGTCGGGTACGTCATATTGGCTGAGCATCAGTGCCCATCTCGCCAGTCTGTTGGCTGCCAGTGCTGGAGTTGCCTTGGTGGGACCAAATAATGCAATCAGTGGTCTGTGATCAGTCACCAGGATGAAGCGTCGGCCATAGAGAAATTGATGAAATTTCTTAAGAGAGAAGACGATAGCTAAGGCTTCCTTTTGAATTTGGCTATATCGCCGCTGAGTGTCTGTGAGTGTCTTTGAAATGTTTGCGATCGGGCGCTCACTGCCATCTGCGTAGCGGTGGAATAAAACGGCTCCAAGACCCACTTCCGATGCGTCACATGATACCCCCACAAGAAGTGAAGGATCAAAATGGGCCAGAACTGTGTCAGCACAAAGCATGTCCTTCAGCTTCTGAAATGTTGCCTGCTCTTCTGAACCCCATTTCCATTGGATCCCCTTTTTCGTTAGCCTGTAGAGTGGATCAGTGATGGTGGCCAGATTGGATAGGAACTTGTTGTAGAATTGAACCGATCCAAGAAAAGAGCGAAGGCTGCTGACATCTGTAGGAGCTGGCATACTCACAACTGCGTCAACTTTGTGCCCCTTCGCAATACCGTGGTTAGATATAATGAATCCCAGGTATTCAACAGACGGCTGTGCAAACGAACATTTCTCCAGACGACACCTTAGCCCCCTTTCTTGCAGTCGCTGAAACAGTGCCCGAAGGTTTTGGAGGTGGCTTGAAGCTGTGTCACCACTGACTAGAATGTCATCTAGGTAGACACAAACACCCTGAAGATCGGCTGTCATCTTGTCCATGACTTCTTGAAAGTACCCTGGAGCAGAGCTAATGCCAAAGGGAAGCCGACATTGTAGCAACACACCTCTGTGTGTACTGAGAGCAAGACGTTTCTGGCTTTCTGGACCCAACTTGATTTGGTTGTATGCATCTGCCAGATCTACCTTCGAAAATCCATAACCGCCAGACAGTTTCCGCATTAAATCATCAGGAAGAGGCATACGATAGCGGTGTGTCTCCAATTGTGAATTGACAGTTACAGAATAGTCTCCGCACACCCGTATCTTTGCTGGCTGGCCAAGGGCACCTTTCTTTCGAATAGGGACAACCGGTGTACCGTAATCATTAAACTGCACGGGCTTCCATACACCTTTAGCAATTCCTGCCTCGTAAGCTTGATTCAGGTCGTCTTGAATTGCGAATGGAACGGTACGTGGTTTACAGAAAACTGGTGCCGCATTCTCCTTGAACTTCACTTCCAGTTCAAAACCTGTTAAACACCCTAATTCTTTCTTGAATAAATCCGGAAATTCTTCACAGAGCCCTTGACATGCCATTTGGAGTTGGGCATCCGGTTGGAGATTCTCAAAAACCGGTTTGACCGAGAAGTCGTCCTTTAGCTGGTCTTTAGAATGAACGTGCACACCTAAAAGAGCCTGAACGTTGACACCAAGCTGGACAATGGCATTCCGACCTAACAAGTTCAGTCGCGTTGAATTGGTCACTGTGAAGGTGAGGATGATGTTCTTAGACTCCGCTCCCTGCAGAGAGGTGACTGCTTTGAATGTGCCTAGCGTGTGTAGTGGCTGGCCATTGGCCACTTCATAACGACAGGTGGCTGGCTTGAGGGATGGCCTTCCGAGTTTAACCCAGAAGTCATGAGAACAGAAGTTGTCGGCTGCACCGGTGTCCACTTCAAAGATGAAGTCCTGACCCTGGATCCGAACATGTTGTTGGAGTTGTGGAATCGAACTGATACTCTTCACTGTCTTGGTCTCAAATTTGGTGATGTTCTTCACAGGTTGTGATCCTCTTCTCTTCTGGAGACATGCACTCTCGATATGCCCCAGCTTCTGGCAGAAATGACAAATACTGTTCATATGAGGACAATCCTTCGATGCATGATCGGTTTTGCCACATCTAGGACACGTTCCCTTTGGAAAATCCTTCTTTTGACTGCCAAACATGAAACCTGGTTTCAGATTGACGGGGCTAGTCCTTTTCTTAGTAGCCTGGATCTTGTGTACAGGTGTTTGTTGGATAGATGTGTGCTTGGCCCCATACACGGTCTCCTTTGCAACTCTGGCCGCATCTTCAGTCTCCACTGCTGTTGAAATAGCCTTGGCAAACGTGAGCTCGCTGTCCTTCACCTTGAAAAGAGCTTTGAGAACTGCTTCGTTGTTGACCGAGCACATGAAACGCGTGCGCATGGCTTCATCAAGAGGGTCTTTGATAGAAGGAAAATCGCACGTTACAGCGTCTTGGCGAATTCTCGCGGCGAGTTCATGAATCGTCTCCCCGGGCTTACGCTGCATCTCGGACCAGAATTTGAAGCGTTCTCTGACGATGTACCTGGCTGGATCGAATTGGTTCTTCATGAAATCGATGATTTCGTCGATGGTGAGGTCGTTTATATCTTTTGCTGGCGACTGTTGTGACGCGAGGTTACAAAGTAATTTGTACGTTACCTTGGATTGACTCGTAAGGAAAACTTGCGCAGTTTTGTTCTCCGGTACCGAGTTCGCCCCAATGAAAGTATAGAACCGTGCCAGATAATCCGTCCACAACTCTGATGTCGAGTCGAAAGGTGGAAAACTAGGGATGGAAGGTGCGGGCATGGGCTTATCTAACCCTTTAGCGATGGCTGCTACGAGCGCTTCAGTTTGTTCTCGTTGGGAATCCATTTGCCGCTGGAAGAGCTTGATGAGTTCGCCTAGTTCTGCCATGATAGGAAATCCTGCCGACTACGCCAATAAATCTGTTGTGTTTCTGAACACACCAAAGATTATTTGAATGAAAGTTACAGCGACAGAGAACAAGAACACTAAATAACGCACACTCGTATAATGAAGAATTGAACCACACGTGCCTAACAGTACCTTATAAGGGCAAATTCATAGAATGTTCTAGAATCTATGAATACACTTATAATTAACCATAACAAATACAAAACACAAACACTGAATACTCAAACACATCCTGCATAGATGCTACCAAGGCATGTGTCCAATTTTACTACTGCCCACAACATCAGGGTCATTGTTAGTGGCAGTCAGCTCCAACCAAATGATCTTCCGTGAAAATCTGGAGGAACACCATGAAAATTATGAAACAAGGTACAGAGACTACTTACCCATCAATACAAGCATGACTGGGGAAGCCAAACGGTTTGAGCTTGTCATACCCATCGATGTGCCAACACCAGTTTGGACCCTGAAATGAAACACTAAGTTCAAGGTATAGGTAGCTGCACACATGGGGCTGGTCGCTTGCCATGTTCACATATGTTCTCCTTATAAGTCGTTTAACTTTACGTAGTCGTGAAGCAATAGGATCCATGCATTACTGCCAGTAGCATCATCACAGTGGATCTAGATGAGTGATGTATGTCAAGGAGGATCACGTGTACCTCACCCAAAGATGAGGCTACCTTTTAATGGTGTACCGGTACTTCAATTGTAGCAATCTCCACATTGCCCGGTATCCGAGGCAGCAGTTGGAATCGAATAGTATAAAATTACGTGACGTCATGCAAGGTACCACCTATATATCCCATAGTACGTTTGGCTGGTCGGTCGGAGAAACGGTCCGCTGTTCGATCTCAAAAATAGACCGTTGTTCGATCCCAAATATAGACTGTTGTTTGATCCCAAAAATAGATCAATGCGCGGTAGCGGAAGTGAATGATCGTTTGATCGCGGAATGGGATCGATCGCAGAATCGGACCGCTGCTCCATTGCTCGAACACGGAATCGGACCGTCGCTATATTATTCAATCAAAAAACCGCTTGTCGTACAATGTTTGGTCGCGCGACCTCCAGGGCCACCGTACTCATGCCCTGAGTTGATTCTTGACATTGAATTGGTCACATCTGCATGTTGCAGTAGTTCTGTGCATGTCGAAACTTAAAGACAAAGCCTATCTATTTGCTCATGCATATCAAGTGTCTATTATGCAACCCTTATCACTGATTAGACTGACCTAATACCAGTAACACAGTGCTGAGTGTCCCGTTTCTCTTAGTTCTCATTCTCAAATTTAATAACTATCTCACCATTACATCATACACACTATCACATTATTACAATCATAATCTCCAACAGTCACTACAAACGTCTGTTGGAAACCAATCTATTTCGATGACAGTGACCCTAAGCTGAAACATATTCTATAGACTATAGTCTGTTTCCTGTGTTTATTAGCTGGAAAATAGAAGAATAGCTTGTTCGTCCCATTTCTGTATCTATCCTTGCAATTTGCTATAACACACACGTGTGGCATGTCTCGAACTTGGTAGTTTTTCTAACAAAGCGCACTATGAACCACCCATGCATGCAGACATTTGGACACCAAAAGATATGGTGACTTACGCAACTTGAGGTAATGATTTATACCTCCATGAAGACATAACATTCATACAACAAACGTGCAAGCCGCAACTCATCCTTTTTGCACACCCTATTGCCTTCAAATCATACATACCACCCAGTATAACGTTGAAATCAGAACCTTTTGTCACAAATTTGAGCTGAGTAATGCACCAATGTCCACAATTTTAGGACATAGGACGGTACCCTGAACGAGACAACGAACTGTACTCGTATAAATATTGTACGTGTAAGTAATCTGGCGTAGCATACCCTCCGCAAAATAAACGTAGCTGTGCTACATCCATACTGGCGTGTAAGTGTGTCTTATTTCTGGCCACGCATTATACATTGAAACTGTATGGTATTCTGTGAACTGCAAGATTCCGGCTGGCTGCCATCTGCAGATCTATTACGGGCTCCGGTCACACGACTCAAGTCTTGGACAAACTTTTGGCTTCCTCAGCAGTTTGAGCTTCCACTGACTGTGTATTTGTGTGTCAACGTACGCACAAACAATAATGGTGGATTGAAAGTTGAGTAGTATGCGTGTACAAGGCTTCTACAGATAAACGCAAGTGTAATCACACAGAGAGTAATACGTACTATAGTAACTGACCTCATGTGACGTGTTAGTTATTAATATCTTGCAGAAATTATAAACTGAGCTGTTATTGTTATTGCGTCAAATTATGCAATAAACGTGAACCTGATGCTGATTAATGTTTCCAAATGGGCCCGGGGAATTAGCGAGGGTTTTACAAGAGTAGCGCATATCCGCCATTTTTAATAATAATCATTGATCATGAGCACCAATGACCATTACCCCTCCAGGAACCGACAGGTTTAAGGTAAACTATACGTTTCCACCATAGTAAAACACACTGCATGGTGTATAATGGACAAGAATCTGGTGCTGCAAGAGAAAATCCATCATGTGTCAAGATTATAGCTGGTGGAATATTGTAATTAGGTCAGCATTCTATGTACTTGTCTATGGAAAACACTTTTTTGCCTTCTGGAACCAAAACTTAAAGGGGGTATTTTCTTTTTTAGAATCTACAACAGAGGATAATGAGCAAGTAGATTCCGTTGCCGCAAGTGAAGTATCATCTTGGAGTAGTCAGTAATTATCAAGTATAGGTTTTTGCTGTACATAATTAATAGCCCGTATTCTTCAATATTTTATGAAAACGGATAACGGAAAAATTGTGATTATGTCTTTTTAAATATAGACAACAGAAATCATGGGATGGAATCTCTCAGAAACCAAAAAAGTTTCTTTTATAACTTTGGTACTGCTCATTTCTCCATATGAAATTATTAGAATGTAAATATAATTATATGAAGAGAATAACACACTAATCATTATAATCATGAGTACTTACTTATACCACCCCTAATACCCTTCTCAAAGAACATGTGCATATCAATTTATCTATCACCATATAAGTATACCTAAATAATGCATCGTTAGTGAGGCCAGGGAGTGTGCAGTAGTTCGCTGTAAGTTTTGATGGAATGTTCTATGCGCCTCAAAGACGACTACATGAAGGCTCATAATGAAGCAGACTTCTTGGCTGGCCGAGGCATTCCAAGGCTGTCTATATCCTCAACAAGACCTCTGACATAGGGCCATGCTGTGGTCCTAGACCACCACCTATTAGCAACCAATGCAGCATTGTCATCATCCATTGCATCTGATTCCTTTAAAAAAAGGACAGTTAAAAAGAAAAGTTTGTATGAGGGTATGTAGTGCCATTTGTTGCTTGCAGGGGAATTCTTTATTCATCTGAATGTTTTTAGCATCGAGCAGCTCAAATTCGCTTCTGCCATCTACTAGCTCTTAATTAATATGCAGAGGTGACAATTTACATCCTTGTTAATGATTTTACCTCTTCAGACGAATGCCCTTCTGTGGTTGCTATCCTGGGTAGGATCCCACTGGTGGGACTACCAGAAATCTGCAATGTATGTAAATCAAGCAGATAGAACTGCTAAGAGAATTACACTATAACAACCTGTGGACTTCCACAAGGGTGAGATGATAATGCCTATTGGAAACAAGGTGTGTGATAAATGCACCGTTAAAATGAAACATCCCTTTACAATACCTCTTTTGACAACTGCGCTCTACCCATGCTTCTGGATGGGCGAGTTGGTGTTTTTACCAATGGCATTGTTGGATTAGGTGGCCTGCCAGAGGGACGGAAAGGTGGTGGTGTCCTAATGAACCAGTTGATCCCAATGACAAGATATTCAGTGAAATTTTTATACAAGACTTGCTTGGAATCAGCAGTGCTAAGTCTCCGCTCAGCTTGACTTGATATGAACTTTCAAAGCAAACCTTTTTACAACATTTTGAAGCACACAAGTATAACTACCTGTGGCTCAGAATCATCATTATCAGAACAATTTGACAGTGATACCTGTTACGAAATAAGTAAATAAAGACAATTATAAATCAAATACCTCAACAGAAGATCGGATTGGGGTGTGCCGTAAGTGAGGTAACTCAACAGAAGATGTGCCATGGCTTGAAGTATGCTGTAAGTGAGATAATCTCACATTTATAAATGTAAGACTAACTTATGACATACATCTTGGTCTTCATGTGGTACAAAAGTCTCATTTGCAGCCCTTGGAATGTAAGACACAATAAACCCAAAATGAGATAAAATGCAAAGGTGATCTAAATACACACATACCCATTTTTGAAATTGAGAAACACTCTAACTTGATTGGATGCCTTCAATCCTAGTACCGCCAGCCTGTATCTAAAAATGCTGCAACTTGAGGATGTGCTGTAATTTCCTGTTGCAGAGCTTGGTTTGCCATGGCCTCACTATGACTGGTTCCCATCAAAGCCTTCCAACTGGTAGAGAAAATTACAATAAAATTTAATATGCTAAAATTAAATATCAAAACCTTAGTTTTAGAAACAATTTTCCGAATGGTAGTATTCATGTCGGTTCCATTGTGAAAGGGTCTGCCGTGGTATCAAAGATGTTTTTGCCTTCTCCTGAAGTTGCCGCTTAGTCAAAGAAACCATGCCACATGGATGTAGATAAAGAATGCCTTCAATGATACGCAGACAGGAACGCGAGCTAATACTCAACGCTATTCATTTCCTATTCTGCGCGTATCTTTATGACTTTGCTCATTAGAAATAACAATGCAACTGGCGACTGCATCCGAATTAAATACTGCTTTTCTGCTGGCTGTTCTTTTCCAAATCAGAGCGGTTCAGAACGACCTCAAAGATCCTCAATTCTAACTGCCAACCGTCATTGGGCTCAAGCAGCTCCCCATCTTCAACCCGGACTCCTCAATAACGGGAGTTCGTAGATAAGTTCTTCAATCCATGTATTTAAAATGGTATAACTGAGAAGGGACACTGTTCCAACTTAGCGTTCGAATATTACAATGTTCCTAAAATAGTTGGCCTTACAGTCATCATCAAATGAAAGGGTTTCATACGTTCAAACAGATTAAGTTCAGAGCTTCTGGAGCTTCGTCCCAGACCCAGATGAGGGAGCTTGCAGTGCCCTCACCCCCGCCCCCATACTAGCGTATAAATCATTATTAATATGCCGTGCTTTTTTTGTTTCGTTCCAGCATGTACTGTCAATTGCGTTGTAGCTGTCTATGGATTAACCATTCATGAATATTAATTAGCCCCTTCCCTCAATATTGGTGATTGAATAAGCTTAGCTCATTAATTAAGCACATTAAATGCACGGCGTTGAATTATTATCATTACAGGTGCATGTGCAGGTACTAGCTATTGAATAGTCATCGTAGGAGTGTGGATAATCAAACTATAGTGATGTGTTTGAATAACGTCTAATGTCCTGAAGCCCGTTTCCTGTGAAATCGGCGTGACAAAGACGCGGCTTTTAGCGGCTTATAAATTTGGGGCTTTTGGTGTTTCTGCTAAAAATAAATCGGCTTAATTGCTTGCCAAACAACTTATTGTTCCACCTGGCTAGATGAAAAGTGGTCAGATAGAGAGGATACATTTTGGACCAACTATACTGGAGGAAATGTCTGAATACAACAATTCTGAGGAGGAATAGTGGAGCAGGACCCTGTGTGAAGTATGGCAGATAATTCTCCAGTGGATGAATGGTAGAGTCATATAATGAACCCATTAATGGCTGTTGATGAACTATTGACATTGTCTGTTTCCTGTATGTTTAAGGTATGTTAACTTGACAGTGCTTGTTTCATGGACTAAGTTGCATAGTAGATGTGCTTTGTTTAAGGCTTTCCACACATTCAAGCACCTTCTGTCATGAGATGTCCCTAAGCTGTCAATAACACGTATTGTCTGTATATTGGAGAGGTAGCCTTAATTGTGAAGACCTACAAGTAGAATATTGGAAGGTATTGCCAGTAATGCCTGCATGCAGTTGTAATATCTGTCCATTCTCTTTCTAATTGTCGGTGCTGCACTTTAGCGTCAAGGTACCTTGCAATCCCGTTTAAGCGAGCTATAATAGCTGCTCTCGTCCTTTTAGTTTATCTCAACTGTACGTTGCGATAGGAAGGCACATATGGCTTGCCTGCATTGAATAGCCGGATAAAGCGCCTAGGTGCTCTTTGCCGACACGGTTTGCAGCGATCCATTCCTCAGTAATTGTTAATCACCGTGTGTTATGTAATCCATTGCATTCCAATCACATTCCCCAGAACGACCTCGGTGGACTTCGTTACCAGACCAGAGCATTATACTACTCTACCCTAGTGTGCGTGTCGCCCAGTTGATGATTCCTGCAGCTATTGACAGTGTGTGGTGGGTCACAAGAGATGCCTTTACGTCCTCATTTATAAAAAATCAAGCTAAGTAGATTAAGAGGGACCAGAACGTGGTGTGGCAGAAAAACTTGAGGCGCATATTGAGTGGATAAAGCAGCTGTGAGCATTGGAGGGAGTTCCCCAAGACGCTAGAGTGATACGCAATGCATCATCTACACGTTACACAAATACCAATGTACGTCTGGCTCTCCAGACTATGTACGTCCTGACTAGCTGACAGCATTCAGCTAAGTGCATGGTGAAAAAGGCCAACACATTTTAAAAATATATAGGCATTGATGGCAATTGTATTGTATCTGTTGATCGTAGTAGCCATTAAGAATAGATTAAGTAACCCTTGAAAATAACCTTCTAGTTGTAAAGAGCACCACTACCAGAAAGGATAGAACTGTTGTGTACTTATTGTCCAGTTGTGATTCTTGCAGCCATTGACGGTGTGTGGGGTCAGAGGAGATGTCTGTATCTCCTTACAATCCAGCTTGGTAGGTTAGGTGGGACCCGTATTTATTGTGGCAGAGAAGCTTGAGGTGCGCATTTTGGGTGACTGTGAGCATAGGAAGGAGCTAGCCGACAGTGTCTCCAAGATGACCTCTTGTAACCATATGTAGCAACAAGGACTAACCCAAATGTCAAGATGAGCCTATTTATGTAGTAAAGAGAAGCATGAAATGTGTGTGGATTGTGTGGTGTGGACCTCGTGGTGCATACGAGCTAGCTAGCTCCCTGAACGTGCTGTCTTTCCATTAACTATTAATAATTTCTTTTCTTTAGAACATACCATTGTTGTGTGGTTGATGGTGTGCTTCTTGCAATTGGAGGTGCAGAAGAGGACAGGTATGGATCAGTGAAGACCTCTTCCATCTATGGCCTCCATCGTGATGATAAAAAGTGGAAGCATGTGGGTGACATACCATTTGCCTGTTCCTCGGTGGACACACTGTTGCTGTCAGATGGAGGCTTGTAGGTGATTGATGGGGGCAGTACTCAACAGGTCTTGAAGATTACTGTGCAAGGTAATTATTGCCTATGCTGGAATTGAATTAATCAAACTACTTTCAGGTCTTGCTAATCGCTTCCCCATCAGACCAACTGTTAAGCAGACCGAGAAAAGCCAAAAAGGAGCACATGAAAGGTAATGAGTGGATAGAGAATTGGGTGAGGGTACTTGATGATGTGGATTGGTTGTAATACTCCCGACTTGTGACCTGACATTACTATATGTGGGCTGACTGTGCTCAAAGTTACTGATCATTTGTAACATCCACTATCTTGGTGTAGTATTGTGTTTTGTGTATTGATACAATCTACATTCAGTAATGACTGCTTCCACTATTATGTAGGTAACACGTACATATGGTACACTGTACAGATGACAAAAGAATCTCACTGGTGAACCGTTGAGCACAGCAGTTGTGTTCTGGATTAGTGTTAGGGTATAGTTTCTTTTGATAAAGGTTATGTATGCATTGTGGTGGTTGCAATGAAGGCAGTGTGTACTGTCCGGAACTTTACAACAGTACTACAATAGGATTCACATAACACATACTATACAAGTGACTACAATTAATACCTATGAAGTTACTGGGAGATCTCATGATCCCTCACAATGTGTCAGTACTGGACTGACTGACAACCCTGTTCAAGCCATTTCCTTCTCACTGGCTGGTGTGGGTGGACAAGAGGAGATGTCTGGTTTGTGACCAGGCACTGCTGAAGGTTTGTGGGCTGTACCATCAGAGATGGTGGTGTATCCATGGCAACATCTTTGGACGAGGTGGTTAGCAGTTTCCCAAAGATGACCATTCATGTGTCTAGTGATGGAGTTGGTTCTAATCATCCTGAGCCCACACCTGCCGGTGTCAATACTACCATGGATACTCGCCAGCAGAGCAGGACTGTATCCATAGAGAAGGAGCTGATTTATCACATCAACCACTCCTCAGGTAAAGAGATGGTTCAGAGCTATCTTACTTAACCTATACAAATCTCTATATACATAGACAAGAAGAAGCTGTTTTTGGTGTGAAGTGGATCCAGTTTATTGACAATGGTGGACAACTTCAATACCATCATAACTTTCCATTGTTCATTCAAAAACCTGCTGTAGTCATATTTGTATTAAACCTGTCAGAAGCACTGTCCCATCAACCAACCATTGAGTACTATGGAGCAGATGAGTAGACCATATCAATCATCTCTCTCACACAACAGAGGAACGGGAAAACCTCTTGGAACGAGGACAGACAGGTTGCTAAGGTACTCAGAGGAGAAATAATATCTGTGTGCCCACAGGAAACAAAGATGCTGACAGCATGGTTTGGACTGGAGTTTGTTCTCCAAAGGTCATCCTATGATGGCATGAACCTTGTAGAATGCCAAGGGTGTGCTAAAGGATTGCAGATAAAGGGAGATGCATTCTCTGCTGCCTGGACTCTGGCAGAGTGTCCCAGTACTGTCAAACAGGTACCCCACTGATCATCAGGCCCACCCAGGGCTGTATTTCTAGTGGTCTGTTCTGCTGTCTTGTGGCCTAGCTCTTATCCCCATCCCAACCATTCACCTTTGTAGATGTGCATGCTGGTCACTTACAATACATTATGTGTGTTTTAAAAAGTGCTAGCTTTCTGCCCACATTTGACCATGTGGTGCATGTGACAGCCTTTGGGACACAGCTTTCTATGGAGAAAAACACCACATCACCAGGTGGGATAGGGAGATGACACAGCCTCCTTCCTAATGACACTAGTTGAACATTGATACCAATGCATGGCATTTCCAATGTTGACAACATAAATAATGCTATAAGAACACTAATACATGCAAACTAATGCAAGCAAAAAGACTTAAATTACAATACAAGCAAAAATGAAATTAAAATTACAATATAAGCTAAAAATTAAAGTAAAATTACAATGCAAATAGAAAATTCAAATTTAATACAGCTGAGATGGCTACGAGCACTTAGACGTGTTGGACCAATGATGATTGTCCATATCAAAAGCCACTCTCTCTTTTCCCACTTCACGCAAAGCTAATGATAGTTGTTGGACTGAGGGGAGGTAGTGATTGGGTGGTGCCCAGTCCAACCATCTCGTAAGCATGGCCGAATAGTAGTGCTCTTCATGAGTGCGGCCAGGTTCTCTTACTATGGCAGATAGCTCATTGTCTGTGAAGCCAAGCTTCATGCCAATGCATCTCCATTCAGAGCATGTTTCTTGGTCATGTGAAATATTTGAGTATGGTTCTCATCTTTTAGTATAATTGAATCTATAGTGGAACAGAAGGGGATGATGTACATGTACATCATAGCTTGTATACACTGTGGAAACTACGAAGAAAAAGAACTAGATGTAAACAGGATACAGTACTATGGAAATACTAATACTTTAGATATCATGACCTATCATTGCTTTCTTATACTAAATTTAGCAATTAAGGAATAATAAAACATTATATGGGATCGTTTCCACAAGTGACCTAATGCATAGATTTCAAATTTTTTGATATTCTATATGTTTGAAATGTCCTCTACACATTGCTTCTTACACACCGAGAATGGAGTATCTGTCCTGGAGTTGTTTAGGTGTTTAATTTCTTTACTCCATTCCCACCCCTACATCTAATAGTTCACTATACCTCTTTTCCCCTTGTGTGACATCTTCTGCTCCTGGAATGGTATTAAGCAAATGATATTGTTCCACCCATGTATGCATTTCCTACTGCAAACCCAACAGTTCCTTTCCTTCAACAATTCACTTATTATGATGCATTTGTAGCACATACCTGCATAAACCATTGCTTTTGTTCCATTGATAGATCACTTGCAGTACCACTATAGTAACATTTCATTTCCTGAGACTCATCATCGAATGCACATGTAGCAGGATGTGGATCGTGTACATAACTACCATTGTCATCCATGCATCTCTTTGGACAATAGAATCCATATGTTGGAGATGGATATTTCATATCTTTGCAAACAGTGGAAAGCACAACATTTATATCTTGATAAACCTTATATTTCACTTCCAGCAATGCATCACCCATAAGGCATACTTCATAGTGTGCAGAGAATTCACTAAATATTACATTGTATGATTTACCTGAACATGTGCAATAGAATTCTATATTATTTCTAAATTGGGATGCACTTTTATTGAGTTCCCACTTGTGCGAAACAATAAGTTTGATTGTTGTTGCACAGAAGAGCCCAACAGGACAGTAGCCATGATCAAACAGCACTAAATAGCACAAAGATTTACCGGATAGGTTACAAGACAGTCTATCTTTGGGTAGTACAGAAGGCAATTTTTTCCCTCCATTTCAGATAAAATATGACGATGATGTAATAGACTAATCAGTTCATGTACTTTTAAGCAGCCCTCAACACCTCTTAGAATTGAAGCATCAAATTGTCCTTTCTGTTTAAACAAGATCTTATGTTTCAAGTGTGGGCCAGACCTATAGAATTTTCAAAATACTGAATAATAATTTTTGAGATGGAATCAAATATGAGCTGGAAGTCAGTAATCACATACTCATGTAATCCAGGGATATCGGAATAGTATAGCAATGTGCCAGCTTCATAGGGGAGATAGTGAAGAATGCCTTTTATGTCTTCCGTAATACCACACACATGTGCTATATCTTTACAGTCACTCTTTCCTAACTTGCAGAGCTTCATTTTCGCAAGTTTATGTAGCACAAAATCAAACACCAGCCAAGGAGCAGGGACATCTTGAGATTCAATTTGTAATATCAATTCATCAATTTTCTTCTTCACTGACACTACATCACAATGCCTGTAATTAAGTCTTCAATGCTTTGCATCTGGATGGATTCAAATGCTTTTGATGGGTACAGCCAGCCATACAATTTCCTAGCAATGCAATTTGTGCTTTCTTATCTCTCTTTGTCAGATTGAGGGTCTTGAGAGACCTCCAGTTTATCCTTATGGGTGCCAATTAATAATATTTTGCATGGAAACGGCAATAAAGTGTCTTTTGTTTGTAACACTGCAAAACTGGCAAGGGCATGGGAAATAATATCTTTGACAATACAGGTATCCTGCCACATCTTTTGCCCTTCACATTGACTTTCTGGCTGATACTGAACTGGATGTAATGCTTCAAGATCATCAGTCAATTTAAAAACAACAACTGTTTGAGACGGGCCATTTATTAGGAGAGGAAATATCTCTTGAAAGCTGGGCTGTCCCCCACCATCAATAACTTGCAGAAACATTGCTTTATCAAAGTTAAGAGCTCCAACCACCTCCTCCCATTTCCCGGTTTTAATAGCATTGCGGAAAAGCTGTTTAATATCTATATCTATTGTATGCACTTTATTATCTTCATTTGTTTCAATAGTTTCAGAAGGTTGAAATTGCTTCCTTGTTTTGTCCGTTAAAACCTGCAATGGTGCACTGTCTGCACCCAAATCACGTGATCCAACACTATGTTGTGGCTCTAAACTTGAATCATGCGTTACATAATCATTTTCTATCACATGTTTATTTAACAATTCTTCTGGAAGATCATTGCTTTCAGTATCACAGTGTAATTTTTTATTCCATAAGCATTGAATTAGGGATTGTGCTATGTCGTCTAATTTTTGGCGAGTCCATTTCCATTCATTGCTTCCCTCATTAGTCATCGCTATTCGTTCAACAAAAATAGGACCACACACTTCTGCAATGTTTGTGCTACGTTCAATGTTGCGCCACTGGACTGCAACCCTACACCCTCAACAACTCTGTTTTATAAGAGTGATCTTGGGGTTCCATAGAATATTAATTTGATAATTATATAATTTCAACTACATGCTATGGAAATGTAGCACATGCTTTGAAATGAATGGTTAATTAAAAGATCAGTGCCTAAAAACTCTCAGATTCTCTGACTCACTGTGTAGAGGTCATTCATGACTTCTAGAATATCAAAAAACTTGAAATCCTGAAATACATGCACTCTGTCCCTTTTCGTGGAAACAATCCCATGTAGTGTCTAAACATGTAAACTTATCTGCATTTGCACTGGTTGCAAACATTTCGAATTTAATGTTTGATCATTATGTAATTTCTTTTCTCTTGTCAGAGAATGTATCCGCTATTTTGAACAATTATAAACATATCATGTTTAAAATGTATGGGTTAAATAACGTTTTGTGGATTGATCCCAAATTATGAATAATGTACATTGAAATAAGAATGTATTATGTTTTTGCTGTAATTAGTATTTCAACTGACATGTTCATCAAATTTACAAAATTTACTTTTAGTCTTTTGGGTAAGGATGTTAAACTATATATACCTACCCTGATAAACATAGCCTGCTGGATCATAAGTTATAAAGCAAATGTTGTGAACAGTAAAAATCTATATCTTTCTTTCACATCTTACCTGTCTCGAGAGTGTGAATTGTGATTGGAGTACAGTACGTAGTTCCCAAAATGTGTCCTTACACATATAGTGTACTCAGTATGTGGTTCAAGAGAAGTCAGCTCAGTACTGGTTGTGTCCTGAACTTCATGAAGCTGTTCACTTCCACCATGCATAGTGTAGCTGACTGATATTCTCTTATGATACACTTTGCATCATATGGAGGTTGCCAAGATATGGATATAGATGTGCTATTAACACTATCAACTTTCAGTCCAATTGGAGGAGTAGAAATTTCTAGTACGGAAAAATGCAATCTCATTGTTTATATGCACTGAAAAATACTAACACAATACATCTGTGAGTAGGATTCAGATTAAAAAACACAAACAGAAATTCCCTTTGATTCAAGAGAGGAAACGCACAAAATAGTGAACATTGGAGTACAAACTACATGTATAGGCTGGTCTTCCAACGGTCAGGATAGAGTAGTTAGAAGTTTAATGGTTATTTAGAAGCACTCATCCAACTGTGACACACCTTTTAATTTATTTGTATCATAATGTACAGTATAAGCCAAGTAGTAATGTGTGCACTCTCACATGTTTAAAAGTATATGGAATATGTTTCATTCAACTAGTACTGTAACTACCCTTTAGTTTAGAAGTGCAAACAGAGTGTATTATGTTTCAATTTCATGAAGTACTAGACCTGAACTATATTACAAGTATTCCAGCAGTCCTATAATCACTTGAACGTGATCCTTACGTTGAAAGAGCCACGATTACGCGACAACATTTTGTTGGCTGTATAGGACGTTAGACTGAATTTGTGCATATATAAAGATGAGATTCCCAAAGCAAATTTTTTCTTATTGATGATTTGTGAGTATAGCTCTTATATAAATAGGTCTGAACAATTTGTCGGTACTGGGTCAGTATGAAATGCAACTGTGTGATCCTTCAGGTATGAGTACAGTGTGTATTATTGGGACAAGGTTTGTACTTTGTATGGGACTTTTTGACAGGTATTATGGCTTGACAGTGAAGGGAAAAAATTTTATTTCACAATGCAGTATTCATACACCGAAGTAATAATTTGATACATTTACAAAACCTACTACCACTAAACGACATCATTGAAAGGAGGGGAGAGGGTTGGAGGCAAAGTTCCCAAAACGGTTGCAGCATTCCCGCTCTGAATGGCAACTGAAAAACTTTGCATGAGGTATGCTAGAGAGCTGTTGTCAACTGTGGTATTTGCAATGCCGTGACCCAAGTCTGTCAAAAATGACATGGAGCGAGGGCCACAGACTCCAGAAGTTTCAAAGACAACAGGAGTGAAAGACTGGTACACATGGGAGGTGATGTAACTGTACTTCTTGATCTTGGTCTGCTCTGCTTGGTTTGCTGCTGCACACACTTGAGAGGCTGCGATAGATAGATGGGAAGTGGCAAAGGTGGCTACGCAGGTAGCATCCCAAACCAATAATCTGCCATTTGACGAAGGAACCATGGTGATTCCATCGCGTCGCTTACCATCTGCTCGGTCGAGACCAGTGGGCTCTAGCCGAGAAGGAACATTGGCAGAGGACAAAGCCCTGTGTAGAATGTCATTAACAATAGCATGGCGTAAGTGACAACCAGCACTAATACGACAACTGAGCCTGTGAGAGCCAAGCTGTCCACATTTGATCCACAGTGATGGCATGCAAGGTGAGGGATGCAAAGGTGGGACCCCCAGACGAAGGACAATGGCTATGCAAATAGTGTTGTTATCCATGCACAGACCCAGGGAAGTAACTGGTAGGGTGTGCAACCAAGAACTAGAATCCTTTTTAGAGGCAGATACTTTTAAGAACAAGTTTAACATTAACTCAACAACAGAACAATTGAATACTAATGAATCTAAGGCTTAAAGGAATTACTAATGATTGCTACATTACAGGGGTTGGCTGTTTTCCAGCCGTATACAGGGCTGAAAAATCACATTGTGGAGGAAAGCACTACTGTTTGAAACACAAATGTTTTTTTAGCAAGTGTAAGATTTATAAAGTCAGTATGATGCCCATATACATGTAGTTCGCAACTTGGTTTCATTACCATCAAGCAGAATCAGTACAGCATTGCTGATACATAAATATAAATAACTTTTGAAATACATAAAAAAGCCATGGGTGTACTTTGTGGATAAACCTATCATTGCGCAAACAATTGCCCGAATTGATAAGAAAAAGGTTTGCTAAATACATGTGAAATACTTTTGTCAATTATGGTTAATAGATTAATCTGAAATGAGTAAGGTAAAAATAAACCGAGGCACGGCTTTAGCTTGCTGTTTCAGAGAGTAAGACAGGTGGTGAGTGTGCAATGCCATGTAAGATAATTTAAAATCACATTTTAGGAGTAGGCAAAGAGTTGGCAAAAGGTATTTGTAGGGCTCTTTGTTGTTAGAGTAGAAGGTACAAAAAGGTTTTTACCATAGTATTGTGGGGCAAATGCTTACATAAAATTTATTGCACAAATACTGAGATAAAGTGAGGCCTTTACAGTGGATTATATGCATAGCTATGTGTCTATAAAACATTTTACCAAAGAACATAATACAGATTACTATTTATCTTAGTCTAAAGAGGAAAGAAATCTGCATTGTCTATTAATCCCAAGCAAATGTAAAATCCAATGAATATCATCCCTGGCAATGTACAGTTGCACAAAGCTGTTGAAAAATATGTATGTGTATATATGAGTGTTGATGTATACAATGTCACTACTGATTATTATAACTCAGTTCAGGTACATTTGTGAGGTTCTTCTATGTTTCATGTAAGAAATGAGTTAATATGGTGATGTGATGTGTATTGTGACTTTTAAATTATAATGATGTATTGCTTTACCAATGGGCATCACTAATGTAGGGATATTCTTTATGCAGCTTTTCATTCACCAACTGAAAGCATTCTAAATTTCCAGTGGTGATTAAAATCAAGAATCATCATTAAGAAAAGCGCAGTTTAGAAATGTTTGTTACATGCACATGATTAAACACTAAGAATATTATGAAATCCATGTATTGATTAAATTGAGATGATCAAAACCACCTAATCCATTAAAACTAATCAGTGGTTTATACTTAACATATGAAACAAATTAGCAACTTGTATTGTAATAGAATATATGGTCACAAATTTAGGGGCTTTGATGTAATTACAATCTAATTTATTCTCTCATAACATAAAAACTTGCCCGTTATTAATAAAAAATATGCTAAATAATAGATTTAGTAACAAATAACTTACTTGATGTTTGCAATTGGATAACAAAGGATAGACCTAAGACCTACACAGTATTGACCTTAGCAAAATGATTTACAGCATAATCCTCTCAAACTAGGCAAATAATGTTAGTGTAACAAGTTTATAAAATGTGATCATGGGTTAAGTTAACGTAAACAAAATCAAGGCTATCAAAAAATTGTGCCAAATACTCAAGTTGAACCAAATAATTTTAATAAACCTTAGTTGTCAATCTATAAATAAATCAAGCTTTATTTGTTACTTACAATTAGATAACCTCAATAGTGAGTTATAATTTACTTTTGATATTGAGTTGCATTATGATATACTTATTTGTGAATGAAATTCTGTCCGTTTGAAGACCATACCGAAATCACCATCTTTAGTGCAATCTATAAACATTTTGTCGTATGTACTCTTGATTTTAATTGATTAATCATTGTCACAAATATTAACTTGCGTCACTACTCTTATCACAGATAGTATATGCTATATGTGACAGTTACACAAAAGTGAGAACTATACAGTGAGAGTGTAACAGATTACAATAGAATGCCCCTATATCAAGGTGTAGCTATCTCTATGAAAATTATCGGTTTCATATAGCTTAATCATTGGCAGCAAACTTTTACCAAGAAAACCAATAAATGGAAGTTTTGTAGCAAACGGTTCTAAGCAATCAACTGTTTCTGCATTAAACATGTATACCATATTTGATATTGACACCACTAAATAAATGCATACAAAGCACAAGATCATGTAAATATTGCCATAGTCACAAATTAACCTTACCTCTCCTTTGTTCATTAGAGTGTACATAACAATGAATTAGACAATGCAAAATTATTGACCAGTATCAATTAACTTGCACATGCTACAAGAAAATGCATATGTTCTTGTCAAGAAGCTTGGAGTGGGATAGGAAGGACCTTTTACTATTGATAGAAGGGCTATTTGTTTTCAAGGATACAGGTCCTTATATACCCCCCCCCCCCCCCCCCCCCCCCCCCCTTTTTTCTAATTCCATGCCTGTGTGGCATCAGCGGTAAAAGGTCCATAACATGGCATACACACCTTGCTTTGAGAAGTCTTCAATACTTCTATTATTTCAATGTGACCTTTTATCACGGCTATGTCCAGGACTTTTTTCCCATTCTGAAAAATACAAATTCAGTCATGTGGAAGTTGTTACTAATACTACAAAATGAACCATTGTGCTATTTATTTGGTAGTAGTAATGGCAACTGGTTAGCTAGCATATTTTATTATGTAAGCCACGTGGCTATTATAAAAGTTTAGAGCACATACAATAGACATGACCTTTGTTGGCAGGTAAGTACCCTATGTGAGTGTAGTAGGCAAGTATTGGAATGGCTGGAACTGTATACATATGTCACGCAATAACCCTTCCCTGCATTGAATTTGCAAAGTTCACCGTGCATCATCAAACATGACTGGTTGTACCCTAATCTAGCCCAAATGCTGGAAAGATAATGCATCCAAACAGCTAGTGGATTATGTAGTGGAGGTCATACATGTATCATGCTTGCTACATCTGCTGAGGACTCACAGAAGTGCATCACAAGCTGTTTACAAATATGTCTGAGAATGGGGTCAGTAGTGAGCATTATGGAACTCAACAAGGGAGAGGATACATAGAGACATACATGTAGAACAAGAGTGACAAGAACAAAAGCAAGAGAGAGAACCAAGAACAAAAGGAGTACACGGAGGAAAAAGAAACCTGGAAGTAGAGAAGAAACTAAGGACAATAGAGAGAGGAACAGATTTGTCAGCAACATGAGTTTAAATGTCAACAGTGTGATCCGAAATTAGAACATGCAAATAAGCTGTAGGCCCAATTGAACTGTCAACAAAGATAACTTAGTACAATGATGACATTCAGTAGACTAATCTCATAGATCAGCCAACATCAAGACATCGAGATTTGACGAACAAAGGGTAATGTTTTGGATATGAGGGGGTTCCAACAAAATCTACAAATATTACTATGGAGAGTCTACAGCTGAGTTGAGTCCCCTCTTTCACAGCTTGGTTTGTGTAGGGCAGAGTCCCATAACGTTTACAAGTGTCATGTTTTCCACTGTAAATGATTAATTAAGAAATTAAATTAATGACAGACACCGATCCAAAATTACTCATATGCGAAGGTTCCAAGCCATGTAAAAAGAGACACAATGATTTGAAAAAGGCTACATGTAAGTGGCCTTACATGAGTATATTCATGTGTAAAAAGAAAAACGAGTATATGTATTGTGAAACATTTTGTGGGTCATTCTGAAGCTAAAAGTTGGAATAAAACATTATTAAAGCATCTGAAGCAAGCTTAATGGTTCAGTATAATTTGTATACATGTTTAGTTTGATAACCCGCATTTTTAGTCAAATATAGGTGTGGTACCAGAAACAAGGGACCAGTTCTTTAAGAACGAATGATGTCCTATTTGAGGAGTGGGAGAGGCAACTAGGTGTGTGCATTGGTATGATCAATAACATCCATGCATTAACTAATCTCCTGAAAAATAAAGCTATTCTCATGTTGGCAAGTACACCTCCCTCACCTCAGATGAATCGTTCTTATACATGACTAATTCATTTAGAACTTCATTGATGCACCCATATTTAGCGTTACATGTGCTTCCATAACAGCCTTCATTTCCACATGCATACTTGATTAGCAATGCTTCCACAACTGTAATGTACATGTACAACTCATGGGAGAGCTGGTGGGTAGATGGACTGAACATGAAGAGGGTAAGGGAGGAGGTGGGGAGGCCCATGAGAACTGTATGGGCTCCACTTTGCCCTTAGTCCAGACCTCACTGTACATACATACACACAGAATGCAATTCCACTCTACATGTGCATTGCAATTCACTCACACCTGGAGCAAAAGTCATATATTGAACGGAACTGATACCCATGTATGAATCTTTAAGACCCTAAATAATGGTGTTATTTTTTACTACCTTTGTTGTATGATTGACATTAGCTCCTGCTTCTATGAGTGACTTCACTATTTCAAGATGTCCATTCTCACTTGCAATGACCCAGAGGAGTCCAACCATCCTGCAACACAAATCCCATCATTTACCCCCACAGGGTATTGTACTTCATTCATTCTGGTGCTCCTGCATGTATATGACAGGATCTTGTTTGCAAAAACCCATGCATGCTATATTCACTCTTCAACACATGCACACACATAATCAGTTGCCCTATGGGAATGCATCTGTAAAACAAAGGACAGTGAGACCAGTGATTGCCTTAAAAAAATGCAGTCATTGTAGCATGTGTGGAGACATTGGAGAAGGTACCTCCATTATGTGCAAGATCGTTAACATCACAATCATGATGACGCTCTGTGAGACATGCTGTGTGAGGCTGTGTGGCTTGGGTCACATGTACACATACAGAGTTATGTATTAATCAAAGGCTATGATGTTGTACCAGTGTACACATAGCGGCCTGATTGATATTAGCCCCAGCATTAATTAGTGCCTTCACTACGTCAAGATGTCCATTAAAACGTGATGTTTTTAATGGATTCCATCATGAAATACAATTGTCTGCATCTTAAATCAATGTAGGTGAGGGTTGAAACATTACACATGAACAATATCACATCAAACCTCCCTTGCCAAACCCTCCATTCCCATCATCCTCCTACACCAAATCCTCCCTCATCACGCCCACCCTCTCCATAACCTCTTTTAACATGGGCTCTAATCACATGTAGGACTGGTCTCACCATCAAACTCTGCAGGCAAGGCAACTTGGGGAGAGAAGATCTTTACTGATGTCATGTGTCTATTGTATGCACTTGGTGAGACATTTTAACAAACAAACAATTCTTGCAACCAATGGTTTAACAGACCACACTGAAAAAAGTGATTGGACGAACAGAGATGAAATGGCAGTCTCGTTAAATGTAAGTAATTGTTTGTACAGGAGTTGGGTTTTTAGTACCACTGAAATTTAGATAACAAATCCTTTTGTAAAGCAACAGACATCTGTCAAGGAAGAATAGTCTAAAAACCTTCACAGCCAGTGATACGTATACAAATTTATTTATACACTTGATTATCTTGAATACTTGGTCCAATATTAATCATAGGACAAGTCGGTACAATTTTATTTTCCTTGATGAATAATTTGCATAATCAGTTATAAGATTTGGGACATGATATCCAGGCATCTGTGGATGATAGAGGTTAGTGATGTGCACAACAGATGCAACATGTCAATATGGGTATGTGGGAGAAGTGTGTATTATACAAGGAGAATGGATCCGGCCTCCCTCATTTTCCTCACGGATGTGGTACTTATTATTTATCAAAAGTGTTCATTTCAATGCAACTATATGCCGTATTTTTGTCTAAGTGTATGTTGTGTAATATTTAATGCGAATAAAAGACTTACCATTTCATTACAATTCTGCCTATCTAAGCTAGAAGTAGCTTGGGTGAAAACGGCATATACATTTTATTACATTATATGATGACTTATTTGCTTTGAATAGTACTGTCAAACAGCCCTTTCATTCAGGCTTAATTGTTACAATGGTGTAAGTGATGATACTGACCTTACGTCTTACACAGACTGTATAGTTCATTGTTAATTGTTTTCTTGTTGGTGTTGACAATTCTAAAACTTGTCAACATTCTGGCTTTAGTAATGAACCAATTAGCATTTATTACGGTATAAATCTAATAATACAATTACCAAAAGTTAGCATCGACTATTTGATCACAGAAGGCACTCTTCCAGCCAATACTGTAGCTAATGGTGAAATTTCCATTCATTAAAAGTGTTCCTATCCCGAGTTATGCGTTGTCATGAAGGAGTAGGATAATTTCGGGACTGGGAATGAGGATGGAAACAACCCATTTATTCTCTACAACCGCACAGTTTTACGACATAAACAGCAGCAAAACTGCTCATTTCTTGTATTCTATTTCAATTCAAACACCTAGCTAAATGGCTGGGATTGTATCTTCATTCACCAACAACCTACTGTAATGTATACAATTACGTTTTACAACATGATTCTCACACACGTGGAGCAAAAGGCATTTAACAAACTGAACTAAAACCCCACGTGGGACATTTAGTCAAATTTATTTGTTTATTCAAAATTGTTTACTCTAATATCAAATTGTTTGGGAACTACAAGGTTTGAAAATACTGACCATAAATGAAAACAATCTGTAATATCTCGAAGTGAATTGCAAGCACAGCAGAAATATTGTTACCACATAAGGCTACCTGAGAGGCTGTATTTTATTTAAAGGGTGTGGCTCCATAGTTCAAAATGTATTATGAATATCAATTAGCTACTTAATTCTAAAATATCATTTTGTTTTGACCCTTTCCTATTTTTATCTAAAGAGTACACAAGGTTCTTTAGGTCTTCCAAGTTTGAAGATGGCACGAAAAGTCATTCTCTTGACATAATCTGTTGAAGTGAGTATGTCCCTGAGCTCAAAGAGTGCAAAGAACTCTTACAAATGTGATAATTTCATGCTAAATAAACGTCTATATGTATGTAAACAAAGCACTGCATTGTCTTAAATCACATTATATTATCCCTCTCTGCTCTGGAATAATACATAAGTGCTGCTTAACAACAAGGCAGATACTACTACCGACCAACTAACAAAGACATAAGTGATTCTATAATATGAATGTAGCTATGCTCGGTCAGATTGGCCTTAGCCTTAGGCCCACATGGACAACCTTAATTTAGACTCTCTGCATCATTTCCACTGCATCATTGATCACAGGCTATGATGTCATACACGTATAGATATGAGTGAATGTATTATAATGATACTTATATGTACCCAACTTAGTGGCCTAATTGATATTAGCCACAGATGTAATTAGAGACTTCACTACATTTCCATTAAAGTTTCACTACATCAAGATTTCCATTAAAACCTGATGTGTACAATGGCAATACAAATCGTAATTAAAAGCAATACAAATAGCAATTTAGACTCTCTGGGCTGCATGGTTTCCACTACATTACTGTCACAATGACACTCTATTGCCATTGAATAAGACATGCTGTGTGTCATACAATGCACCACATGCAATGACTTATACCCCACATGATCTTGTAGTGTAGTGTTGGGTCTGGGCTGTGTTATCATTGTTGCTAAGGAAAATGGCAATAAAAGAGAGAAGTAATAGCTCCCAATACCCACCATCCTCTTCACACACCACTACTGGAAGGCTGTGTGGCTTGGGTCACATATACACTGAGATGCATTGATCACAGACTATGATGTCATATACGTGTAAACATGTGTGAATGTATTACAATCACACTGCATATATGTGCCCTGACATTATCGGCCTGATTGATATCAGCACCAGTTTTAATTAGTGCCTTCACTACATCAAGATGTCCATTACAGCTTGATGAGTACAATGGACTTCGATCATTCTATAAAACAAATGTTTGCATCTTAAAAGAGTGGAGGTGACGGTTTAAATATTACATATGACAGATGTACCAATAGTGGTTAAATGTATTCTGGAGATGACCATTCCCTTCACCCATGCTCTCAAGTGGATAAATGAAGATATTTCTGAATTCCAAGCTGGATGGCACCTAGCATTGTACCAGTTATAATTCCCAGGGCTATTGAATAGTGACAAGACCAACCGTGTTAACATCTAGTGTAAAGCTTCTAAGGTCGGGTTGTCAAGGGTGGTTGCTTTGGGATGTTTATCAATATTTAGGGAGGTATGTAATATCTATGGTTCTGACCGGTTTGCACCTGGGGGGCACATAAGTTTCGAATTCGGTACTAGGGTTTATGATAGTTGTTATCTCCATTACCAGTTTTTACTTAATCTCTCTAGCACAAGAGAAGTAGGCTGTTCCTTACCATGCTCTGCGTAGCATTATACATTATACAATAATGCTTACGTCAGTATGTTCTGGGTACGAGCAACCTCCCCAAACCTTTCCACATGGGAAGTTAATATATGATACATTTATACATTTTTAGTGTAACATTCTAATGGTGATGTTTCGCAATCATTCTGTCTTCATTGAACTCTTATGGAACATGGCTGATAGTGTAGTGGTTGTGTGCAATCTTCATAGCCAATGCTGGGTTATATCCTAAAACTGGTTTGGATATGGCTTGGCACAACAACTTCCAAGATGGCAGACCAAATCGTGTGAAATCATAGCGTAGTTGCAGCCATGCGAGAAGCATATCTTTGAGACATTCGGTTGGGTCAGTGTGATCCTTTGAGGAAATGGTATCCAGCTCTGCAACCTTAACCCTAAGGACCAATCCAATTGATCTCCATTTTGAAGCCGCATCGATCACCTCCTCCACCACATCCACAAGGTCATCCTCACCTGGGAACAGAGTGTGGTTATTTCACATACTATCAGATGATGTGTACCAATATACCAAGCTGCTCCCCAGACACAGCTTCGAAATCAGCTCCACCTCCTCCTTTTCCTCCTCCTTCTCTGTCACTTCTCATAACTTCAACTAAAGCAACAATAGCTGTGGTGAATGTCAATTGTATCCTTGCCAATATGACATGAATATGGAAAGGGGGAGGGGCACACCCTCCCACGCAAAGCACAGAAGCTGTTGGTGCCTTATAAATAGATGCATGTTTGCATACAGTTTCATACAGTAATCAATATCAGCAGTACATGTGAAAATAAATGCTACGAACATTGGGTACGCAATGGGGAACAAATGCCCGGCCCTCCTTGCCCCATTGAGTGGATGCCTATATGTGGGGACACCATTTATTACAAAACCTCAGTCCCTCTATGGTGAACTACTGCACACCATAGACCAATACATGGGTTAGGAACACTCCATATGTTAGACTACATCATGGAAAAGGAGAGCTACTGACCAAACCCGACAAACCACCCCTATTGGAAAGCTCACGTCATGCATTGTTTTGGGGTGGGGTCAATGGACTTGCGAATGAAATAAAAGAGTTCATCTATTTCTCTTCTTACACCACACCTCCTGCCAGACCTCTTATCACTCACCCTCTTTCATCCCCAGATCCATCATTTCCTGGACCTTTTTGATTTCGGAAATGCCATCCAAAGCAGTGGCTAAATTTTCCCATGAGGCTGTGGGGTCATTGGTGAGCCAGAACTCAATCATGCTGTATCAGCAGTCACCAACAAGCCCACGATGTTTACATTCCATCTCAACCAACTTGACTGTGTTAAGATTCAGCTTAATTCCAAGAGACTTCCAGTCAAAACCACTTATCATTCGTAGAATGTTCTTGATAGTGAAGTGATAAGGTTCTATAAAAGGTGATGTCATAACTATAACCTTTATTACATGTTCCCACAACACCTATCCCCACCTCATCGGACACATCCAGCATAAACCACATCACCACTCTCTTGTACTAATCACACCTGTCACCAAATCGTCACCACTCCCCCAAGCCAGGGTTCTCTTTCCACATCATCACCATGTTATAGAAATGACCACACTCCCACCCCACACACCCAAACACTAAAGGATAGCTTCCTCTGTGGATTGGTTGGGTGCAGGGTCAATGGACTTGCATTTGAAATGAAATAGTGTATCGGCTTCTCTTCTAATACCATACCCCCTGCCAGACCTCTTGTCACTCATTCTCCAGGTCCCTCATCACTTCCTGGGTCCTCATGCTGTAAAGATTCCTAGACTGTTGTTTCCTTGTCAGGTGCCTGTTGCTTTTGAAGAGGGTTTGTTATCTATACTTCATTGGTACTCAGAATCCAACTCCGGTACTAAAATTTACATACGTTGAGCCAGACTATCATTTCATCTTTGTTTGTCCAATGCCTTATTTTCGGTCATACTCTGCGTGGTCTGCTAAATAAATTGGTCACATAAATTTATTTTAAGTGGCTTTGAATGTCTAAAATGTCCCACCAAGTGCAGAATACATGTACAAGAAACATGACATCAATAAAGAAATTCTATCTAAGTTGTCTTGCTTGAGAGTTTATCAGATATTCTTCCAGAGCTGCTCCAGTGGGCGTCATGGTGCTATAGTCAACGCCCAATACTATGGCACACAATGGGAACCATTAGTTCAGAAGCTGGTGTGCTACAAGGGGACACCCTAGGCCCATTACTATTTTGTCTGGTGCTACAGAAGGTGGTATCTGCTATTGCTGCGGACAGTGAGCTATTGTTTCATGCATGGTACCTGGATGATGGTGTTGTAGTTGGCAGTAGAAAATGCCCTCTGAATTATTTAGGAATTAGGCCCACCATTGGGCCTTTTTGTCAACACAACTAAATGCATGTGAACTGTTTGGCCTAGCAGATCTTAATAGTTTCCCAATCAAAATAAAGAGGTCGCATGTCCCTCATTTTGAAATCCTTGGTGCACTAATAGGAGACCTCATATTCTGTGCTACAATTGTTGCACAAAACTTGCAATTGCCCTGAAGCTACTGAACCAACTAAGTGAGGTAGACTCAGTGGACCCTCAAGTTGCCCTGTTATTGCTGTGTCAGTATAGTGGTTTTTGCTAATTGGTGCACTTGTCGAGATCCACTTCTTCCTCACTAATGGCTGATGCTTTGAGCTTGTGCAGTGATGATATTCACCAGTGCTTCACGGAGTGCACTTCCATTGACACCCTAGACAATGCTTGGCAACAGGCCATCAGTATGACTGGCCTTGGACTGCGATGCCTATCACACCATTCGTCCGCTGCCTATATTGCTTCCCTTACAGCATCTGACAATGGTTCCAACATTTGTTACAAGCCCTACAACACTACAACTCTCTTGTTCCACTTGCTGAGCCTGTTTCAAAGGAAGCAGTTTTGGAGTTACCATCTGAGTCAACAACCAGCAAACTTGAAGACCATCAATTCAGGCTTCTCTTTCAATCTTTGTCTCTGCCCAATAGAGCACGAATTCTTTCTGCCTCTTCTCCCCATGCTTCCACATGGCTCCAGGTTGTTCCTGGGCTCAATCTCCACCTTGACCCTTCAGAGCTTCAGGCTGGAATAAAGTGGTGGCTAGGTATTGACTCCTCCCAAAGTGTCAACTGTCCATATTGTCCCTTACACTGTCTGGACCCCCTGGGTCATCATCATACATTAACATGTAAATACAGCGGTGATGTGGTCTCCCGCCACTACAGGCTACGAGTTGAAGCAGGAAGTGGTCTTGGGCATGACCGACATCGTACATGACCTGCTGACATGCTTGCCCCGGACTGGGTGTTAGGCAAGCCAGCTGCTTTTGACAACACCGTCACATCTCTGCTTAACCAAAGTACTTTTACTGAAGCAAGTTTGATGGCAGGGTCAGCAGCCTAGGCAACTGAACAGCAGAAGCACCATGCCAACGATGCAAAATGCTCTGAACTTGGGTGGAAGTGCATCCCAAGCTATAGAGAACTACGGATGTTGGGGGATAGAAGCTAGGCAGCATTTGGCACGATTGGCTTCTCGTCTGTCCACATGTTACAATCAAAGTCCCAGGCCACCTCTAGTTTGTATGGGAGACTCAACTTGGCCCTGGTGAGGGCAAATGTTCGAGCATTGCTGTCCCGTTCGATGTCCTTCCAAGACACCTACTAGATAGTGAACTAATAATAATAATGTATTCATTCCTGTACTTATAATCCTACCCCAATAAATAATACTTAATAAATACTGGTATTTATGCGTATGATTAATAAGAATTTATAATAATGGTGTAATGTGAGTGCATTTTATTCATCAATTGAGCAGAATACAAAGAAACAAAAATGCAAGCTGCTGAAATCATAAATACATCCTATTTTTAACAATAATACAACTATAAGAAGATAAATGAAAGCACTATTGCTAATAGTCAGGGACAAAGGATCTGGAGAGGATGGCTGTGGTATTGGCTCTAACTAAGTTGAGGTTCAGCCTGCCATATAAGGCAGCTAGGACCTCAGCCTTAGCCCTGTTGGAGCTAGTTGCAAGGCGAGAGGCCAGAAGTGAAAATGACTCCATTGCTTCTGTCCCCCAAGCACCATATGTCTCTACTACCATGGGGACACAAATCCACCCTAGCTCTTTGCATTTGGCATCATTTTCATTGTGTTTTCTCTGCTCGGTAGCTCTGGCAGCCTGACCTGCTGCTTGTCCTGCTTCGCGAATAAAATATATATATATAATTATACTTATAGTAATAAATCCTGGGAGTTCCTATTGGTTATGCTGATTTCTGCTTAGCCTTCATCTGTTGATAATATTCCACAGTTAAACAACTTCTGTCAGGTCTGGAAGAATTGGAGCAGTTCACCCCCATATTGCCTTTACCCTCCTTCGTGTCTGTGGAGGTTTCTGTAAATGTGTCCATCTGGTGCACACCACACCTCCTTTACAAACCAAAAAGGCCTTTGAGCTATTTGATGAGGTGCTTTGCACAATGTGCTGCTGTGGACACATCTGATCGTTGCTTGACATCAGGCTAGGCTGAGCTTGAGTAGAGGTGGTCTGGGTCTGCATTCCCTCACACAACACTATCATGCGGCAATACATTGCTTTGCTTTGTTCTTCTGGTTTTGGTTCCCAGTCTCAACGCCACCTTGCCTCAGCAATTCATTTGTTTAATTCTTCTGTACCACTATCAGAGGCAATTAACTCAGAGGTAATTCTGTTGACTTGTCACCCAAAGCGCCTTTCCTCCAAACTAGACGATCATCTCTTCAAAGTTATTTGGACACGTCCTCTGTTGCTGAAAAAGCTAACCTGCTTTCTGTTTCCTTCCCTCATGCAGCATCATGGCTATCTGTCACTCCTTCAGAGGGTCTTGGTCTACATCTGGACCATTCCCAATTCCAGGTTGCCATTAATGGTGGCTTGGCCTGGACGTTTCCCATGGTTCTTGCTGCCCACTGTTCCCTGAGATTGCTCTGGACCCACTTGGCCATCATGCTGTTATCTGCAAAAGGGGTGGTGATGTGGTTTCACGCCACAACAAAGTATGTGATGTCCTTGCAGAGTCCTGTCGGCGAGCTCATATCGGGTGTCCAGGTGGAAATGGGTAGCAATGTCGCCCCCAATTACAGCCACACTCATCCTTGCTGAATTTTTGGTTCCAAACTGTTTCCTGGCAAGCCAGTAGCTTATGACCTGTCAGTCACATCCCCACTTAATCCCACAATTATTTTGGACGCCATTGTGACAACAGGTGCAGCTGTTCGGACCACTAAGCAAAGAAAGCACTGTTCAAATTATGCCAAATGAGATGAACTGGCTTGGGTCTGTGTACCATTGGTGGTTAAATCGTATGGAGCTTGGGGAATGGAGGCTTTGGAGTCCATCTCCCAGCTAGCGTCGCATTTAGCCACTTGCTCCTCAAAAGCGAAGTCAGTGGTCCTTACTGAACTCTATGGGTGTCTGAATCTTCGCATTGTGTGAGCTAATGCCATTGCCATCCTTTCTCATAATATACTTGTGATGTAATGTAGGTATAGTTAAAAGTTTTTATACTTTGTGTATTACCTGTTACGTTATAATAATGGTCAACACACTAAAAATTAAATGAACGATTAAACGCAGTCATATACTTCCCCTATTTAAATCGATACAGTTTACAAAGGGAGATAGATCGATCTACACTCAACTAGACATAAAGGTGATGATATTGTGTGAGATACAACATGTTGAGGCTAGGAATTCTTGCTGTCCTTTGTTTTACAGGTGCAACTGATTCTGTGCGTGCATATTTTTAAGTGTGAATATAGCATTCATGTGTTTTGGCAAATAAGATCCTGTCATATACATGTAAAGGCACCATAATGAATGAAGTAATACCCTCTGGCAGTAATGATGGGATTTGTATTGCAGGATGGTAGGACTCCTCTGGTTGCTGCTATTCACAATGAACATCTTGTAATAGTAAAGTCACTCATTGAAGCAGGAGCTAATTTCAATCATACTAGTGTAATTAAAACACCATCATTTAGGGTCCTAAAGTTTCACACGTGGGTTTCAGTTCAGTTCAATAAATGACTTTTGCTCCAGTTTTGTGTAAATTGTGATGTACATGTAGAGTGGAATTGTATGCATTACAGTAGGATGGTGAAGGAGATACTATCCCAGTTGGCTGCATGCACAACAGAACATTGCTGTGTCAGCCTTCAGTAGGTGTCTTTGCAAACTTTCTCAGTATGCCTGTTGGTAGTGTTTCATTTGAGCATTCATGCTGTACATGGACATAAGCTTTAGGCACACTCTACCATGATGGAAGCTTTGCGTATATATACAGTTCCAGCCATTCTGCTACTTGCCCTGATGGCTTCATAGACATGCATTAGTGGGTATCTCGTAGTTTTCTGGAAGATGTGCAATAATTTTCAGACCCTTAGTTGTTAGACCCAACAAATTACTCATATGTTTTGAATACTACACTCACATTTGGGTATAACAACTAAGATTCATGAACTGTGCATGCTGACAAAGATTTTGTCTGTTGTATGTACTCAAAACTTTTGCATAACCCATGTGGTCTATATTCCCATTAACTAGCTGCCATTACTACTACCAAATACAATGCACAAACCTGGCTCTTTTTCTAGTATCAGTAACATCTTCCACATGTCTAACATCATGCAATGTGTATTCTTCAGAATGGGGAAACAGCTCTTGACATAGCAGTGAATAATGGTCACAGTGAAATAATAGAAGTATTAAACAAGGTGAGATACACATTAAACCATCAAGCAATCTGCAATGTAATCATTGGTTTTATAGATAAGTACACAGTACATTTGTAATAATTATTTAAAAATTTCACTCTAAGTAGTTTGCTCTTTAGTATACCATCATTGCCATGTTATGGACCTTTTTACCACTACTTTAAATATGAAACACGTACTAAACTGCTACAAGCTTTTTCTTTAAAAAGTTGTATGTATCACTTGTTTTTTTTTGTTGTATTTCATGTTGGTCATGTCATTTTTATACAAGGAATCATAGTGAAGTTACATATGAGGATATCACACATAGTTGTGTTATTCCATATCAGGGGGTAAACTTTTCGTAACTTGTGAGTGTTGTAACTTCTTAACCATAACCGCTGAAGGTATTTGATGTTACGATAAGTAGGCATTCAAGTATATTTAAGTGCCTCATAGTGACGATTCCCTCTTTGCGACTATTCTATATGGTCTTGTATCTTCAAAGGCATACACTTTATAGCCTATTTATGCATGGGGATGAAGAGTACTATTATTGATGTCCTCAAAACACACATGAGCATTGCTAGAGACTTTGTACTGTGTATTATCTCCTCCTCCCCTGACCCTATGTTGTAGGCTGTGTGTATTGTGTACAGACATGTGAGGCATGTCACAAGTTGGATTTGATCTACACTGTACTTATGAGGGACATTTTTGTTCCACACATGCAGGCAGAAGCAACACAACTGCTCTTGGCTGCACGTGATGGAGACATAGCCACTGTGAGGAGACTATTGACCGAGAGTCATGTGGACATGAATATTACAGATCAGGTAGGTGTGTCCAGTCCATCGTCTTGCTAAACTTCACTGGAGACCACACACTCTGTTTGGGTTCAGTTGGTGTTTATCATGCAGTCTGTAGCACACTTCAATGGAAGGAGTTTTCAATAGTACCAAAGCACATCAATTATATATTATTACATCACAAAGGTCATGCACTAGAGTGTGTCATGCACAACCTGGGATGTCCTCAGACAGATATCTTGTGCGCATCCTTGTGTTACATAATGTTAATAACCATTCATAAAGTTGTAGAAACACTATCCGAGAAAATGAAAAGTGGCTATATATATAAAAAGTTATAAAAATGCTTCACGTTTGAATCGCTAAAACTCCATAACGGTTTAAGCAATCAACTTCCTATTTCGAACACTTCGTGCCACACCACGTCTCTCTACGAAAATATATTTTGGTGTCTTGCCCTTGCTCCTTGCCGACGTTACAAGGCACAGTACACCGAGGGGTTCAAAATCCAGGAATGTCCCTGCAGGAATGTCCAAATCACTTCAAAATCGATATGCACGTAAAGGAGCCTGTCACTATTGATTTCTGCAGATCGTTGATTTTTACCTCTTCCGTTATGGAGATACAGCAATGCAAAGTAAGTCCACGTTTCCCGCTCGAATCGCGCCTTTCTCAGTCCTTGAACCGCTTCCATTCTCCCGAGTGGGACTTAGAAAGGCGCGATTCGAGCGGGAAACGTGGACTTTACGTTACATTGCTGTATCTCCATAACGGATAAGATAAAAATCAACGATCTGCAGAAATCAATAGTGACAGGACTCCTTTACGTGCATATCGATTTTGAAGTGATTTGGACATTCCTGCAGGGAGCTACATGGATTTTGAACCCTTCGGGGTACTGTGCCTTGTAACGTCGGCAAGGAGCAAGGGTAAGACACCAAAATCGATTTTCGTAGAGAGAAGTGGTGTGGCAAGAAGTGTTCGAAATAGGAAGTTGATAGCTTAAACCTTTACGGAGTTTTAGCGATTCAAACGTGAAGCATTTTTATAACTTTTTATATATATAGCCACTTTTCATTTTCTCGGAAACTGACCCATATATATATAACACGACAAAAGTAACGTCACATGTACAATTGCAAGTTTAGGGTTGGCACCGAAGGCGCCCTAGCGAAGCCAATTTTTCACCCTGATTCTGAACCCGTTGTCAAATGTCACCTTAATTGTGTTCCACCTCAGATTCCTTCATAAAACCGTAAAGCTCGTTAAAAGGGGGCGCCTTCGCCGCCATGCATCTTGGGGCACCTCATTAAATAGCCTATCCAGGAAAGGCTGAATTGCTCACTTCGTGCTTAAAATTGGCATGGATAAAATGGACCACCAGGAGACAACACGTCGGAAATTCGGAATGCATTTTCGACCAACGTTAGCAGGTTGCATGCATGAACGCGCACGTGCAAATAAATCAGATAGCAATTAGTTTATACACATGCATAAAAGCCCCATGACCTTTCTAGATAAGTATCTATGGTTAATCCAATAGCCTATTATAAATGACGTGTGGTTATGCTGTAATGCACACGCGCAAACAAGACAGTCATACACATACACACACGTACCAGAGGTGGATACGGGTGGGGGGGGGGGGGGGTCCAGGGTCCCCCTTTCCAGCCTATCATGAATAAATTAACGAGAAGTATGCAAATTACTAATATCTGAAGTATGCAAATTACCCACTTTTGTTTATCATGGCGTCAAAGCTGTCAGCAACGATACTCAGCGGAATTTCGCGATACGATATGGTGTTCAGTTGATTTTTGTCTCCAAAGTGCCCTCATGGCACTGGCTCCGTAGGCAAGTTTGTAGAACTATATGCACATACAGTTAGTAGAAATCTAATTCTGTCCGTATTTTGTGCATAAGATATGTCATTGTATCACTCCTTTGATAATACTGGCAACCAATCGACTACACTCTCTGAAAGCAGTTTACCTTACACACCAGGTACATTGAAGTGTTTCAAATTGTGCGCAATATTATTTGTAGACAACATCTATCTACCCAACCATTGCAACATCAGGTTAGTTATCGCTGCAGTATAAGTCATTGTTTTATTTATTTACATCATTATATATATTAACTATTGATGCTTAATATTAAGTATGACATATAAACATACGAAGAACGAATGCGGAAGAAGTGTTATCCGGAAGAAGTGATCAGTTAAGGAGGTAAAGGGGAAAACAAAAACAAAAAACCAACGGTACTGGACAAATGACTTTCCGCTCTTCACTCATGTCACATATACACAAACCAACAAATTTAATTTACTGAAGTGTTTTACACAAATTTTTTATATGGAAAGTGGAACAGGTTCATAGACAGAACTGTGAGAGTGATACAATCTTGAACACAGTTGGTGGGTGTAAAGAAAGTGTGTGGCTCGCCTGTGTACTAGTTCCTGGTAGAAACATTATGCTCAAGCTAGACATTGGAGCACGTTACCACTATCCCACTTTATACCTTTCAGAAGTTTGGCAAGTCCAGACCTATACATGTACCCTTGGTAAATCTTGTTTGGACCAGGAAATCGGATCTTGCTTACACATAATGCATTTAATTCATACATGTTTTAAACTGTCGTATTATTCATTAGTTGCTGTATTGAAAATTACCTTTGCGTGACACATGCAATCTTAACACTGGTTTCATGAGAAACGGGTGCACATTTGTTGGGAACAGCAAAAGTGAAAACTAATCGTTCATGCATGTATCTCAAAAACAATTGACTATATCCACTGGTGTGATGAACGCTGAAATTTTTTTAAAGATGCAATCAATAACGGCTATGCTGTATTCGGGCACGCCCAACCAACTCCTTCGTTTCGCGGTATTTTAAAGTACAGATTTTTTCCAGCCAGTTTTCATGCACAAATTTAGCCTAAGTCTTTCTTAATACTATAAAGTTATTGTAGTTCTGAAAAATGATCAAAATAATATATTGATGGCAAGATATAGTTGCTGATTTATCCATATGACTTTTGCGGTTGACTTTGGGGGGAGGATCCAATATGGCGTACTCACAAAAAGGCTGCATGTGGAAGATGCAATTCTGGAATTTGCAGTGCCTGTTGTAATTGTCCTAAACTTTTAGGGCGTCCACGGAAGCATGGCGTGGTGGGTTATAAACAGCCTGAATGCCAAAACGAGTATAGAGCTCTCGACCTACATGTTTAGACGACATGGTACCCGAAGAAAGGATTTCAGCTCTGCCAACTGATCAGATTGCTTCAAAATCTAACATTTTGAACGTTTACAAACTCATGATCATGAGGAGGCATATGGTGATATCAATAATCTTCTATCCATGAAGTCAAGAATGAAAGTGAGGAATAGGAATGATATAGATGATAAGGAATTTTGCACTGTTGAGAGAGTCTTTAGAAAAGGTGTCCTTGGATTAATAAAATTACTGTTGCCATCTTTGAACTTGCCGCCAACAGCCATAAAAGATTTTCAGAATTCCAGTGGCAGGTGTTGATAATGGGTTTGAAGTTGAAACTCTGTCTTATATTGAGGACCCATCTGAAAATTTGCTAAAAATAGCAAATAGCATTATAATATTGGCAAATAAATGTGGGCCCCAAACAACCATCCCAGCTCGTTGTTTCCTTGCCCATCTTAATGGACTCTTGGCAGCAATTATTGTCTGAAAATGGGACTAAACATTCAGATGGCCATATATGTTCCATGCTTTTTCAAGCAAAGGTTGATTCTGCTTACCTCCATAGAGGTCTTGAGCTACCACCAAGAGTGATTAGTCAACACAGAATGATGGACGAAGTTGTGAAACTAGTAGTTGATACAATGTACTCAAATGACAACATTTCAAGACTTTCGTGGCTACCAAGAAAGTGCTCGCTGTTATCATTGAAACAGACTGCTATTGATAATATTGCAGTGATGAAATCTCTGGTGCTGAAAAGAGATGTAGAAGAAATTTTCAATGACTATCTATCAAAACACAGTTCTCAATTTTCAGCTGACATACCTTGCATGAAGAAGTCTCTCTTTTATACCATCACAAGAGAAATCAGTGGTGGAAACAGGAAGTAGGGCCAGCAGAGCTGGAATTGACTATATCAAGTTCAATGTTCATCCTGATAATTTTGAGATTGTGGAGAAAATAATTGATACTGTTGACCCTGCATCCGATGCAGACCAATCACTGCGGTTGCAACTGTATCAGCAAAAATCAACTGTATTTACTTTTTTGTCTTATACTTATGCGTAACATGTTCTAGAAGGTGTCAAGTATCCATATGATTCCAGTTTTGGTAACCAGCATCAATCAGTACCAGAGAAACTGCATGTTCATGAGCAGGAGAAGGAAGTATTTTGGCTGTATAAAACAATTTCCAACTTGCCTCTTGATCTCAATGAAAGTTCTAATGCCAATCAAAAAGAGCTCATTGAATTGGTGAAACGACAATTGGATCTTTGCAAAAAATTCAAGAAAATGTCTCAAAGTTGACACTAGAACTGCTACTACTCACTTGCCACAATACAGCTTAGATACTGAGAAGGAATATAGCACATGCACAAAAAATCACACTGAGTCATGTGGGCAACTTCAATGTGAAGCATGCCGTTGCCCTTTTCTCTTTTATGATCATCTCAGGTGGACTGCAATACAAAAAATTGACTGTTCTTGCTGATATACTTGTAACCATATTTCAATGTGAAAGACGAATGTTCTGGTACATGTGTCATGTGATACATGATATGCAACAGCAGTACCTCATGAGGAAGGCAAGACATAATATGGAAGGGGACACAGTGTATATAATTTTTGATTTTAAATAGAAGTTCTGGACCAGAGGTTTTTGAGAAGGTGGGGATGCATATTACGGTAAAAAGAGGATGCAGTGGTTTGGGATGGGGGCATATGTGAAACCTGCAGCCGCAACAGAACCAATACATGAGTTGGATCCAGAGCAATTTGCAACTGCAGCCACTACTGAAGACCATAATGGTGTTGATACAAAACAGGTTGATCATGTGGAAGGAGGTACAGAAGAATGTGAACAGTGCAAAGAGAACTATAAGATAAATATTGAGCCTGATGGTTACCATGATTGTGAACAAGAGGAAGAGTATGATTTTCTTTCATCACTTTCCTCACTTAAGATGAGTCATTTTTAAAAGTGACAATGCCAAGAATTTTGCTGGAAAGGTCACAAAAATGTTCATACACCAAGCTGTTAGTTAGTGCATGTGGAATGAACCTCATTGCATATTATCACAATGAATCAATCAGCAGCTGGTAAGGACATATGTGATTCTCATTTCTCACACCAGCAATCAAGAGTTGAGGCCTACATTTCTGAAGGAGAAGGGGGAAGAAATTATCAACACCAAAACAACTTTGCAATTGCATTAAGCACCAAATGTGTCAAAAATACCACAGTGCTTCTTGTCAAACCAAAGTATGATCCACCATTTATGACTGCCAAAGTAGCCCCAATTAATGGCATCTCGACCTTTTTAGCTGCTACATACAGTCATCATTCCAGTAATCCTACAGTTTCATTTTTCCACAACTTAGGGCAGTCTGTACCATCTCTCATCAAGATATTGACCACTGCCCCCTGTTTCTCTTATGAGCAAGACCCATTTGATAATCCAGGGACCAATTTTAGTGGATGCAAAGTTCAGTTTCATAATATGAGTTCTGAGAGGCATACTACTAGGGCACGTTCTCAGTATACCAGGACTCCTGCTAAGAAGAGCAAACGACAACTGAAAAAAGAGGAAATGAATTGCACCAAGATGGAAGCTATTAAAGAGATATGCAGCATTTTCCCACAATGTCAGCTCTGCCATCGTCATTTTAAAAGTGCTCATTTCAAAAAGAAACACAAATGTAAAGGTTCTACAAGGCAAAGTAATGCCAATAGTACTGCACTGCATTATGCAGATAAAGTCTTGGCAACTCGAGACTTCACCCTGGATGGTCAGTCAGAAATCATGATTACAACTGTAAGAATCGATGAGGTGTCAGTGTATGCCTCATTTGAAGGAGATTTTCATTTAGGTTGGGCACATTGTACAAAAAATCAACATCCACAGCTGAGCAAAAGAGTTGAAGAATTTATTACACAATGCTGGCAGGAAGGTTTGGGACAGGCTGTAGAGGGAAGCATAGTTAAAAGCCAGCATAAAGTGTCTGCAGAGGCAGTGCAAGCCAGACTTGTTGCTCAATACACAGGTGGACTTTTGTTACTGTCAGAAGTCCTAGTTGTTGGTCAAATTAAATTGGTATACCAAAAGATTGGTCAACGAAACTATCCTGCTGAACAATCTGAAGGGAGTAGAAGAGGAGTTAAAAGAGGAAGGCCATCACTTGTAATAGTCTCCAATCAACTGGTACTAAAATTGATTGGGCTGCTGATGACCTATATAGATGAAACAGCTAAAAATGTATGGGCGCGCATGCGCGACACATAGAAATTATATACATGCATTACTTTCTAAATCAACTAACCTCGTAGGACTGACTATAGTTTAAATGCATCTTAAAATTGCACAAATCACGATTTATGGCGGTTTCAATTACATCTAAACCGCGCTAGCTTCTGGGGCAGAGCCCCAGACCCCAATGGAGGAGGTTACAGCGCTCCATTATACCCCCTAGCTGCTGGTAGTGCCCACACCTTCCCTCATCAATAATTCATAACGAACACCCCCTCATTCATTTCCTGCCCGCCCCTGCCGCGCGCGCGCGCACACACACACACACACACACACACACACACACATACATGCACACACAACACACACACACGCACACACACACACACACACACACACACACACACACACACAAATTTTACATATATGCAAGCGGGCCACAATACGACTCTTGCGACACAGAACCTTACTTTTGCATGCGATCTCCCGCGCATTGCCCAAGGATTATTAATTATTACATGAATCGGAATCTATCGTAATTCGGTGAAAAGATCTCGTTTTGCATGAATTATTCACGAGTCATGAATAGCGACTGGTCAGAAGTTAGCAGCGTTGAACTAGTATAGAACACAGTAATTACACTGTTGCTTTGATGTACCAGATCAGCTCTGAAGCTGCTGCAAGTGGGTGCTGTCACTGGAAGATAACCTGATAGCATGAATTGTTTCTGAAGGAGTTGATCTTCAAGGCGCTGATAAACATGTACCTCTTCTACCAGTTTAACCCCCTCTATTCCAGTCTTGTCTGAACAATTTATCGATTGATTTAAACTCTTACCATATCTTGATAGATGTGCCTTGATTTATATTACGTAATATATAATAGTTTTGTAGGAATGTATAAAATCGAATTAGGGCTACATAAATCCGCTGATCATCATAGAGCATTATTACCGGTGGTAACTCTTCAGCCTCCTTTACCAGATGCTGCACAACCACTGTTAGAACAACCACCAATGGTTGGAGAGGAGGAAAGGCGATACCCTCTTTGTCAGAGAAGACCTCCTGATCGGCTGTGAGCAGCTTGATCGAGGACAAGCTAATTTTAAAAGGGTGATGTATTTAATATCAGTGACTCATAGCAGCGGCGGATCCAGGATTTCTGGAAGTGGCGGTCTAATAACTATATTCACAAGCGAGGGTGGGTACGGGAGGGGGCGTGCCCCCTCCCGTAACAGCTAGGGGGTCTGGGGGAGCGCTGTAAGCTCCCCCAGTGGGGGCTGGGGCGAAGCCCCAGCCGCTTTTTCACTTTTGCGTTCATTTAGCATGAAAATAAGCATACTTTTAAAGTGTATTCAATATTGATAGCTAGCAAGGGGGAATTGATTAATATACGCGCGTAGAAGCCTGCGTGAGTCAACGTGGTCTTATAAGGATAGCGAATAGAAAACTCTACGCAAAGCCATTGTGACTGTATTCTGGTCTAAACGACACACACGTTTTACCGTTAATAGTATTATATACCTACTTGATTTAGCTTTACCAGGTAAACTATCTTCTTTTGATCGCTTAAGGCCGGCATACACGGGGCGACTTCCTGCCGATTTGTCGCATGCAACTCAAATGAATATGGACAAATGTTCCGCAAACCAGTAAACTAAACAATTACGGAACTTTTACCCATGCATATTCATTCGAGTTGCATGCGACAAGTCGGCAGGAAGTCGCCCCGTGTATGCCGACCTTTACTTCTTGATCGCACCATTCCATCGCGCAGCAGTAATACTAATTAAACACGCTTGGAGGGCCTTGGCTTTAGACCCCCCCCACACACACACACACTCACACACACTTTGGGTCGAATGCTAATCAGTTCACTCGCGTTCACTAAACGCTTCGTTTTTCAACTCGTCAATCATGTAATTAAGTATTCATAAGTTAATTTATTCATAGCTGGTCGGGCCGAGGGGGGGGTCTTTAGACCCCTTAGACCCCCCCCTGGATCCGCCACTGCATAGGTATCTGATTGGTTGACAATCCCAAACAACCTATTGGTTATCACTCTTACAGACCAGCTGTCGGTTAGGATCACTCTTTCAGACCAGCTGTCGGTTAGGATCACTCTTTCAGACCAGCTATCATGTACATCATTCAGAGATGCTATATATGTGTTGTGTATGTGATTTGAGATAAGATTGTTTCCCACTTGTGACCTTGAGTTGGGGCCGGTACTACACAATCATGTGAATGGAAAACAAAGAATACACACACCTTCCATATTCATACATGCAAACATGTGGATGACATACTTGTGCTGCCAGGTTGGCTCTCATTTTCGAGAAAGATGTGAGCCAGATGCGATCTTTCAGTGTTAGTCTTGGACATAGTTTGACACCGGGATGAATGGGATTAACCTCTAAATTGTACAAATGTATGATATGCTGCCAACATAGAAATTTCCCATCTTTCTGCATCAGTACAGAAATCATTTTATTGTACATCTAGCACTTTGCTCTTGTAGGTCCACCTCCATTAGCAAGCCTGCCAACACTGCCACCACAACCAGTGCAACCAGAACCACCACTTGGTGGTCTGTTATATTGTCCCTGGCTGCTCCTGTGGGGGGGAGTGTTGGTACTTGCAGAGGAGGTGGTAGTACATGTGCATTGATTTAGTGTATTATATATTTTACCTTTAATGTACGGCTTCTAGAATGAGCAAATGAATTGGTATATCAGTTCAAGGAGCATCACTAAAAAAATATATGTATTGCAATGCTCTATAGGGTTTTCAACTTTGTATGGGATGTCAGCACTTAATACATAAAAGTTACAATTTAAACTAATACTATCGCTTGTGATGGACACAACATGTATATCATTTAGTTCAATGGCTTCAATTGTGTCCCACACAATTGGATACAGTGAGCTTCCTGTCAAATTTGCAGAAGGATACTGGGCTATAGGAAAGGTGAATGATTGCTGTTTAATGGCATGTAGCATCACAACAAACATGTGTGTAGCAAGAATTTGTGATGCTTTCTTTAAACTGAAGTCATCTTTCCATGAGACTTCAAATTCTGCAATGTCATTGTTTACATCACCTAAGTTAACGAAACCAATGAGATTTCCTGAACACTGATCCAATTTAAAACCTCATCAAGTAACAGACAAATCATAAATCTATGGGGATTATATCCTTCTTGAGACATTTCTTTAAGAAGAGACTTGATAGCATCACAGTTCATTCGTGGCTCAAACTTCATCCAATGAGTGTAGTCCCATAACAAACGCATTGAAGACAACACAAAAAAATGCCCAAGTGCATTGTATGCTAAAGTGGATGAATACTTAATACTAATAGCAAATCTAATGCTGCGTCTGTCGTTTAGGCTTTTGTACCTCTGTTGCTGCTGCAAGAAAAGGTGTAAAAACTAATTTTTGTTAACACCTTTAATGGAATTGTAATACCCTAGTCTTGCTAGTTCGACTCAAACTTAATGGCAGTCAAGAATACACCCACACAACACACCCATCGATACACAATCACTGTTTAAATAGTCTTTCAAAGTCGTGCCTGGCTCCGTCCAATAGTATTGTATTGCTATTATTACGAAGGGGTCCGGGACACGGATCAGTCATTCAAACCAGCTGTGCAGCAGTAGTTGTACCGCCAAGCGCAGAACATAATTATTTACGTCAGCTACAAGTCCCCAGACTAGATTTTAGTGACATTACATTCGTCCCACCATTCTTTTAAGCTTGACCCCAAGCTTAGTATCTCAACACTGGGTGCCAAACACGTTGAAAGTAGCGCCTTCCTACTTCAGCTTGCTGCTCATGTTGAGGCGGGAGGATGAAGTGTTCAATGCAAGGTGCTCCCAGTCAGCTACTGGTACACCATGTTGATCATGTTCTTCACCATGTGCCTCAACTTCTCCTCGAACAATACATTGCTGGAGTCTGTTAACATGCACCACACGAGTCCTTGCTGTCATGGTGTGTTCAACTGCAACATTTACTGGGGACAGTACCTCCTTCACAGCCCATCCTCCTTCCCATCTCGTGTCCAGCTTGCCAGCTGTTGGCACGTGTAGCCAGACAACATCTCCAACATTGAAGGTTCTACTTTTAGTTGTACTGTCATAGAACGCTTTCTGCCATTGTGCTTCCTGTGTGATATGGCACTCCACCAGGTCTCTCAGTTCTGCCAATCAGGGTATGTTCATAACTGTGTGGATCGTGACCCTTCCCATCATCTCCCGCCAGTGATGGCATGATTGGTAGCACTGGTTCTCTTCCCATTAGCTGTAAAAATGGGCTCAGGTGGGTTGATGTATGACGGGCTGTACGATAGGCATATAGCAGGAGTGGAAGCTGACATTCCCAATCATGTTAAGACGTTCCACCATACCATCTCCTTGTGGATGTTATGAAGTAGTTCGTGACTTGACGATACCAAATGCTGCACAGGTTTTCTTCAAGATTGTGCTCTCAAAGTTCCTTCCTTGATCAGAGTGAAGGATTTCAGGGATGCCAAAGCAAGAGAAGATATCAATCAGTGCTCGAACTATCCTTTCAGCTGTTTGGTCAGGCATAGGTACTGCTTCAGCCCACTTGGTGAAATAATCTTGAAATACCAGTAGATATCGATATCCATGACCAGACATTGGAACTTCCAAAACATCAACAGCTAACATTTGCCAAGGTCGACCTATTGGAACATTAGTCATAGGTACTGCTTGTGGCATTGGAAGTTTCGATTGCTGGCAGGCATTACAACTCCGACAGTATAGCTCCGTTGCCTTCGCCATTCCAACCCAGTAGGTCATCTGCTCCAATCTGTCTAGGATCCTTTCAGTGCCTTGATGACCTGCATTTATGATGTCATGGCAGCTGCGGAGGGCCACTTCCTGAAGTGAAGTTGGCATCACCGGAACAGTGATAATTTCTTCTAATGGACCTGGAACAAATCTGCGACACAGGACACCATCAACCAGATGTAACTGCTTCAGTAGCTGAGAGTAACATTTCAATGGGAACTGCTTCCATTTTGGTACTATTCCGTGACGTAAGGTGTTGGATTATTTGCTGCAGTACAGCATCCCTCTGATGTTCTTCTAGGATCCTGTGCGTGGTTAGTTCTGAGGTTATCAGTGTAGCGGAGCATAATTCACTTGTTTCTATTTGTATTGCAGGTACACGGGACAGAGCATCTGCATTGGCATTTGATGATCCTCGCCTGTATTTGATCTCAAAATCAAACTCTTGAAGAGCAAGAGCCCATCTGCACAACCTGCCCTCCATCTTCTGAGCGAAAGCCACTGTAGGGGCTGATGATCAGTGTGTAGGCTGAATGGTCGTCCCAGTAAGTAGTGCCTGAAGTGTTTGACTGCAAAGACAACAGCCAGGCATTCCCGTTCAATGACACTGTACTGTCTTTTGGGTAGGGTTAGACTGCGGCTGGCATAAGCAATCACGTGGCCTTCCTGCTCCAGCACTGCTCCTATCCCTACTGCACTGGCATCTGTCTGTAGGGTGAATCCTTTCTTGAAGCAGGGATAACATAAGACAGGCACTTGAGTCAACGCATCTTTCAACACCTGAAATGATTGCTGACAGTTCTCCTCCCATTTGAATTCCACTGCTTTTTGTGTGAGATGATGAAGAGGAGCTGCGATATCTGCAAAGTTTTTGACATATCATCGGTAGTATGATGCTAACCCCAGAAACTGCCGTACCTCTGTGACATCTGTTGGTGTAGGCCAGTTCTGCACAACAGCGATCTTGTCTGTATCTGGAGCCATACCATCTTTGGAGAAGATATGACCCAAGTATTGCATCTTGTCAAGTCCAATTTTACACTTTGAACCCTTCAATGTCAGGCCTGCCTTCGCTAAGCGATTGAACACAAGACGTAGATGAGATTGGTGAAGTTCCATAGAATTGGAGTGAATTAGAACATCGTCTATGTAGCTGGTGACAAAGGAAAGGCCATGAAGCATTTTATCCATTAGCCACTGAAAAGAACTCGGTCCACCAGTAACACCAAAGGGCATCCTACAAAACTCATACAGTCCCATGCCTGGGCCTGGACAAAAGGCGGTCTTCAAATGATCTTCTTCTTGCACCTTCTTGGCACTGGAAGCTGCCAGTAGCCTGATTGCAGATCCAGTTTTGAGAATATGTAGGCCCCCACAAGTCTGTTATGTACTTCATCAGGTGTAGTGGAAGTGGGTATGCATATTTCATCGTCCTCTTGTTCAGCTCCCTGTAGTCGATGCAAATTCTAAGTTCACCACTTTTCTTGGGCACGTACACTGCAGGTGCTAGCCATGGACTGCTGCTCACTCTGATGATGTTGCGATCTAGCATCTCCTGCAATTGATGTTCTATTTCCTCTCTGTACTGGGCTGGTATGCGACGTGGAGGAACACGGACTGGAGGGTTGCTAGCTGCAGGAATGGTATGGTGAGCAAGATCTGTGGAACCAGGAACTGTTGACAATAGTTGTCTGTACTCGTCAACCATGGCCTGCAGTTCTGCTGGGCATGATGGGATGTCATATGATGGCACTTCACCAAATCTTGGTACAGCACATTCATCCACCCCTCTGGATTACTCCTGGTAGAAACGGCATAGCACATATTGGCCTTGTCCTGCCTGCCAACTGTATGGATGACTTCCTTTCCAATTCGTATGCATACTAGGCTCTGATAAAAAACCACTGTGACAGCGTGCTAGAAGGAAGTCCACTCCCAGAATAACAGGCATTAACAAGTGTTCAGCTACCAAGAGTTCGTGTTCAGTTGTATAAGACCCCAATTGCACTTTAAGTCTGACCATTCCAACTATACTCATCCCGTGTCCATCTGCTGTACGAAGCGACTGTTGTCTTCTCAGGATTAAACACGCCAAAGGAAAGCACGCTTTCTCTACTAAGGAAACGGATGAACCTGAATCTACCGTAAGTTTTGCATTGCTAGCATCCAGCTTTCCTTCAATGATGGGTACATGCTCACTCGAAACGGCAGTGATAAATTCTTGGGCCTCTAGACACGAGCGGAACGACCTGTGGCCCTTGAAGTGGTCATTCCCAGTCCATTTCCCTGACGCTGACAATCTCTTGCTACATGTCCAGGTTGATTGCAGCTGTAGCACACTGGCTGACGTCTTGGCTATCTGCAGTTTCGCGATAGGTGTCCAGGGCGGTTACAATTTTAGCATCTGACTGGAACAGAAGTCGGGGGCTGAACGGTAGCAGTAAATGTTTGTTCTTGAAGTTTCTCCATCAAGGTTGACATTTGCTCTGTGAGATGCTTGACGCTGTCTTGCAAGGCTCGTACTTCTGAAGGACACTTAGCTGCGTCTGTGACTGCAGCAACCGATAACGCGGACTTCTCCACTGATATGGTTAGCAGGAGCTTGGCTCTCGTAACTGCGGCATCGATGGTCGTGATATCAGGGTTTGCTCGCAAAATGCGACTGCATTCGTCAGGAACACCCGCTAGGAATTGCTGGAACAGTATTTTGTTCTTGCTATCTTCATCCAGTTCCGGCATAGCTGTATCCAGGAGTCGCTTGAGATGATGTAGATACGTCTCGCCAGGGCGTAGTTTGCGCGATTGAAATTCAGCGAAAGCTGTGAACTCCGTAGGCTTTAACGCGTTCGTGAGGGTTCGTAGCAGGGTAGTTTGTTGTTGTTTTCGCAGAAATCCCCAACCATGCAACGAGAGCTTCCCCTTTCAGCAGTGTGGGAAGTTTCAAGGCCATCGTATCCTCCTGCCATACGTTCGCGGCCGCACAAATCTCAAAGCGCTCCAACCAGTCGATGAAGTTCTCGTGCGAAAAACAGCTCGGTAGGCTAATATGTCGTTGAGGCTCCATTCTCTGCTACCAGTGTAATACCCTAGTCTTGCTAGTTCGACTCAAACTTAATGGCAGTCAAGAATACACCCACACAACACACCCATCGATACACACAATCACTGTTTAAATAGTCTTTCGAAGTCGTGCCTGGAAGGATCCGTCCAATAGTATTGTATTGTTATTATTACGAAGGGGTCCGGTGTCACAGCATATTTTATCCTCCCGAATAATTTATCCGGGGGGATAAAATGTGCGAGTTTTTTTTATCCGGTCGGATAGTATATTTTAACCTACCCTAGGATATTTTATTCGCGCCATAACACGTGTTGTTTGTTCGGCTTGAAAATGTCTTCGCATATCGACGAGAAACGGTATAGCGTGTTGGTTGACTATCTCACTTCTTGCATATAAAGAGGTGGTGGTGACCTTCGGGACATGTGTGTATCCTGTTGGAGCTACAGCAAACGAGAAACGGAGAATACGCCAGCAAGCTGCTATGTTAACGATTGCTGTATTACAGAGCAACAGATGCAGTGAATGAGATATGTTTCGAACGGGTGATTGCAAACGCAAAGGAGAGAACCAATATTATTCATGCCGCCATGATGGCGTTGATGGTTGCCACTACGGCAGGGACAAAACGCGAGCTAAGGTAAGTGACTGAGTGACTGAATGTCGCAAAATAACGTAAGGAGTCCACTCCGGAGATCTAGCTTTTGTTTTTCTAAGCGTATCGAGTTGTGCAAAAAAATGGTCTTGTACAAGCATGCACTTATTACCCCGAATAAAATTGCATTGACATGCAACAGAGTACTTGTATAGAATGCCTTACGAATGGAGGACGTACGTGTGAAAAAGATCAAACATTTAGTGCATTGAACATGCATGTCTGGTAGCTTTTAACACATATGTTGCTAGATACCCATGTAAAGTTTTATGGTGTTACATTGCCATAGGGTCAGTGCAAAACTTGAAGGGAAGAAAGCTGAACTTCACCCCATTCCAGTTCCAAGCAAAGTACGGAGTCAAATAGGCATTGATACGATAGGTATGTATATTTAATAAGTTAACAAAAAGAAAATTCTCTAAGTGAACTTTGGTGGTGTATAGGATTCCTAGGCAATGATTGTGTAAAAGGCAGGAAACAAGGGTCTTATCAGTAATATGAGATAATGTAATAATCCGCACATTTGTAGGATATGTTGCATGTGTGCAACATATAAGATTGTTGTATTACTGATTGGACGCTTGTTTCCTTGTTTTTTACACCATCATTGCCTAATCCTATAAACCACCAATGCTCTCTAGAGAAAGTTTTTATGTCCAATCATTCTCATATTTGTAGGTCCATTACCTGAAACGTGTAGGAAAAATAAGCATATTGTAACAGTAACAAATTACTTTTCAAAGTGGCCTGAAGGTGCTCCACTTAAAGATAAGACAGCAGTTGGTGTTGCTGATTTCTTATTTACAGTGTTTTGTCGTCATGGCTGGCCTGACATCATCATATCAGATCAGGGAAGGGACAACTTTCAAGGTAATTTTCAATAGTTTCATGCATTTAAACCATTATTGTTTATTATTCTTTTCAGCTGTTTGTTTAATCTGACAGGGATTGTGCAGTCCCTATCACCCTCAAACTAATGTTTTGGATGAGCGCACTAATCAAACACTGACAAGGGCTTTGATCAAATTTTCAGAGGCTAAAGATGCTAAATATAGATGCAGGCTTGTATGCTCATTGCATAGCAAAGCAGGATTCTTCACAGTTTAGCCCCTTCTTCATTATGCACAATTGTAACCCTCGTATAGCGATTGATCATGAATTCAGCTGCAAGGCAACCACTAATGTCACAGGCGAGAACACGTGTACATATGATATGGAGGAATCTACTAGCAATCCGGGAGAAATACCATCAGAAGGTTCTTAAAAACATTGAACGAGCTCAGCAACGACAAAGGGCACAATACAATGCAAAACGTGGCACTCTCCATGTACATGTATAGGTAATAATGGTATTGTGCTTGTATATATGAAATCCTACTCAGAGTTTTAGACATCTGGGATCACGCAGAATGGGTGAAGAAGAGTCCATTTATATAAACAAATTCTATATAGTGTAGTAAATACGGGTAGGGTAAAGTATCCTAGGATAGTTTATCCTAGGGTAGGATAAAATATACCAGGGTAGGATAAAACGTACTAGGACATAATATCCGGCCGGATAAAATATCCTAGCGTGAATTATCTGGGTGGATAAAATATCCCGGGATAAACTGTACCGCAACACCGGGACACGGATCAGTCATTCAAACCAGCTGTGCAGCAGTAGTTGTCCCGCCAACCGCAGAACATAATTGTTGACGTCAGCTACAAGTCCCCAGACTAGATTTTAGTGACATTACAGAATCATCAACCAGTTCTTCAAAGATGCAACAATCCTCTTCAGTCATCTTAACTCTCTCTTTTTCAATCCTTGTTTGAAGTCTCTTATCCAAACACTTCCTTGCTCTTTGAAGTGTCTTAAGTTCAACCTCTCTTTCAATTGTATTACGCTCAGTCAATTGTAATTCGCATGACTGCCCTCTGCTATGCTTACTTTATTGCGTTTTACATTGCTATACATTGCTCTCAAATTGTTCCTATAGTTATGACAAACATCAATAAGTAATACTGATGTTGAACAGTCAGTATGCTATCAATATATGCTGGTATACTACATGTAGGATTTTAAAGTCATTTCTGGACAGTGTCTACAAGATGTTGGTCTGGATTCCCTGTATAGACTGATGCTATATGCAGTTTCTCAATAATGCTCATAAAATCATTATAACTACTAATAACTTGTGGAAGTGAAACATAAAAATTATCGACTGCAGGAACAATGAGACCTGTAACACTTACCTGCCAATCCAAATTAAAGAAAATGGTTAGGTACTTGTATACTACTGGTGGGTTAAATTTAATGTTTGCCACCTGAAAAAAGCTCTCTGATTCAAAATGTGGTATCCAACTCCAAAGATTGAAGGTGTTTTTTATTTCAGTGCAACGATGTTTTAAATTAAACACTTCTAATGACTGCTCAAAGTTAGTAGTACTTAAAACTGATAATCAGGTTCTCTCCCCTCACGCTGTGCACTGGCAGAAATGGAAGTTAATCTGGTCTTGTACATGGTGAAGTGATAGGTTTTTTTTTTTTTTTTTGCAATGGAATTGTGGGCCTTGGTAGACGCTTTCCTTTGATAGAAGAAGTTTCTTTTATTTCTTCTTTTTTTTTACCGGACATGAGTAGTGCAAGGTCCCTAAATGTATAATATATGAAGGATGATTTACACTCATTGAAATTGAAGTCACTCTAAGAAAAATTATATAAAAATAACTTTTCTCGTCAAAATAACAAATCCTCATGCATGAAACACCCTACCATAGTTTTTACTGTTTACTTGCCGTTTCGAAGATCATCTAACAACAAGATACGCATGCGTTTCGAACTAGTTGCCCTGAACTACCAAAATGCGCCGTTGTTTGCACTTCAGCTATGGAAATCCTCATGCAACCCACTTCGGCTTACCTTGATCATTTGTTAGAACAAGCTCTCTTCTATCGGTCTGTTCAGGGATCTAACGAAAGTGAAAACGAGTGTAGATCGCTACTGCCTTCAGGCTGTGTTTTTAATACTCTATACTAAACCCTAAGGGCCTTCGATCCTACCCTATGTACCGTAGTCCTAATAATAGCTACATGTAGCTATCGAGGGGCACGAAATCAAGGAATTTAGTTTTTTACCTAACTCATTCGTCCTCTCATCTTCTTTCTCATGCACACTTCGCCATTTTATAAAAAAACTTATCCACTTTCCATCTTATGGATCTCTTTTTGTTCAACGTACATCCTTGAGGATACCTCCCATTAACTTTGTAGCATACGCTTGCTCAAGTAGATCATCTCCTGTCTCAGATTCGCTAGACACGTGAAGCTTATACCACGATGGACACTTCACACTTGGATATAGGACCACATGTGTGACCAAATTCCTTTCGTTCCGACCGGACCATTTCCGGTTGCTAATTTTGGTCCGGCCGGACCCGGACCGAAATATTCGTGACAGACCTACTATGCAGGTCGCTGTCTGAAATATAGGATAATATAGAAGACTACAGTACGTGTTGATAATTTCCATGCATCAAAAGGTTGGTTATGAATTAATTAAAACAGATTAATTATTGACCGCGTTGTCGAAAACAAATGTTTAAAAGGCTTAGTGACGTGCTCTTGATTCATCTGGTATACATTAATATGATTGGTGCATAATTTACACTGTACTAGTGACCCTTCTTCAGAAAGGGCATTTAGCTGAACTTCTCATATTACAAAGATTAAGACAATTGAAAATAAGTGATACAAAACAATTTTGTTACTTCAATAACAATTTCAATATCAGTACTGTACTGCCATCAGTAAACAAAAAAGGAAACGGACGCTTTGCATTATTAAAATAAATTAGGGATTAATAAATTATCGTCCACACCATTCCCACTTCACCTGGACCCACAATGACAACGGTTTGTTGCATAAAGCATAGCAAAAGCCATTCTGGACTCAACAGGTGACCTCTCTCATGCACTTTCCGTGCAGTTTTGTCACACAGGCACTTACTTTTTTATTTATTAGCAATTGCAAAAGGTTTGATCTGGCATATTCTGGCATTATTAATATCATATGAAACTACATGTAGTTTCTCTCTGTGAGCATTTCAAGGATGATATGTGGGCACTCATCTGGGGTTCAGTGTATTTTATCACATATGTCATAATCTGCATTTGACTGCTCATCGTTGTTCAATTGTGTACTCTCACCTAATGTAATTCATTTTGCCTGTTCCCGCCAAAGTGTTATAACATCGTCAAAGTGAGCCACTCATGTTGCATTTGACCCGCTCCCTATTAGTGCCATTTTACCGTACTGCATGCACATGTACATCTATAACACAGTGCCATTACTAACCCTACAGGTGTATATAAGTGCTTCCAAAGACGTCCCCGCCATTGCCTGAACTAAAGAAAACATTTCTTGATGGGAGCATTTCACCCCGGGGGGGGGGGGGGGGGGGGGGGGGGCACGGACAGTTTGACCTATAGTGTAGATTATCCGGGGATCATTTGAACTACGTAGAATGTCTGGGGTTAGTATAGACTAGTGCAAAATGTTCAGGGGGAATAAATTTATGGGGGCTTGAGGGGGACAAAATACCCTACCACAACAATATAAACCCAGAATATGAGAAAATTCAGAAATTGTTTGGTATCATTTTATCTTAGAACATCCATCATAATGAAAAGAAACTTAAAACTTTGCACAAATAAATGAACAAAGTACCATATGCCTAGAAATGAATATGGAATTGGGTAATCAGAAACGTTTTTCTAGTACCGATGTTCATAAGGAACAGCTCTCAGAGGATTAAATTATGCACCCAGCAGCACCATTCATTTTGTAATCTGGCAGTGCAAACCAAGCAAACTGATGGCAAACTGCAAGCTTAGTGAATTTCAGGTTAACAGTATCCATTTCATTAATTGTGCTCTGCATTATCTATGGACATAGTGACCAACGTGAGTGCTGATTATAGAATGATTTTTTGCCCCCACAATACTCTTAATTGACAAATTTGATCCATTTAGACCATATACTTTTGTTGGTAGGGGTAAATCAGAACATTCAGGAATTCGATGCATTTAGTATGCAGAGCTGTGCAGAGTCTGCATATCAACCATATGCGGATGAGTATCATTGAAGTGTACATGTCCATATGCAGACGTCTGCATATGGACACTTCAATGATACTCATCTGCATATGGTTGATATGCAGACTCTGCACAGCTCTGCATACTAAATGCTGTGGCGCAGTGGTTTCCACTATACATCTAATTTTAATGACTGTTCATTCAAACAAATGCATGTGCATTATTGAAAGTACACACAACCTTGTGCTACACGAATTAAACACCTATTCTAACTGTTTATACAGAGTTCATTTATATAGCAATAGTATTTGGAACTTTGCTTGGTAGTAGGTACTCATAGGGGACATCAAGAGACTTGTTCCTCTCCTTTATTTTGTCTTCAATATTAGCTAAAGTCTTCACGAACTTTGTAACTGCACATTGTACCTTCTTCTCCCCAAACCTTTCACCATAGAAGCTTCCAAGAAAGCACTGTGAATTGAAAAGTGTATATAAATATCTAGAAGCATTTTGAACTATTAATGAAATGTGAGTCAATTTACCTCATCAGGGCTATACTGAGATAACATGTGTGCAACAGCAATAGCCAATCCAGCAGTGTCTAAATCAGGAAGTGCATCCAAAATGGTCTTCAAGTTAGCCTCTCCCTTGACAGTAGGTGCTGGCAGGCGCAAGCCAGTTGGACTATTCGGAGAAAAGCTATAAATTTCATACTGTCCAAAGTTGACGGCAGCGTGCTGGGCTGATGCATTAAAGATAATCAGGGTACACAGCTCAACAAGCTGGGTCTTGGTCTCTATCACATTTGGGAATCCATGTCCCTGCTGAATTCCATGGTGGCCTGGGAAACCATTCATGTATATGTCTCTGGCAAAGTTCTGAAGCTCTGGATCATTCTTGACATCACCATCACTACTGTAGAATTCATTGAGTACGTCAGTGACATAGTCTTCAATAGCATGCCAGATCTTTAATCCATCATCTCTATAGTAGTACCCAGGTAGGATGTTAGGATCATCCACCCCTCTCTCTTGCACACTTCGCTTGATGTTAGTGCAGTGTATATTGTATGCCATGCCACCTCTGTACATTAACTGCCTTCGTCCTTCTCCTCCAATAGCAAATATCCTGTCGACAGTGCCACCATCATTCATCAGCTTTAATCTGCCTTTTGTATTGATGGCCATGGTGTATCTAAAGTGAGGCCTGAGGAGCTTGAAGATGGGATGAGCATCTGGGAGGTTCCTCATGACACCCATTCCGTATACTTCAGTAGCAGCATGACATGGGAGGTAGTGAGTAGCTATCTGGTGGTACTAGGGGGAGAGACCAAATTAATTCAATGCTGCATGAATGTGTAGGCTGAAAAATCCTTACTTGGGTACAAGCACTCTGATAGTACATCTTGGCTAGGGTCCAGTCTGCCCAATTATCAGTGGGCAAAAAGATGGGGTTGTCACTTCCTGGCTTCTGCTTCAGCTGTATAGCAATGGGAATGAGATCTTTTTTCTTGTTTACGTAGAGCAGGCAGATTGGAGCAGCACAGAACCAGCCATCCTTGCATGGCAAGCCATCAAGTATCTTGTAGTCACAGATGTAGATATGGCCAGCCTGCCAGTTTAGATTGAACAAAAATTATAAAAAATTGCGTAGCATTTATATCATTGTATGTAATCTCTACTGTTGGAAATGTGCCATTTGATGTACATGTTGTATTTTGTGAAGCGAAGTGTGATAAAACACAATTTTTGCACGCAAATATATTAGAAATGCAAACATTATGCACTATTCACAATGCCATAACATACCATCATTTCGTCTTCGAGGCTTAATCCTCTAACAAGAGACTCATGCACCATTGCAGTAGTCACTGGAAAGTTTGGGGGCAGTGTAACACATTTCTTGATCATCACAGGATTTACTCCATTAAGAATTTGTCGACCAAATTCTTCATCCCTTGTCCAGCGGGCCAGGTGATGAGTTACAAATGTAGGCATACCCAGTGCTGTGGCTAGCTTTTCAAAATCACTAAGTGCCTCAATTGATGCTAATTTAGCCTTCAGCATCATTGTACCTTTTCCAGTTAGAGCATTCTCCAAGAAGTCTAATGTCCTCACTGCTCCAAATTCCTCATCACTTGGAAGGTTGGAAACACGATCATCAATTCCTGATGGCATTGCCAGGTCAGGAAAGGGCAACCATTGGTACTTCGTCTTTCGCTGCTCTAGTTGTTTTTCTCTCTGAATACACAAAATTTGATTTTGCTTAACATCTTTCATTGTTGCTGTATGGGGGGAATATTGTCTTAATTATTGATGTATTACAAATCATGACTTTAAGTTATAAAAAAACTAGCTCTGACTCAATAATTTCAGCCAGTTCACAATAAATATTCATCCTTAAGAATAAGAGTGCAGTAGAACATAACACTGAGTGTGCATAAATTTAAATTTCTCAAGTTTCCCAGCAGGAATACATACTAAGCCAAAGTTAAATTTTCTTCCAATTACGTTTATCTGAAATTGTGCAATGCATATCAGTCTTGAGGAAAAAGCTGATCATTTAGTGAAGATGCTTATCCACTTTCAACAATAAATGAGTGTTGTCATATGTTCTACCTAAAGCGATGATGATACATTTGTATAAAGCAGCAATAAAAGCTATTACACATGGAATAGTTTTGTCATTATTAAAAGTTCTGCAAATATGAGATATAATTATTGAGTATTTTCTTTAATACAAGCGGCTAACCTGTTTTGGAGGTGAAGCTAATAGCATCTCCATCATTGATCCAATGATAACATGGAAATTCTTGCTTCCGTTTAGTCTGCAGATCAATGCACTCCACAAAATCCACAAACCATGCCGACCCTGCACTGAGCATCCAGTTTTGAGGATTCCCCAGAATTACAACCAATAGCTCTCCAAGGTCCTTATCACTTTCTACCACTAGGTCATCATAGGATTGAGTAGAGACAGCGGAACTGAACCATCCTTGGACTATTAGCAGCTTTCCTGTACAACCCTTGCTACCAACCAATGACACATAAATGTCAGAATCAGGTGTCCCAGAAAATGCTTCAGCACCAGTTACAATGCGAACTCCGTAATAAAAATGATCAGCTGCGAAAAATTTATACAGATAAATAGATATTTTCTTCTCAAAAGTGATAGTATATTACATGCAGTTGCAACATAAATTGTAATTTTAAAATAAAGTAATTTGGTTTTTAGGGGAATTAAAAATCTACTTAATATGGTGCACGTTGATGAATGCAACTGCATAGCATCATCACTAGTATACTCTTTTCAAGGTGTCAATACATCGACAAATGCAGTAAATAAATGCAGTTCTAATGTATAGCATTTCTCCGTCCATATAGTTTATACAGCTACACTCAGGTAAAGAGTAGGAATGTCAATCACTTTGTGGATTCCTGCATTTTACCCCCACGACGTACTAATAACATGTCAGTATCGCTGTACCGCTTTTATTTATATTCGTAACATTTACATTCTTGCATTCAGCGCAAGCACACGGCGACAATAATCAATGATCTATCCTCCTGAATGTTCTCCCGAGGGTACACTTGCCATCCGTGTGTAAAGCGAATGTCATTCGGTCGTTTAAGTGATCTACTGTAGTTACTTTTAATGCTACAGACACGTAATATATGTCTTGCACATGTAATGGAATAGGCTATTTCGCTAATCGTAATCATGATATGTCAAATCCAACATAGGAAGTACTAACGTACTCCCTGACATGTCACAATCAGCATAAACGAAATGTCAGTATGATTTTATGCTTCAGTCCTTCTATGCATGTAGTGCATTTATATCAGACATGTTTAGTACACTTTTATGAATTAAGGTCATAATCTCATTTCTGTTTAGGCAGGAAGGAATCGTTTCTGGTCAAGCGTCATTACTCGTTAGGCTCAAATTTGTATGAAATATACTGCCGTTCAGAAAAAACATGCAGTTGGGCAGTAAGGACCTAACCTCTATACTGTAGTTCCTTTTCATAATTGCTAACATTAGACTCAAATCAAGACAGATTAAGATATAATGCAACAAACCTCTTAAACCGACGAATATTTTTTTTCTTATACACTTTTTGTTATAGATCAAGGTGGGAACGAGGGTATGTTATCTCTGTCAATGTTTTCTAAGCCTCAGCAGTTCTACCGCGTGTTGCAAATAATCGCCCACTCTATTCACATACGTCGGCTATTTTATGACACTTCAAATCCTACATAGGGAGTACTAACGTACTCGTGCCCACCCACATCTCGCGATTTAATCGGAAACCACCCGCGCTACATGCTATGGGCAAAGGTTCGCAGTTGCAGCGTTTTCGGTCTTTCGAATCGAGCGGGTATGCAGAGAAAAACATATATATAACGAGTTGAATGGTGAAACACGGTCCATATCATTGCTGCGTAATGCACACTTGTCCCCAATAGTTACGGTTCATTAGTTTGGCTGATTAGTGAGAACAAACATTGCGCACCTGATAACACAACAACAAACGTGAATTTAATATCACGCGAGAACTAATCCACGGACAAAAACAAAAACACCAATTTTGTTCACTGTGATATTCTGTTCATATAACTGAGTTACTCAATATTAAAACATGTCCTCATATTCAGTACCTACATAAAATCGGTTAATTAACTTACGTTTTTTTGCGTCGGCTGTAAGTTTGAATTGTTCTAGCGTAGTGCTGTCGACGCAGTCTTCATAATAGTGTTTCTGGTCTCTTTTGCAAACGGTGCATTTTCCCTCCGGAACGTTATAGCTAGCCATTCGAGCAAGTACGAAAGCAGAGTAATACAGCGATCTACACTGTACCTCCTGATTTGTGACGCCTTTTATACATAACAAGTACACATGTAACTGTTTGTGGTCAGGCATGTATTGGCTCAATTGTACGTGGTATGCTTTGTGCATGACTGGTGGTTTACTTGACAATTCAATTCTCACGTTCACACCTTTTGTACGGGTGTATACGTGTGTTCATTGATTCTTCCGTGTGTGCTTTATTTGAGTGAAGTGTATGTTACCCTGTGCGTGTTAGCGTGTACCACGTTATGTACAGACCTACACTCTTTATACGTACATATGGAGACGCTTGCACTTTCTTTCACTTATAACATACGCAAATTAATTAAACGTTACAACACGGCATGATTTAAACGAGAGTGATATTTGTATAATTGACCCATACAGTAGTTGCAGAATTTTTAGTAATGAGTGTAAGTAACTTGATAAGATCCACCTCAACTTTTAAGGCATCTGAGATGTAACTTCTTCCTAGCTATGTATAGACTGACAAAACTATCGTAGTCGGGATATATGAACCTAAGCTTTAGAGAGTGTAGAGAATAAATCCTATGAAACAACTACCATGAACGCAAGTGCCCACAGTAGTCCAAAAGAATGAATTTCTCTCTCCTGTATTGCGCAGATGGACCTGAATGTGGTAATTAAAGATTGTTTACCGCGCAAATCAATTAAGAGCAATTCACCACCGCTCGGGGCCTGGCGTGGCACAGGACAAAGAAAGCCTCAGTGACATATGGCTTGCCGGTAGAATAAACAGCTTTGTAGTTCCCGCTTCATTGGTTTGGTGCCAAAACCAAAATCCTGCACTGCACTGTGTGGCGTATCTTCTAAATTAAACGGGGGAGTTGTATTTGACAAACAAGTACAAAACGTACATGTACATATGCAATTTTGCAGTTTTAACCAAACTCATGCAGGTTAAGGTTAAAAACTTAAAACAGCTGAATGTACGTTGGTTTACTCATCATAGTTCGACCTGAAGTTCATATATGTAGGGTCGGATAAAAATCGTCACTTTTGGGATACGATTGATCGATCCTCCATGCAACATCCAAACTCGCCGCGTTGTCGATTTTTGACCAAATAGCATTTGTACAATGTAGCTTTGAAACCTGCCGGCTGCGAGTTGTTTGTGTGTTATATTCATAGCAAAAGATACTACCAGACTGAATAACGCCCACAATACAGCAATATATTATCTTTCTCGTAATTAGTACTCTACATACTCATGTATACAGTACGTCTGCAACACATAGAGCACGTACTCTGACTGATTGCCGTGCTATCATCATCAGTCGGGTCGTGGAACTTTTAAAAACGGTGTAAATTATTACCTGCGGTGACCCCGTGCAAATGTCAGTTAGTGCGCGGCTCATTGTGCGACAATTGTTCTAGCGTAGTGCTGTCGACGCAGTCTTCATAATAGTGTTTTTGGTTACTTTTGCAAACGGTGCATTTTCCCACCGGAACGTTATAGCTAGCCATTCGAGCAAGTACGAAAGCAGAGTAATACAGCGATCTACACTGTACCTACTGATTTTTGACGCCTTTTATACATAACAAGTACACATGTAACTGTTTGTGGTCAGGCATGTATTGGCTCAATTGTACGTGGTATGCTTTGTGCATGACTGGTGGTTTACTTGACACTTCAATTCTCACGTTCACACCTTTTTTGGTGTATACGTGTGTTCATTCGTGTGTGCTTTATTTGAGTGAAGTGTATGTTACCCTGTGCGTGTTAGCGTGTACCACGTTATGTACAGACCTACACTCTTTATACGTACATATGGAGACGCTTGCCACTTATAACATACGCAAATTAATTAAACGTTACAACACGGCATGATGTAAATGAGAGTGATATTTGTATAATTGACTCATACAGTAGTTGCAGAATTTTTAGTAATGAGTGTAAGTAACTTGATAAGATCCACCTCAACTTTTAAGGCATCTGAGATGTAACTTCTTCCTAGCTATGTATAGACTGACAAAACTATCGTTGTCGGGATATATGAACCTAAGCTTTAGAGAGTGTAGAGAATAAATCCTATGAAACAACTACCATGAACGCAAGTGCCCACAGTAGTCCAAAAGAATGAATTTCTCTCTCCTGTATTGCGCAGATGGACCTGAATGTGGTAATTAAAGATTGTTTACCGCGCAAATCAATTAAGAGCAATTCACCACCGCTCGGGGCCTGGCGTGGCACAGGACAAAGAAAGCCTCAGGGACATATGGCTTGCCGGTAGAGTAAACAGCTTTGTAGTTCCCGCTTCATTGGTTTGGTGCCAAAACCAAAATCCTGCACTGCACTTTGTGGCGTATCTTCTAAATTAAACGGGGGAGTTGTATTTGACAAACAAGTACAAAACGTACATGTACATATGCAATTTTGCAGTTTTAACCAAACTCATGCAGGTTAAGGTTAAAAACTTAAAACAGCTGAATATACGTTGGCTTACTCATCATAGTTCGACTTGAAGTTCATATATGTAGGGTCGGATAAAAATCGTCACTTTTGGGATACGATTGATCGATCCTCCATGCAACATCCAAACTCGCCGCGTTGTCGATTTTTGATTAAATAGCATTTGTACAATGTAGCTTTGAAACCTGCCGGCTGCGAGTTGTTTGTGTGTTATATTCATAGCAAAAGATACTACCAGACTGAATAACGCCCACAATACAGCAATACATTATCTTTCTCGTAATTAGTACTCTACATACTCATGTATACAGTACGTCTGCAACACATAGAGCACGTACTCTGACTGATTGCCGTGCTATCATCATCAGTCGGGTCGTGGAACTTTTAAAAACGGTGTAAATTATTACCTGCGGTGACCCCGTGCAAATGTCAGTTAGTGCGCGGCTTATTGTGCGACAATTGTTCTAGCGTAGTGCTGTCGACGCAGTCTTCATAATAGTGTTTTTGGTTACTTTTGCAAACGGTGCATTTTCCCACCGGAACGTTATAGCTAGCCATTCGAGCAAGTACGAAAGCAGAGTAATACAGCGATCTACACTGTACCGACTGATTTTTGACGCCTTTTATACATAACAAGTACACATGTAACTGTTTGTGGTCAGGCATGTATTGGCTCAATTGTACGTGGTATGCTTTGTGCATGATTGGTGGTTTACTTGACAATTTAATTCTCACGTTCACACCTTTTGTACGGGTGTATACGTGTGTTCATTGATTCTTCCGTGTGTGCTTTATTTGAGTGAAGTGTATGTTACCCTGTGCGTGTTAGCGTGTACCACTTCTGCATGTATTTGTATACGCTTGTGTTCTATAAGGGCACATCATGAGCTTATGTACAGACCTACACTCTTTATAGTTTACGTACATATGGAGACGACTTGCACTTTCTTTCACTTATAACATACGCAAATTAACTAAACGTTACAACACGGCATGATTTAAATGGTCGCACAATTACACAGTTGAGCCGCGCACTAACTGCCATTTGCATGGGGTCACCGTGCTCTATGTGCTGCAGACGTACTGTATACATGAGCATGTAGAGTACTATATACGAGAATAATAAAATAATTATATATTGCTGTATTGTGGGCGTTATTCAGTCTGGTAGTATCTTTTGCTATGAATATAATTACACACAAACAACTCGCAGCCGGCATGTTTTAAAGCTACATTGTACAAATGCTATTTGGTCAAAAATCGACAACTCGGCGAGTTTGGATGCTGCATGGAGGATCGATCAATCGACTGCATGGAAGCATAGATTAATAACCTTACGGAACGGGATTGGAAAAGCTATATCCATTCCCATTCACGTCATAGTTTCGCATGAATCTTATTAAGTTTGCTCAGAGAGGCAGTGAAGAAACAGGTCAGAACAGAGGCATCGCAAGGTAAAAGAAGGAGAGGATGATTTCCTAAACTTCCTAGATGGTTTTCTACTCTCGTGGTTGGTTCTTTTTAGGTATCTTTTAAACTTTGGGCTGTGTACGATGATAAAAGCGCGCGAAAAACGGTGCGAAAGCGAAGTCTAATTTTTTTGTCAACTACTGTGCCAACAGGCAGCATGATCAAGCAACGAAAGATAGCGTCAGAGCAAGCACAGTGAATATATGGGTACGTAGTGGTGGTTTCAAGACCATCTGTTTTATAATCGTAAAGATCAATAGCTTCAAACGCAAAACTACGCTTAAAATACCTCCCGCCTTTCGACAATCCTTGTACCTTTATGGTTCAAGGAATCGGCCCCAAAAGTAGTTTTACAAGAAGAAGGAAGGTGGATGGAGTGCGTGGAAGGATTGGAAAGTCTCTTTACTTAGTGATTGCTAACTGACAGCCCTCGATATGCGAGCAAAAAATTATAATTTTATTTTTATTTAGGAAATGTTTCGACAAGGGAGGTTGTCGAAGAAGCTTAAGTGTGAAAGGCAACATCGCCAATGCACTACCCTGACTGTCTCCATTGACATTGACATCTGGATGATCATTTTGTAACAACAAACTGTCATCGCGATCAAAGTCTTACGTTCTTCATGTCCATCTCTAGAAAGCACGGTATCAATTACGTCATACGAGAGCAAAACGATGATGATCGATTGACAATGTATTGCGTTTCCAATCCCGTTCCGTAAGTTTATTAATCTATGATGGAAGTTGGCACATTCCTCAGCACCGCATTTCACACTAATTATCACAATAATCAAATTGTACGGCGCGCGCTCGTCCGAACAAACCACAAGTCACGGCTGTTTGCGGCCCATTTAATGTTGGACAATAAGACCTACGCCCCGAAATATTGAAACGATGACATCACGCATCATGACCTAACCAAGCACTTTGTATTTTCGAGCTATATAAGGACTGTACTTGTTGCACCGACATGTAACAGCCATTTTAGTATAGACATACCATTTATCTATGCATCGTATAAATTTTGTGCCTCAACTCTGTAGCGCCCGCTAGCTATAGCGCTCGCAAGCCGAGTACCTCAATTGGATATCCTCCACAAAGAACTAAACAGTGGACCACTGCCAATTTTCCTAGGAAAAAGCTAAGCGTGATAAGTTAGCGAGGGTTAAGACTACCTAGATAGCGTATAGACTAAGTGCGGCCGGCTGAAATGATGGCGCTACAGATCGTCAAATATCCCTGATTTTACAAGAGTTTTTAATGCCGTGTCAAGCATAACGATAGGTATAGTCCTGAAAGTTCAATCTTCGTTGATTGTGGTATTGCTGCCACATCTTGTGACACGATGTTGATAAGATGCTCCATCACACACTGCATTGTAGTTCTGCAACTGCATCTCTTATACGTAGGCATATGATATTCTGTGCAATGATGCATGGTATACATATACATGGATTTGACTCCTTGCAATTGTTCTGCAAGCCGGAAGGAGACTGACTGAATCCTGCCACTTTTCTACAAGCCTAGTGCATGTGATGAAGATGATGTTAACTAGGTCAGTGGCAATAAGAGCTAAAGGTTATAAAGTCATGCAGCATTTATACTAGCTGGCATTCAATGTTCAGCTGATGTTGTAAACGCAGCAAGATTCAATGCTGTTGAATCAGATCTATGTAAAGTACACATTATTGTGCCTCTCCACCCTTGCAGAGGTCCAAGCTTGATCCATACCATACTTCATCACTGGGGATTTAGTTGTCATGCAGGGTGTTCCTGTAAACTATGCATAGCGAGTTGATTTATAAATATCATCTTATTTAAGCTATCCATGCACCCAGCAGCTTTTCCATCAATGTGGAACATATATAGGTGACTTCTTGTATTTCCTTTCTGCCAGAACAATGGCAGTAAAAATGGAGAGCTATCTCAACCCGGCCCCTTTGAGGTTTCTTGCACTTGACCTCTCCCTGGAGATATAGTAGCCTTACGTGCCATTTACATGCATGTATGTATAAGTAAGAGCAAAGTTGTTTTAGATTTTTTGTAGTTGATTTTTTTTTTGTGTTGCACAGCTACTGCCAAGTGATTGCTAGGCCAGCTGTGATTGCTAGGCCAGCTGTGATTCTTGTTCTGCACTCACTGTAATCCCTGACTCCACCAATGAATGCTTCCTATTTTGATCACTGATCACTTAATAGATTTTAATTCTCAGGTAGTTAGTACTTCCCTAAGTTATGCACAAGGTTCCTTCATTACAGTGTTGTCATGCTGACTGATGTGGTTGCTAAGGCTTGTGGATATTCCCTCACAGATATGCATGTAAGGAATTATAGAGTCAAGCTATTCTTTAACTAGGTTTGTGCCATTGTCAATATTACAAAACATCTAGGGTCTCAGATGCAATATACATATCAGTAACTGATTAAAGCCTTGATGTCCCTGGAACATTCGCTCTGCTACAATGTTTAATACCAAGCTAGGTATCTAAGGTAATAGTTCTGTGTCATAACAATAGGGATGTATTATACAACTGCAAATACAGATGCAGCTCCAGAGGCAGCCTACCTCTCTATAAACATAAGCAAAGAGAGAGGGCACAACAAATACTGTAGAATTGACATGAAGGTGGTTCATCTGCACGATGTATGTGAGTGCATCCTGCAGATTGACAAGAGCATTAAATGGTGGGGGTGTGAAATAGTGCTAATGTACTTTTAAGGCTTAATAGCACACCCTAGCGGGCCTGATGAACCACTCCTTTCCACTGGCATGCTTCAGTTGTGGAACAAAACCCGTGTATAAGCATAGCATCATTATATTTACTGGTCAATGACAAAATATGCATTAACATCTTACTCTTGTGTTTTAGCTATTAATGAAGTAAGAAAACCATTTGATACTAGCATTTGAAGTCATTGCTTGCAGGGAGCTACACTATTAGCTGGGCTTTGTGGATACATGGCTGCATCCTCCTCAGAGTGAAATGCCACACCATGCAAGGCCTGAATACTTGTATATGGTGTCCTTTTTGCTTGCTCTCTTATAAGACATGCGTTTTTCAAGTTCTACAATGCAGCTGAACGTGTTGGCAATGGTACTCCATTGTACGTGTCATGATTATTCATAGAAAACAGGCAGCCCGTTCAGGTCGAAAACAGCCGGCCGCGCTTAGTGGACAACATAAACCAACTACTTGAAGCTTTCACATTGCCTGTATGTCAAATTTATATGTGGTAAAATTGGCAGCTACATGCAATTCGCGCATCTTTCATACCTATTCCATCTTGCCGTACCTCATATGCCTATGAAAACGTGGCGCGTGTATTAATTTGAAAGCGTAATTTATCGTTTCAGGTGTGTGTCTTGAAGCCAGATGATTGCTGGTACTACTGCATATGTTTATAATAACACAAGATGTAAGCATCTAGCAAGGCACGTCGTTGAACACATGGTGTCGATAATGAGGCTAACCGCCATGATTTCTATACCATATACCGTAACGCTCTAATTATCAAACTAAATGTCCAGCCGCAAACAGCCGTGAAGTGCATCGCGTAACTCCGGCCCCGCCCCCTCAGACATGACACCTGACATATATATAGACGCCTTTTACAGGCACTAGTTGTGTATTACGGGGGTGGAAAATAGGGCATGGTGTTCATTGGCAAGGTCGTAGCGCGCTAGCCATTACCAAGAAAATTGTTATACTCGTATACTTTGAAGAAAAAATTAATAACTACGGACGACGCTAGTTTTCCTGGTAATGGCTAGCGCATGCGCGCTAGGATGTTACCAATGGACACCAGGCCCTATTTTTTATACCCTAGGAATTTAATATAAAACCCCAAATGTATATGTAAGTATAGTTTAATTACTTGTGCATTAGAACATTACATGACTGTATAAATCAAAACATGTGTACACGTAAAAACTACTTGGGCAGTGTTTGGTTCAAAAAGCACGTTGTCGCCTCATCCCAGGTTATTGCATACAGCTGTGATTATCTACATAGTGAAAGAGAAATCACTTGAAAGAAAATAAATACATTTTTAATCACTTACTTCTGGGCACACGATAAATTTACTGAGTTGGGAAAGTGTCATTGATGCCCGTTTCCCCACATCATCCTGAACACCTTACAAGGTAGAGCTCTATCTCGTGTACCTAGCAGTACATATCAGTGAGGCGTAACATAAAGGTGTATAATACACACCATATCACTGCATTTTTCTAGAGGCCAATATGGATTTTCTTTTCTGAATGCTTTGATCTGGAGGTGTTATTTGCACTTCCAGTTAAAATCTGTCGTATTAGTGGCTGTAAGTAAATGTGTTATTTTACATGCATTAAACATTCCTGAATGCATGCATGCATGTTTCAAGTACCTCGTCTTCTTTACCATTTGTCTAATAAATGTTCTGGTAAATGGTGATTGGCTTCATGCGTAATGGTGATAGAGCTGAAGTTACATGAGTTGCACACATTTTTTGTGTTACCTGTCTGATTTTCTCTTCAAACGATTAGATGGGAAATATCTGATGTAATGTTCTCTTCCCCACCTATGGGCACCAAGGTCATCAGGTTCAGGACCAGGATTTTCATACTCAGACACCAAGAAGTCATTCGAATCAGTATCAGAATTCAAAGAACTAGTTCTTCATTTCCTATGTCATCATCATCTTCATTCACACTATGATGTTCCATCACATCTGAAAAAGTTGACAATTACATATGCATGCACACTATATTGGATTTTTTTAACCTTGAATTGCATCATCTGACTTCTGCAGTGGATGCAGTGCACCAATGGACAGTTCATGTGCCATTTGCTTCCTGAATCGACTCATCACGTTCTGTGGATATGCTTTTATTATGCCTAGCTACAGTGCTTAGTGTTTACTTGTGTGTATATGCAGTCTTGACTTCAACTTGCAATCATGCTGCCTATGTAACGTTAATGCATGGTAAAATAATGTATTCATATAACTTTAAAGAATAACTTACAAGACATACAAAAACACCACAGTCATATGAGTTGCTCTGCGTTGGTGAGTTGCTGATCTTCATGTGCATTGTTATAAAACAAGCAATTGTCACAGCGAAACCGCTATCCGGAGACGGGTTGCAACGGTGCCCCGTCACTTTCGATCAAGACGGACTTCCACGTAAATTTCACGGAAACGTTTAGTGACGGTATATCCGTGTATTTATGAACGTGAATCGACGAACGCTACCGCACGGTACCGCGTCCTCCACTATTATTGACGCATGGTCACGTGATACAAGTAACTCCTTCCGAATTCAAAAAATCAGCGGCAAGTGACGTTACTGTCACCACTGCGGGGAATACGTGTGTAGATCTACATTTATTGAACACCAAATGCTAGTAGAGTCGTTATCCAAAGCTGATAGTTCAGGCCCGTAGCCAGGTCGGGAAAAGGGGGGGTTCGAAAATAATAAATGTGGACCTAAAGTGGGCGTGGATCACCAAAAGGGCGGGAGGGGGATCTGCCCCCTCCCGCGCGAAGCGCGAAAGCTTTTGAAAACATTGATTTTGCAACTGAATGCAAACCAATTTGCAGACACATGTACCAGTACACTCATACCAAACTTAACACCTCCAGATCTGGTTCTTCAATATTCCTTTCTACATGTATTGAAGTCATATTTCGGATATTCATAGTGGATGCACCTTGCTGCGTAGTGATTTCAGGCTCGTTAGAATCTGACGCAACTATTTCACTACATGTAGTTTCGCACTTATCAGAGTGATCGCTACATTCGATTTCCTCTGTGGCTGCCACTGTGGCAGAATTTGTTTCTGTGACTAAAGGATCCGATTGTTGCCCATCGCCCGTTGCCTTTCGTTTTGCAGTTGGTAAGAACACATCAAGCTTCTGGCACAAGGCAGCGGCTCGTTCACGCTCTCTTTTTTTTTGCTGGGAAGCTTCCCGGCATTTTCGATCGGCGCACGCGCGCGAGTATTGAGTATGAATTAAAATTACATTGTAAATTAATAATTAATTTTATTTATCATAACTAGAACTAAACATGAATCAAGACCATATTATTAAATGCGGGAAAGACCAGAACTCAGGATTGGCCTAGCCGCCCAGGAATCGCCTAATCGTCTTATAGAGTGGCCGGGACCTTTACCATACTTCCACATAATTGGACCTTTTCCCCCTGAAGGGGGTTCGTTCGAACCCCCCGAACCCCCCCTGGCTACGGGCCTGTAGTTCTCTTCAAGCTAAACAACAGCTTCCTGCGGAAGGTATGTACGTATCGTATATCATACACGTGCACCGATTATGTATGCATATGCGCAGCTGCATACGCGATTCGCGAGATATAGCTAGTGCTGAGCGGTAGCTATTAGCAGCTAATTGTATCCTTTTTTGTTATACAAACGTACCGGGTACCGGTACTATGGCAGACAGGAGAGCATATAGAATACCTCTCCGGCTCTGAGTCAGATTCGTCATCAAGTAAAGAATCTTTACAGCAAGGACTCCATAACTATAAATGGCACCAGTTGCCTGTGTGTGTATGTGATGTGTGCCTCTGTGTGAGATGTGTGCCACTGTGTATGTGTGCCTGTGTGTTGATGTGTGCCTGTGTCAATGTGTGCCTCTGTGTAATATGTAGCCTTAGTGATGAGTGCCTCTGTGTGATATGCGCCTCTGTTTATGATACATGTGTCCCTGTGTGTAATGTGTGCCAATATGTATAGCCTGTGTGTGATTTACACATGCCTCTGTGTGATGTGTTCCTGTGTGTGATTTGTGATGTACACGTGCCTCTGTGTGATGTGTCCCTCTGCTCTGTGCGTGATGTATGCCTCTGAGTAATGTGCACTTGCCTCTGTGTGATGTATTGCTGTGTGTGATGAGTGCCCGTGTGTGATGTTTGCCTCTCTGTAATGTGTAGCCTTATTGATAAGTGCCAGTGTGATGTGTTCCTCTGTTTATGATGTGTCCTTGTGTGTGATGTGTGCCAATGTGTAACTTGTGTGTGATGTGTGCCAATGTGTAACTTGTGTGTGATGTGTGCTTGTGTGTGATGTGTAACCTTAGTGATGAGTGCCTGTGTGTGATGTGTGGCTGTGTGTGATGTGTGCCTCTGTGTGTGATGTGTGCCTCTGTGTGATGTGTGCCTGTGTGTGTGATGTGTACCTGTGTGTGATGTGTGCCTATGTGATGTGTGCTTGTGCCTGTGTGAGATGTGTGATGTGTGCCTGTGTGATGTGTGCCTATGTGCGATGTGTGCCTGTGTGTGATGTGGCTGTGTGTGATGTATGCCTGCATGTGATGTGTGCCTGTGTGTGATATACACATGCCTCTGTGTGATGTGTGCCTCTGTGTGATGTGTGCCTATGTGTGATGTGTGCCTATGTGTGATGTATGCCTTGTGTGATGTGTGCCTGTGTGTGATGTGTGCCTGTTTGTGTGACGTGTGTGTGGCTGTGTGCAACATTATAGAAGTACTTCGTTCATTCTTTACATGTGTAGGGATAAAGGATTATGTCTTTCATCCTCACTCAAACTAAAACTGATTCCATGTACATGTTGTATGTTCTGCATTCTTGTATTGGACCTTAATGAATCAATTTCAAGGCTGATAAAAGATTTAAATCGCACATACATGTACTGGACTGTTACCTCATTGCCATGGCAACACATCGCATACCAATAACAAGCGGTATAAGCTCGCTAATTGCAATTGATTGACAGTTGCTGGTTAATTCAACTATAACTGTCCCTTGACCAATTCACGTGACTATTTTAATAATAGGTTTTTGGCGGGGAAACAGTGGTGTAGCCGATGGATGTTACCTATTTTATCGCAACCTATTTTGGCGCCAAAGTACAACGTGCATCAGCGCAGCAAAGAGCACGATATGGTAAGCGTTTCGCTATCGGCCTTTGTCCTCCTCTATAGCAACTTTCAGGTTCAAAGATTGGCGTGGAACTTATGGATCCGAATAAACTTGTTGATTCGCCACATACTGATGATAAGACATGAGTGCTGCGTAAGTGCCATTTTTGGGGTGTCGAAGATATCACAACCACTTTTCTTCCATCTACAGGAATAGGTTGTAACGCGAACACATATTAGTAGGTGTAACGTATTATTGGTACGTTATTTAATTGTATTTCCTCTACCCAGCCACCTTTATTTTTTTTGGCTTTGGAACGCAATGAGGTATGTACAAGGGTCACTTTTTTCCTCATCTGTGACTTTTTACACAAGATGAACGTTTGATGACGTGAGTGGCTCCACGTTTGTGCCAGTGTCATCGCGCGCAGATTGTCAATACCGGCGCAAAAATGTGTAAGCAAGTACTTCTGTGGTTCATGCATTCATGATTGATGCTACACATAATTATCTTTCAACAGAACGGTATCCGGCTTTTTGCCTAATGTGGAGACCAAGCAAAACTGACACTTGCTCTTCCGTTTTATATGCATTTGTATTTGTATATGGTTTTTTGAAGAACTAACCCTGAGAAAAGTGAATGGGATGGTGCACGTATACGATAAAGCTGCATGGATAGAAAGTAGAAGCGGTACCGCTGTAGTACCGGTAGCCAGAAATCCAACCTTACGTACCGACGGTACGATGCGGTAAAAAGCGAACCGCCTTTAACCGTGGATTTCCCGGACTGACGGATTATAACGTTTAAAGACGTGACAGAGCGACGGAGGGGAAGGACGTTGCCGTCCACTCTCCGTCCACAGACGGACCGTTGGTATTGATATCAACGGTATCCGCCTACATCTGAGTGACGGGTAAGGTCACGTGATGAGACGTTACCGTCTCAATGTAATGGTTTCGCTGTGTGTGTATTTATTAAAAGGTACATTAAAACTCGTCAGTGCTGGGTAGTACCTTTGAATCAGCATACTTCCAGCCAGAATCACAGAGGTGCACCATTGCTCTATGCTGCATTTCATTGCAAAGACACAGCCTACATGTATAGCACATAGAAATTTCATGTCTTTATAAAATCACTTACCAAATCCTGATAACTGCATCATCATCATCAGAGCAGTGCATTGAATCAATGCTTTGAATGAAATATGCCTAGTATTTCCGTCATAAGGTATAATCTCCTAACCAAATAATGTACCAAACTTCAATTTACCAGTAGACTCCAATGATTTTGTTTGTGTACAGGAAAGAGCAATTTCTCATTGCTGCATACATCCGTGACCCACCCCCTTAGATGACCATGGCTATGTCACACCTGTGAGACTGACAGGGTGACCAAACTAAGCGATGTTATAGAAATCCTGCACCTCAACAGCATCTCCTGAGGTCTGTGTCACACATCGGTGCATGTGTCATGGTTGTGACCCACCCCCTCTGAGGACCATGGCTATGTCACACCTGTGAGACTGACAGGGTGACCAAACTAAGTGATGTTCTACGAATCCTGCACCTCAACTGCATCTCCTGAGGTCTGTGTCACACATCTGTGCATGTGTCATGGTTGTGACCCACCCCCTCTGAGGACCATGGCTATGTCAAACCTGTGAGACTGACAGGGTGACCAAACTAAGCGATGTTCTAGGAATCCTGCACCTCAACTGCATCTCCTGAGGTCTGTGTTACACATCTGTTCAGGAGATGCTATTGTGGTACAGGATTCCTAGAACATCGCTTAGAGTGGTCACCCTGTCAGTCTCACAGGTGTGACATAGCTATGGTCCTCAGAGGGGGTGGGTCACAACCATGACACATGCACAGCTGTGTGTAACAGACCTCAGGAGATGCTGTTGTGATGCAGGATTCCTAGAAAATTGCTTCGTTTGGTCACAAGGTTGCACTTTGTCACACTCACAGGTGTGACATAGCTATGGTCCTCAGAGGGGGTGGGTCAAAACCATGACACATGCACAGATGTGTGTCACAGACCTCAGGACATGCTGTTGTGATGCAGGATTCCTAGAACATCGCTTAGTTTGGTCACCCTGTCAGTCTCACAGGTGTGACATAGCTATGGTCCTCAGAGGGGGTGGGTCACAACCATGACACATGCACAGATGTATATCAAAGACCTCAGGACATGCTGTTGTGATGCAGGATTCCTAGAACATCGCTTAGTTTGGTCACCCTGTCAGTCTCACAGGTGTGACATAGCTATGGTCCTCAGAGGGGGTGGGTCACAACCATGACACCATGCACAGATGTATATCAAAGACCTCAGGACATGCTGTTGTGATGCAGGATTCCTAGAACATCGCTTAGTTTGGTCACCCTGTCAGTCTCACAGGTGTGACATAGCTATGGTCCTCAGAGGGGGTGGGTCACAACCATGACACATGCACAGATGTGTGTCACAGACCTCAGGAGATGCTGTTGTGGTGCAAGATTCCTAGAACATCGCTTAGTTTGGTCACAAGGTTGCACTTTTTTACACTCACAGGTGTGACATAGCTATGGTCCTCAGAGGGGGTGGGTCACAGCCATGACACATGCACAAATGTGTGACACAGACCTCAGGAGATGCTATTGTGGTGCAGGATTCCTATAGAACATTGCTTAGTTTGGTCACCCTGTCAGTCTCACAGGTGTGACATAGCTATGGTCCTCAGAGTGGGTGGGTCACAACCCATGACACATGCACAGATGTGTGTCACAGACCTCAGGAGATGCTGTTGTGGTGCAGTATTCCTAGAACTTTGCTTAGTTTGGTCACAAGGTTGCACTTTTTTTACACTCACAGGTGTGACATAGCTATGGTCCTCAGAGGGGGTGGGTCACAGCCATGACACATGCACAGATGTGTGTTACAGATCTCAGGAGATGCTGTTATGGTGCAGGATTCCTAGAACATCGCTTAGTTTGGCCACCCTGTCAGTCTCACAGGTATGACATAGTTATGGTCCTCAGAGGGGGTGGGTCACAGTATTGACACATGCACAGATGTGTGTCACAGACCTCAGGACATGCTGTTGTGATGCAGGATTCCTAGAACATCGCTTAGTTTGGTCACTCTGTCAGTCTCACAGGTGTGACATAGCTATGGTCCTCAGTTGGGGTGGGTCACAACCATGACACATGCACAGATGTGTGTCACAGACCTCAGGACATGCTGTTGTGATGCAGGATTCCTAGAACATGACTGTCATCGCTTAGTTTGGTCACCCTGTCAGTCTCACAGGTGTGACATAGCTATGGTCCTCAGAGGGGGTGGGTCACAACCATGACACATGCACAGATGTGTGTCACAGGCCTCAGGACATGCTGTTGTGATGCAGGATTCCTAGAACATCGCTTAGTTTGGTCACCCTGTCAGTCTCACAGGTGTGACATAGCTATGGTCCTCAGAGGGGGTGGGTCACAACCATGACACATGCACAGATGTGTGTCACAGACCTCAGGACATGCTGTTGTGATGCAGGATTCCTAGAACATCGCTTAGTTTGGTCACCTTGTCAGTCTCACAGGTGTGACATAGCCATGGTCCTCAGAGGGGGTGGGTCACAACCATGACACATGCACAGATGTGTGTCACAGACCTCAGGACATGCTGTTGTGATGCAGGATTCCTAGAACATCGCTTAGTTTGGTCACCCTGTCAGTCTCACAGGTGTGACATAGCCATGGTCCTCAGGGGGGGGGGGTCACAACCATGACACATGCACAGATGTGTGACACAGACCTCAGGAGATGCTATTGCAGTGCAGGATTACTAGAATATCGCTTATTTGGTCAGGATTAAAGACAGATTACCATCGTTTAAAATTAGATCAATTAATTACATTCATTGCTATTCTAGCCGCACGGCAAGTTTTTGTGATAATTAGTGTGGAATGTGGTGCTGAGGAATGTGGTGCCAACTTCCATGCAGTGATCAATCGTATCCCAAAAGTGGCGATTTTTATCCGTCCCTACATATATGAACTTCAAGCCGAACTATGATGAGTAAACCAACGTATATTCAGCTGTTTTAAGTTTTTAACCTTAACCTGCATGAGTTTGGTTAAAACTGCAAAATTGCATATGTACATGTACGTTTTGTACTTGTTTGTCAAATACAACTCCCCCGTTTAATTTAGAAGATACGCCACACAGTGTAGTGCAGGATTTTGGTTTTTTGGCACAGGACTTCACTCAAATAAAGCACACACGCGTACGGAAGTATCAATGAACAGTTTTATGACACGTATACACCCGTACAAAAGGTGTGAACGTGAGAATTAAATTGTCAAGTAAACCACCAATCATGCACAAAGCATACCACGTACAATTGAGCCAATACACATGCCTGACCACAAACAGTTACATGTGTACTTGTTATGTATAAAAGGCGTCACAAATCAGTAGGTACAGTGCAGATCGCTGTATTACTCTGCTTTCGTACTTGCTCGAATGGCTAGCTATAACGTTCCGGAGGGAAAATGCACCGTTTGCAAAAGAGACCAGAAACACTATTATGAAGACTGCGTCGACAGCACTACGCTAGAACAATTGTCGCACAATGAGACAGTTGAGCCGTGCACTACTAACAGCCATTTGCACGGGGTCACCGTGCTCTATGTGCTGCAGACGTACTGTATACATGAGCATGTAGAGTACTAAAGATAAAATAATGATATATATTGCTGTATTGTGGGCGTTATTCAGTCTGGTAGTATCTTTTGCTATGAATATAACACACAAACAACTCGCAGCCGGCATGTTTCAAAGCTACATTGTACAAATGCTATTTGGTCAAAAATCGACAACGCGGCGAGTTTGGATGTTGCATGGAGGATCGATCAATCGTATCCCAAAAGTGGCGATTTTTATCCGACCCTACATAATATGAACTTCAAGTCGAACTATGATGAGTAAACCAACGTATATTCAGCTGTTTTAAGTTTTTAACCTTAACCTGCATGAGTTTGGTTAAAACTGCAAAATTGCATATGTACATGTACGTTTTGTACTTGTTTGTCAAATACAACTCCCCCGTTTAATTTAGAAGATACGCCACACAGTGCAGTGCAGGATTTTGGTTTTAGCACCAAACCAATGAAGCGGGAACTACAAAGCTGTTTACTCTACCGGCAAGCCATATGTCCCTGAGGCTTTCTTTGTCCTGTGCCACGCCAGGCCCCGAGCGGTGGTGAATTGCTCTTAATTGATTTACGCGGTAAACAATCAATTTAATTACCACATTCAGGTCCATCTGCGCAATACAGGATAGAGAAATTCATTCTTTTGGACTACTGTGGGCACTTGCGTTCATGGTAGTTGTTTCATAGGATTTATTCTCTACACTCTCTAAAGCTTAGGTTCATATATCCCGACTACGATAGTTTTGTCAGTCTATACATAGCTAGGAAGAAGTTACATCTCAGATGCCTTAAATGTTGAGGTGGATCTTATCAAGTTACTTACACTCATTACTAAAATTTCTGCAACTACTGTATGAGTCAAATATCACTCTCATTTAAATCATGCCGTGTTGTAACGTTTAGTTAATTTGCGTACGTTATAAGTGAAAGAAAGTGCAAGTCGTCTCTATATGTACGTATAAAGAGTGTAGGTCTGTACATAAGCTCATGATATGCCCTTATAGAACACAAGCGTATGCAAATACATGCAGACGTGGTACACGCTAACACGCACAGGACTTCACTCAAATAAAGCACACACGGAAGAATCAATGAACAGTTTTATGACACGTATACACCCGTACAAAAGGTGTGAACGTGAGAATTGAATTGTCAAGTAAACCACCAGTCATGCACAAAGCATACCACGTACAATTGAGCCAATACACATGCATGACCACAAACAGTAGTTACATGTGTACTTGTTATGTATAAAAAGGCGTCACAAATCAGTAGGTACAGTGTAGATCGCTGTATTACTCTGCTTTCGTACTTGCTCGAATGGCTAGCTATACAGTTCCGGAGGGAAGATGCACCGTTTGCAAAAGAGACCAGAAACACTATTATGAAGACTGTGTCGACAGCACTACGCTAAACTTACAGCAGACGCTAAAAAACGTAAGTTAATTAACCGATTGCATGTAGGTACTGACTATGAGGACATGTTTTAATATTTAGTAACTAAGTTATATCAACAGAATATCACAGTGAACAAAATTGGTGTTTTTGTTTTTGTCCGTGGATTAATTCTCGCGTGATATTAAATTCACGTTTGTTGTTGTGTTATCAGGTGCGCAATGTTTGTTCACACTAATCAGCCAAACTAATGAACCGTAACTATTGGAGACAAGTGTGCATTACGCAGCAATGAAGTGGACCGTGTTTCACCATTCACCTTGTTATATATATGTTTTTCTCTGCATACCCGCTCGATTCGAAAGACCGAAAACGCTGCAACCGCGAACCTTTGCCCATAGCATGTATTAAATCGCGAGACTGATGTGGGCACGAGTACGTTAGTACTCACTGCGCCACAGCATTTAGTATGCAGAGTTGTGCCGAGTCTGCATATCAACCATATGCAGATGAGTATCATTGAAGTGTCCATATGCAGACGTCTGCATATGAACACTTCAATGATACTCATCTGCATATGGTTGATATGCAGACTCGGCACAACTCTGCATACTAAATGCTGTGGCGCAGTGACTCCCTATGTAGGATTTGAAGTGTCATAAAATAGCCGACGTATGTGAATAGAGTAGGCGATTATTTGCAACACGCGGTAAAACTGCTGAGGCTTAGAAAACATAGATAACGTACCCTCGTTCCCACCTTGATCGTTAACAATAACTGTATAAATAATATTCGTCGGTTTAAGAGGTTTGTTGCATTATATCTTAATCTGTCTGGGAACAACAGTGATGTACTTACTGCCCAACTGTTTTTTTCTGAACGGCAGTATATTTCATACAAATTTGAGCCTAACGAGTAATGACGCTTGACCAGAAACGATTCCTTCCTGCCTAAACAGAAATGAGATTATGACCTTAATTCATGTGTACTAAACAGGTCTTATATATGCATAGAAGGACTGAAGCATAAAATCATACTGACATTTCAATCAACGTGTATATAACGTTTATGGTGGTTGTGACATGTCAGGGAGTACGCTAGTACTTCCTATGTTGGATTTGACATGTCATGATTACGATTAGCGAAATTGCCTATTCCATTACATGTGCAAGACGTGTCTGTAGCATTAGAAGTAACTACAGTAGATCACTTAAACGACCGAATGACATACACTTTACACACGGATGTCAAGTGTACCCTCGGGAGAACATTCAGGAGGATGGATCATTGACTATTGTCGCCGTGTGCTTGCGCTGAATGCAAGAATGTAAATGTTACGAATATAAATAAAAGCGGTACAGAGATACTGACATGTTATTAGTACGTCGTGGGGGTAAAATGCAGGAATCCACAAAGTGATTGATATTCCTACTCTTTACCTGAGTGTAGCTGTATAAACTATATGGACGGAGAAATGCTATACATTAGAATTGCATTTATTTACTGCATTTGTCGATGTATTGACACCTTGAAAAGAGTATACTAGTGATGATGCTATGCAGTTGCATTTATCAACGTGCACCATATTAAGTAGATTTTTAATTCCCCTAAAAAACAAATTACTTTAATTTAAAATTACAATTTATGTTGCAACTGCATGTAATATACTATCACTTTTGAGAAGAAAATATCTATTTATCTGTATAAATTTTTCGCAGCTGATCATTTTTATTACGGAGTTCGCATTGTAACTGGTGCTGAAGCATTTTCTGGGACACCTGATTCTGACATTTATGTGTCATTGGTTGGTAGCAAGGGTTGTACAGGAAAGCTGCTAATAGTCCAAGGATGGTTCAGTTCCGCTGTCTCTACTCAATCCTATGATGACCTAGTGGTAGAAAGTGATAAGGACCTTGGAGAGCTATTGGTTGTAATTCTGGGGAATCCTCAAAACTGGATGCTCAGTGCAGGGTCGGCATGGTTTGTGGATTTTGTGGAGTGCATTGATCTGCAGACTAAACGGAAGCAAGAATTTCCATGTTATCATTGAATCAATGATGGGGATGCTATTAGCTTCACCTCCAAAACAGGTTAGCCGCTTGTATTAAAGAAAATACTCAATAATTATATCTCATATTTGCAGAACTTTTAATAATGACAAAACTATTCCATGTGTAATAGCTTTTATTGCTGCTTTATACAAATGTATCATCATCGCTTTAGGTAGAACATATGACAACACTCATTTATTGTTGAAAGTGGATAAGCATCTTCACTAAATGATCAGCTTTTTCCTCAAGACTGAAATGCATTGCACAATTTCAGATAAACGTAATTGGAAGACAATTTAACTTTGGCTTAGTATGTATTCCTGCTGGGAAACTTGAGAAATTTAAATTTATGCACACTCAGTGTTATGTTCTACTGCACTCTTATTCTTAAGGATGAATATTTATTGTGAACTGGCTGAAATTATTGAGTCAGAGCTAGTTTTTTTATAACTTAAAGTTATGATTTGTAATACATCAATAATTAAGACAATATTCCCCCCATACAGCAACAATGAAAGATGTTAAGCAAAATCAAATTTTGTGTATTCAGAGAGAAAAACAACTAGAGCAGCGAAAAACGAAGTACCAATGGTTGCCCTTTCCTGACCTGGCAATGCCATCAGGAATTGATGATCGTGTTTCCAACCTTCCAAGTGATGAGGAATTTGGAGCAGTGAGGACATTAGACTTCTTGGAGAATGCTCTAACTGGAAAAGGTACAATGATGCTGAAGGCTAAATTAGCATCAATTGAGGCACTTAGTGATTTTGAAAAGCTAGCCACAGCACTGGGTATGCCTACATTTGTAACTCATCACCTGGCCCGCTGGACAAGGGATGAAGAATTTGGTCGACAAATTCTTAATGGAGTAAATCCTGTGGTGATCAAGAAATGTGTTACACTGCCCCCAAACTTTCCAGTGACTACTGCAATGGTGCATGAGTCACTTGTTAGAGGATTAAGCCTCGAAGACGAAATGATGGTATGTTATGGCATTGTGAATAGTGCATAATGTTTGCATTTCTAATATATTTGCGTGCAAAAATTGTGTATTATCACACTTCGCTTCACAAAATACAACATGTACATCAAATGGCACATTTCCAACAGTATAGATTACATACAATGATATAAATGCTACGCAATTTTTTATAATTTTTGTTCAATCTGAACTGGCAGGCTGGCCATATCTACATCTGTGACTACAAGATACTTGATGGCTTGCCATGCAAGGATGGCTGGTTCTGTGCTGCTCCAATCTGCCTGCTCTACGTAAACAAGAAAAAAGATCTCATTCCCATTGCTATACAGCTGAAGCAGAAGCCAGGAAGTGACAACCCCATCTTTTTGCCCACTGATAATTGGGCAGACTGGACCCTAGCCAAGATGTACTATCAGAGTGCTTGTACCCAAGTAAGGATTTTTCAGCCTACACATTCATGCAGCATTGAAATTAATTTGGTCTCTCTCCCTAGTACCACCAGATAGCTACTCACTACCTCCCATGTCATGCTGCAACTGAAGTATACGGAATGGGTGTCATGAGGAACCTCCCAGATGCTCATCCCATCTTCAAGCTCCTCAGGCCTCACTTTAGATACACCATGGCCATCAATACAAAAGGCAGATTAAAGCTGATGAATGATGGTGGCACTGTCGACAGGATATTTGCTATTGGAGGAGAAGGACGAAGGCAGTTAATGTACAGAGGTGGCATGGCATACAATATACACTGCACTAACATCAAGCGAAGTGTGCAAGAGAGAGGGGTGGATGATCCTAACATCCTACCTGGGTACTACTATAGAGATGATGGATTAAAGATCTGGCATGCTATTGAAGACTATGTCACTGACGTACTCAATGAATTCTACAGTAGTGATGGTGATGTCAAGAATGATCCAGAGCTTCAGAACTTTGCCAGAGACATATACACGAATGGTTTCCCAGGCCACCATGTAAGTCAGCAGGGACATGGATTCCCAAATGTGATAGAGACCAAGACCCAGCTTGTTGAGCTGTGTACCCTGATTATCTTTAACCGATTATACGCGGAAGACGCCAATTTGCGTACGCAGCCATGTCCGTGTATAGCATGACATTGCCAGTGGTTATTATGTGTATAGAGACGGCCGTAGATAAATGACAGGGTCTATGCAAAAGTTAAATAGCTATATCTTACAGTCTTCATGTAGGGGAGGGATGCAGCGCGTGATAAGGTCTGACACTGCACACTCAGCGCACATACACGGCTATCAACACATTACTATATACGTACATTCAGCGTTTGCTACCAACGCATCCTTAAGTATACTCAGCGTACAACCATATATGCACCCACACGCAACACTAAGTCAGCTACGCGCTACCAGCTACATACATAACTACATACGTATTGCTCAATCAGAGACATGATATACAAATGATCATCTCTGGCTCGAAAGAGTTGCGTCAATCACAACCACTGCATAACGAACCCTCACAAGATCACAATAAATTGTCTCTGAAATATTCCACGCCATGCATGCGGTATATACAGTACGAACGTATTCTGATACCATGCATGAAGAATGTTACAATTCCGCGTATAATCGGTTAATGCATCAGCCCAGCACGCTGCCGTCAACTTTGGACAGTACGAAATGTATAGCTTTTCTCCCAATAGTCCAGCTGGTATGCGCCTGCCAGCACCTACTGTCAAGGGAGAGGCTAACTTGAAGACCATTTTGGATGCACTTCCTGATATAGACACTGCTGGATTGGCTATTGCTGTTGCACACATGTTATCTCAGTATAGCCCTGATGAGGTAAATTGACTCACGTATCATTAATAGTTCAAAATGTTTCTAGATATTTATATACACTTTTCAATTCACAGTGCTTTCTTGGAAGCTTCTATGGTGAAAGGTTTGGGGAGAAGACGGTACAATGTGCAGTTACAAAGTTCGTGAAGACTTTGGCTAATATTGAAGACAAAATAAAAGAGAAACAAGTCTCTTGATGTCCCCTATGAGTACCTACTACCAAGCAAAGTTCAAAATACTATTGCTATATAAATGAACTCTGTATAAACAGTTAGAATAGATGTTTAATTCACGTGGCACAAGGTTACAAAATTGCATGTATATTGGAAACTGAATAGAATTCCTGAATGTTCTGATTTACCCCTACCTACAAAAGTACATGGTCTAATTAAATCAAATTTATAAAAGTATTGTGGGGGCAAAAAATCATTCTAAAATCAGCACTCACGTTGGTCACTATGTCCATAGATAATGCAGAGCACAATTAATGAAATGGATACTGTTAACCAGAAAGTCGCTAAGCTTGCAGTTGGCCATCAATTTGCTTGGTTTGCACTGCCAGATTACAAAATGAATGGTGCTGCTGGGTACATATTTTAATCCTCTGAGAACTGTCCCTATGAACATCAGTACTAGTAAACTTTTCTGATTACCCAATTCCATATTCATTTCTAGGCATATGGTACTTTGTTCATTTAGTTGTGCAAAGTTTTAAATTTCTCTTCATTGCCCATACTTATGTTGGATGTTCTAAGATAAAATGATACCAAACAATTTCTGAATTTTCTCATATTCTGGGTTTTTTATTGTTGTGGTAGGTCCCCCTCAAGCCCCCATACTATTATTCCCCCTTAACATTTTGCACTAGTTTATACTATCCCCGGACATTCTACATAGCTCAAATGATTCCCCGGATAATCTACACTATGCCCCCCCCCCCCCCCCCCCCCCCTCCCCCTGGGGTGAAATGATCCCATCAAGAAATGTTAGGCAAAGGCGGGGACGTCTTTGGAAGCACTTACATACACCTGTAGGGTTAGTAATGGCACTGTAGATATACATGTGCATGCAGTACGGTAAAATGGCACTAATAGGGAGCGGGTCAAATGCAACATGAGTGGCTCACTTTGACAATGCTGTAACACTTTGGCGGGAACAGGCAAAATGAATTACATTAGGTGAGAGTACACAATTGAAGAACGATGAGCAGTCATATGACATATGTGATAAAATACACTGAACCCCAGATGAGTGCCCACATATCATCCTTGAAAAGCTCACAGAGAGAAAACTACATATAGTTTCATTTGATATTAATAATGCCAGAATATGCCAGATCAAACCTTTAGCAATTGCTAATAAAATAAAAAAATAAGTGCCTGTGTGGCAAAATTCCCGTGCATTGCCCCAAAACGGACGTGGAGTAGGTCCGTTAACTTCCATCTCCATAAGGAGAGTACGCAAACCTGTGATTCAGAAATGGCAAAACTGGAATACAGTACGAGTCCCTCACTGTAAATGAGAAAGGCAACCACGAGTAACAAAGCCACAGGGATCAAGCTCAGCATCTTGCTCTGGTTGGTCCTAACTAATCGTAACGCGAGTTAGGTTGTGTCGTCTTCCGCTTCTATTGCGTTTTTATATACACTAAACTCCAGTTTCTGTCAATTATACACAGTGCACATTTTTTGTTATACACTTTGCACCTGCGCTGCCACGCCCCAGACACATATGATATTTGAACTTGTCCATTCCACCAGTACCTTGTGTATTGAATAATATGAATATGTGACCCTTATACCGCTGTCGTAGGAAATGCTGTCCTCCCTCTCATCGTCGGGCATTATACACTCTGGGATATAATTTATATTGTTCTCCCGGACAATATACGGTATCCTAGGATGTATTGTCCCCTTATGGTTAAAAGTATCCCACAGGAGGACTGTCATTTCTATGGGATATAATGTCCCCCCCCCCCCCCCCCCCCCCAAAATAAAGACACTTAATTGTGTAAGATACTTTTCAAGGCATTTTTGTCTGAGGGACTTAAAGATGTACTGTATGGGGAAGCAAACCAATTTCAAAATTTCAGGGCGGAGGGCTTACATGTAATTTCCACACGTTCAATGAGAGCAGAGAGCCATGCATAAGTGTTTGGGATACCCAAAATTAGATAAATAATTAAAAACTGATGAAAACATGCTATCATTCTTATGATGCATTTGCCCAACAGAGGCTTCATATGATGTAATACCTGTATAAAGTGCACTTTAGGCGAGTCGAAAAAGCTACAACCAGTGTTTTCTCATGTCACAATAATACGCAATCTTTTGTTGATCACACATGTGTTATCCGACGTGTCAGGAGTAGTGTCTATGCTAGTAGTGCATTTGTATAGATTGTGCGTGTTTTCTATCTCTGCAAAGCAGGTAATACTTGATGAATAATTCGGTTACATATGCTAATTGTCTGTCCAACCGCCTCTGATGCTATGAAACTACCTGTAATGCTGAGTTAATTGCCATGGTTTGGTATGATGAGGTGTGTTGCATGTGTCTGTGCACACGCATGCATGCATGTGTGTCACTTAATAATAAATAGGAACTTGACATACTTGTGATGTTATTAATGTAGTACCTTCTTTTTACATTGACTTAATGTTTTACTCTCCTTGCATGCCATCATGAAACAATGACCATTCTAATTACTGTATGTGCATGAGCATTGTTTAAACGTGGACATGTCGAAACACACATCATTACCTCCCTGCAACCACCCACTCACACACACTCCAAGTAATGTCGAGGTGTGTCTGCAGCTAACTGTGAGGAAGTGTATGTCAATAAATTACACCTTTGCATTGGCTTTCATGCAGGCAGTAGAACAGTAATTCAATGGAGGAATGTAGAATGGCGCTACTCTATAAATGCGTTTCATGCTAAGAACACTATTTAGTGTGCATATATCGGTGCATACTAGTACTGACTAGTACTAGCATCCTAGTACTGCTTTAGTACTGTTAGCTGAATTTAGTATTTCGTTACTCGGACTTAAGTGCTGTAGAGTGGGTCCGAGTACGAGACTAGCATTGCCAATAAATGTTATTAATAAATCATGATTGATATCAATAATCGGGCGCTTGGACAACTCCTTGTTAACGATCTCGAGTCTAGGATGGTATTGAAGTGTCTTTGTGGATGACAGATGGATTGCTGAGTGTCTTTGTGCAAATTTTATCGCGAATTGTTATATGCCAACCTCACGTGTCTTTGTGCATTTCTGGCTTGTCCGGCTTTGTGCGTCTTTGCGTGTCTTTGCAGTAAATTAAATAGATTAGCGCCTAGAATTCGGCTGAAACAGAACCTATCCAGCTCTTTATACGAAAGAGACTGTCTTCAAAGAAGAGCAAAGAGTTTTTGTCGTGAAGGAAGGGCTTCTTTTGTATCGCCAGAAAGAAAGTGGCAGGTGATCTAAAACTAGTTTGGAATATCTTCAGCTAACTGATGATGGTATAGGTTGTGTCCGAGAATGCGTTCTTGAATGATGTCATTATCTTAATGTGGTGGTGGTCACATTGACTGAACGAGATAAGAGGCTGTTCAAAATACCGGAGTTATGGTGTGCATGGAATGGTAGATAACTGGAAAGAATTTGCAAGACGTACGCGTGCCAAAGAGCAAAAAGGTAGTCTATAATTTATATTTGAGATCGCTGGTATCCGCGAACCTAACGCATGTTTTTTATTTTATTTTATTTTTTAAGATTTCAAATTTTTCAATATTCTAAAAGTCTGAAATGTTCTCTACACATTGCTTTTTACGTACTGTAAATTTGAAGTGTCTGTCATACAGTTGCAAGGCTCTGAAATTTTAATCAGCATACATTTCAAAGCACGCGTTACATTTCTATTGCGCGTACGTACAGCTATTAATGTATACATATAATGCATACCTTTCGGTGGAAACGATCCATTGATGCTATTCAATGTAAATGTCTTAGCACGTGCAATATGCAGCACGTGCAACTGCCTGCATCGGTCCGGCCATCATCAATGTACCACTTGTGAAATAAAAGGGAAGAGCTGGCCTTATCTAAAGCTTTGGTGGAGACTATCTTTTGTAGAACCAAACAGAATAGCAATGACGACATAGGATCTCTTTGTTGTACTACGATTCGGAGCTGATAGTGCCCAGTGAGTGTAGTAGTGAAGGATCTTGACCATAACTGCATAACACCAAATAAAGCTCAGGAAAATGGGGGCAGCATTCATCCGGGACAGCTTGTCAGGAAACAAAGTTAAAAGCAACTTCAAGTCTGTTTTGAGAACAGTGAAGTTTAAACTGGACCAGTGCTCATCTATACTACAGCGCATACCATCGATAATCCTTTCAGAGCCTGATTTCCGTCATACATCTGACAATGCAGAACATGGATCCTGCCTGTGTCGACATGGATTTCAATGGACAATTGCGCTTGAGTGTGATGTGATTTTTAGTCATGACGACTACTATATCTTTCTTGTGTAATTTGAGTGTACTTATGATTATGTGGCATATACCTATTTGGGAAGGGTGCGTAATCTCAGAGACGGGGAGGCAACACGGGCATTGTTCTTTATAAAGATCTTTCATAGCCTCTTTCAATTGGGCCTATATACATACTGTACCCGAGTCACTTGCTCTATAAAGAAAGGGGCGGTGCATCATAACAAATCATCGATGCACAAAAAGAGTCAGATTACAGCGCTTTTTTAATGCTGTTGTACTTCCACTAATAATCGAAGACCAGCTCTTTTTAAACAATTAATGCAGAATCTGAACCGATAAATGCTTGCCACAACCCAGGCATGCGTAGTATACATTCAAACTAAGCCGGCTGTAATACCGTTGTAATGGGATACTTGCAACATCCGTACAACTAGACAACAATAACACGAGCCGATTACTAATAATACCTGCACAGCAAGAACAGATTGATGCATGTCACTAGAAATCGAAAATAGGGCACTCGAAAACGAGTGCCCTATTATTGATTTCTATGCATAGTGACATGCATCAATCTGTTTTTGCTGTGTGTGGTGCAATTTTCTCGGAATCTGTCGCATATACAACACGCTAGAAAACGTTCTACTCTGAATGCAGTGATATCATTTCAGAGTGACTAACATGCTATGGTACGTACTTAACATCTATATCTCAATACGATCAGATGTGCATATCATTATACGAGTGGGAAATCTTACGCAGTCCTTAGCAAAGTGTCATGCATCACAGTAGCAGCATATGGTAGCAGAGAATCGTCAATCCAGTTATGTCCGTTTCACGTAAATGCCTCTGGCCCTTTAAACAATTCTGCATTACGGTTAAGTTGCATCCGTTATCGCTACGTGCGGGGCAAAAACGGATTCAGGTTTGTAAGATAGAAATCTGTATAACTGCACATCTTTTGTACTGGTCTATTCCAATCAGATATACATGTGTGATATGGACGTTCGTTTCAATTACCGTAAAGGTCACTGGAAGTTGTAGCAAGGTAAATTCGTAATTGTTCAGATTTCGTAATACCGCTTCAACTACTATATTTTACAAGCATCATCCACCAGTATCAAGCCAGAACAATCCCTCCATCCTCAAGCAGCTGACCTGCCAGCTGTAACTGAAAATTCTACAACAGCAACTTGAGCTGCTCTGCATGTGATGCACTTGCAGGTGCACAATGCATTGTTGAGCCAGTAGCAATGTCAAACACACTGCAATGTCCCTGTTGCTCTTCATAAGCTCACCCCTGGTGCCATCATCACATATCAGACCAGCACCAGACTTGATACTGGTGCTGCACAATGATATACTGGTTCTGTGTGTGAAACGCAACAGAGAAATAAAGGCCAGCAGTTACGAAGGGCATGCATGAGTGTACACCATGTCTCACTGCTATTGATGAAAGACAGTAGCGGGCTTCTGAAGAGGGCTCATCCTGACAAGGGGTATCATACAACTGCACTGTGCAAAAAAAAGCAGTATAGCCTATGTAGTTATGTATGTAGCTGGTAGCACATACATGAAGTTGTACGCTGAGTGGACTTAGTGTAGTGTGTGGATGCATTCATGGTTGTATGCTGACTGTACTTAGTATTGTGTTGATAGCCACGGCTGTACGCTGAGTGTACTTAGTGATGTATTGATAGCCGTGTGTGCAGTGTTTGCGCTGCAGGTTCGAAGACCATATCATATGCTGCATCCCTCCCTCCCTTCCCTACATGAAGGCTGTAAGACCCTTTCATGTTGGTAACAATCACTCGTTTACGGCCGTCTATACGCATAACCACTGGCAATGTCGTGGAGTATACATGCTGTACGGCCAGGACTGAGGAAGTAATTTGTGTCTTTCGCGTATAATCGGTTACAATTATGCACATGCATGTACATCTATACGGCCATTGCTTATAGAAATACATGTACGTAAATATACATACATGTATTGTAGTTGAATAAATAAAAGTCACAATAGCAAGCGAATGCGACGGACAACCACGAATACTCTATTAGTAACAAGTTAAGGGAAACGAATGCACGTAAACAAACCATTACGCGTGCTTTTCGAAGCCGCTTCATTTATAATGCAAATTACTAGTTCAAAATTCGTCATTAAAAACCATCTAGCAATTCTTAATTCGATAACCAAACTGCATTCAAATTAATTGAAATAATTAGCATATGCATTCACAGGTACTAGATAATAGCTGTACAGTCAATTACTGTATGAATTCTAATCGGCATTTGCTGCCGTAGAGTACAGCATCCGTATGCATAACAAGGTTAAAGATTAGTGTTTAGTGCTGCATATTCGTCATGTTTTTTCATGTGGTGCAACGACAACTATAATCATGAACATTTAAGACGCAGATTCTTTAAGAATCCGCACTTGTGAATGCTTGAATTTTGTGACATACAGCTATACGTGAAATCTACACAAAATATACAATACTGTATACTGCTTTTTTGCACAGTGCAGTTGTATGATAACCTTGTCAGGAGGCCTCTTCGTTACTGTTCTTTCTTCAATAGCAGTGATGCCCTTCTTAACACCTGTCCTTTATTTCTCTGTTGCATTTTCACACACAGAACCAGTGTATCATTGTGCAGCATAGGGTGTGTAACCTCCCCTGCATAACAAAAATCGATTTTTCCGAATACTTTTAAAACACTAATCGATTTTTCAGGTTTTTGTGGATCTGAAAATCGATTTTTCCGAATAGTTTAAAAAACAAAATCGATTTTTCCGAATAGGTTTTGCCAAATTTCCTGCCAAATACCTAGGTTATTCAGGTTATGGTGCTTGTGGAGTGCACACTGAGAAGATAATTTATGTCTGCACAGAAATCCACCTGGTCTTGCACCCAAACTAGAGCTATGCATGTCAATTGAAAACACAGAGACACAAAGGTCTACAGTACCATGCATGTGTTTGCCAAATAGAGTTTAATAAATTGTATGTCTTTACCAAGCACTTGTACATATCCATAGTAATGTAAACCTCACCATCCAACACTAACCACTGAGACCAGACATCACCGTTATAAACTCACCCCACATCACCTACAATCACGTACTCCACTTCCAATCATCCCACAACACTCCATTCCCGTTCTCGCTAAATGCATATGAATTTTCTATTAGTACGATTGCGTAATGCTCTCTAATTCCTCCACCTACTCAAACAGAGCGCGTATACTTACTAGAAGTGGGTGAGAAGTCTGTCATTCTGTTTCACTCGCTGCGCAATACTCAGATATGTTCATTTCGTACCACTGTACAATAAAACAATGCAATACTAGTAAATTTATTGCTACTACATATAACCACAACTCGTGGCATATACTAATGAACTTTGTTACTTACTTGAAGACGACGATAACAGCACTGAGCTAGTACACACTGTTATATTTTGTATCCCCAATTGATGCACATTAAATATTTTGTATTATATTACTATCTATTTACTCAATTATTGATTGCGTCCGATGTCGTTATGTATGTATAAATAGTAAAAACAACAGTGACGTAGTTATGTGTATTATGAAATACTCAATTGAAAATCATATCCGGATATCGGTATAAAAAGATATTCGAATAATGGGCGAATTGTCGATGCTGACGACGAATACCTAAGTACCTCCGAATGAAGAATCAAAAACCGGTTATTTCGAATAGATAAAATTCACTAATCGATTTTTCCGAGTAATGCTTAGTTGCTATTCGAACGGATAGGTTTTTGCGAATATCCGAATAACCCGAATAACCTGATAACCGGTTACACACCCTAGTGCAGCACCAGTATCAAGTCTGGTGCTGGTCTATGTGATGGCACCAGGTGAGCATCTGAGGAGCAACAGGGACATTGCAGTGTGTTTGACATTGCTATACTCACTCCACAATGCATTGTGCACATGCAAGTGCATCACATAGTAGCTCAAGTGCTGTTGTAGAATCTTCAGTTACAGCTGGCAGATCAGATGCTTGAGGATGGAGGGATTGTTCTGGCTTGATACTGGTAGATGATGCTTAAAGCCAGGAGTAGGAGCATTCTCCTTAAGGTATTTAATAAGTATGTTGGGTGTTGCAGCTGGTAGGTGGCATCTTCTAGCAATGTGCTTTCTAAATGTCCCTCTACCATATAAAAATGCTTGCATACCTGTATACTATTTCTGGCAATGATGCATTTGCAAATGGTTACTTATTTACTCTGTATCACTGATCACCGTGTATCTCCCACTGAAACAGCTTCACAGAACACCTATGATGGACCACCTCTGTCTTTGCAGTGATGGCTCTGTGCTTTGAGCAATCGCAGCAGCTGCAATAGCTTTCTGGGTGTATGTGGTCGTTATTCCCTGTGGTGTCAACACCAAATGCTACGTGCATATTAGCTGAAAACCCTTGCTGGCACTGAAAACTGCTAACGCTATTTTGTTCGTACTACTTTAGGCATCTTCTGCAGACACTGCAATGGATTGTTAGTTGTTAGATGTGGTAATCCATCCTGTAATTGTGTACATGGGCTTGTAATTGGAAACTGTATCGATTATTCATGCATGCACTCCTAGTTTTTGTGCCTACAGAAAATTCGCTCTCGATCATGAATAAGCATTACCTCATCTCTGCTCGAGACATTAATGGTCGACCTATAGCTTCTAATTCAGTTCCAAGTCCATAACCATGCACTGCGTGATCCGCCAAAATACGTGCCGTGCCGTGTTGAGAAAAACTAGCTTCGCGTAAACACTATGCGTGATGAGTAGTACATAGAAACTTGACGTCTGATACATATTTTTTGCATTTATAATAAGTGTCGTAGGGTCCTCTTTAGCTTTGAAACATTTATTGTATCATACCATAATTGTCAACCCAGTTTCCAGCCGCATACAACCGTGGCCCATGCAAGCTGTCGATTTGTCATTGCTAACAGCCGGGTAGAAATTATATAATTTTTTTCGCAGAACTAAACATGCATGACAAACATGCTTATGCTGTTGGATTTCAGTTCTGATGCACAGTAACATAATGGCATTAATCTGAATTCCTGTATACCCAGGTGTACGCTCAGGACATTAGACATTAATGTCTTGCGGTCCGAAACGGGCTTACACCCAAAAACCAGGGGCTAACCCCTCGCTTGGTATCTAGCTTCATTTGGTATTACAATCGTTTACCAGGTCATGAGGTGAATGATCGTTGTAAACACGCTGCCGCAAACAAAGGACTCGCGCGGTATTTCTTTTTTTTTAAAAAGAGCTAGGGGTACATGCATTTGCGCTAATATAACTTAAAACGAACACATATTTTTGTCATGAAATTTGGTACTTCTCATAGGCAAAGGTAGATCAATATTCCATGTCAATAGTGACGTTCCACTCATGGTTATTTGGTAGTAAGTATTCGTGGTTAACCCGGTAATTAAATCCTCGGGTAAACCCCGGACCGCAAGAACATGATCAGAAATGACATTCATAGTCGGGGTCAAAGTCCTAGCGAAACTTTCGCACAGTAGAGGAGTGGCACAGTGCCAATCAAAGGTAAGCTGTAAGCAGCGCGAAGTGTTTCAATGTGTACAGTGTATGTTTGTATGTCCGTGTGGACTGTGACTGTCAGCGATACAGTATGTACCCGGTTTTGAATGGTTTTAGTTTTCCAATCTGTCAATTAAGGTGAAACTGTTTTCTTATTAAAAGAAATGTTCTTAACATTCGTACTTGAGAGGTTTAAATGCAGGTGTACAGCTAGCCAGCGCTACTGTATCCTTGCCTCCTGAGTAAGTACATGTGTGTGTGCGTGCGTGTGTGTGTGTGTGTGTTTGTGTTTGAGTGTGCATGTGTGTACCCCTAAGATTCTTTCCAGAACTCACTGCAACGAGGGAGGGGGATCGCGAAATGAGTCAATGCGATATCTTCACAATCAAAAACATTCTACGAAAGATAGGTGATGTGGACTGGAAGGCTCTTGGAATTAAGCTGAATCTTGACCCAGCCAAGTTGATAGAGATAGAGTGTAAACATCGTGGGCTTATTGGAGACTGCCGATACAACATGATTGAGTTCTGGCTCACCAATGACACCTCAGCATCATGGGAAAAATTAGAAGCTGCATTGGCCACCAGAAGTGTGAGGACCCAGGAAGTGATGAGGGACCTGGAGAGTGAGTGACAAGAGGTCTGGCAGGGGGTATGGTATTAGAAGAGAAGCTGATAGACTATTTCATTTCAAATGCAAGTCCATTGACCCTGCACCCAATTAATCCACAGAGGAAGCTATCCTTTAGTGTTTGGGTGTGTGGGGTGGGGGTGTGATCATTTCTATAACATGGTGATGATATGGAAAGAGAACCCTGGCTTGGGGGGAGTGGTGAGGATTTGGTGATGGGTGTGGTTAGTACAAGAGAGTGGTGATGGGGTTTATGCTGGATGTGCCTGATGAGGTGGGGATAGGTGTTGTGGGGAACATGTAATAAAGGTTATAGTTATGACATCACCTTTTATTATAGAACCTTATCACTTCACTATCAAGAACATTCTACGAATGATAAGTGGTTTTGACTGGAAGTCTCTTGGAATTAAGCTGAATCTTAACACAGCCAAGTTGGTTGAGATGGAATGTAACCATCGTGGGCTTGTTGGTGACTGCCGATACAACATGATTGAATTCTGGCTCACCAATGACCCCACAGCATCATGGGGAAAATTAGCCTCTGCTTTGGACGGCATTTCCGAAATCAAAAAAGCCCAGGAAGTGAGGGATCTGGGGACAAAAGAGGGTAAGTGAAAAGAGGTCTGGCAGGAGTGTGGTGTAAGAAGAGAAATAGATACACTCTTTCATTTCATTTGCAAGTCCATTGACCCCACCCCCAAACAATACATGGAGTGAGCTTTTCAATAGGGGTTGTTTGTCGGGTTTGGTCAGTAGCTCTCCTTTTCCATGATGTAGTCTAACATATGGAGTGTTCCTCACCCATGTATTGGTCTATGGTGTGCAGTAGTTCACCAAGGAGGGACTGAGGTTTTGTAATAAATGGTGTCCCCACATATAGGCATCCACTCAATGGGGCAAGGAGGGCCGGGCATTTGTTCCCCATTGCGTACCCAATGTTCGTAGCATTTATTTTCACATGTACTGCTGATATTGATTACTGTATGAAACTGTATGCAAACATGCATCTATTTATAAGGCACCAATAGCTTCTGTGCTTTGCATGGGAGGGTGTGCCCCTCCCCCTTTCCATATTCATGTCATGTTGGCAAGGATACAGTTGACATTCACCACAGCTATTGTTGCTTTAGTTGAAGTTATGAGAGGTGACAGAGAAGGAGGAGGAAGAGAAAGTAGAGGAAGAGAAGGAGGAGGAGGTGGAGCTGATTTTGAAGCTGTGTCTGGGGAGCAGCTTGGTATATTGGTACACACCATCTGATAGTATGTGATATATACCACACTCTGTTCCCAGGTGAGGATGACCTTGTGGATGTGGTGGAGGAGGTGATTGATGCAGCTTCAAAATGGAGATCAATTGGATTTGTCCTTAGGGTTAAGGTTGCAGACCTGGATACCATTTCCTCAAAGGATCACACTGACCCAACCGAATGTCTCAAAGATATGCTTCTCACATGGCTGCAACTACGCTATGATTTCACACGATTTGGTCTGCCATCTTGGAAGTGGTTGTGCCAAGCCATATCCAAACCAGTTGGAGGAAATAACCCAGCATTGGCTATGAAGATTGCACACAACCACTACACTATCAGCCATGTTCCTTAAGTGTTCAATGAAGACAGAATGATTGCGGAACACCACCATTAGACTGTTACACTAGAAATGTATAAATGTATCATATATTAACTTCCCATGTGGAAGGGTTTGGGGAGGTTGCTCGTACCCAGAACGTACTGACGTAAGCATTATTGCATAATGTATAATACTACGCAGAGCATGGTAAGGAACAGCCTAATTCTCTTGTGCTAGAGAGATAAAGTAAAAACTGCTAATGGAGATAACAACTATCATAAAACCCTAGTACCGAATTCGAAACTTATGTGTCGGCAAATATGTTCAGTTATAGCCCAAAATTCCCCACCCCCCCCCCCCCCCCCAGGTGCAAACCGGTCAGAACCATCGAAATTACATACCTCCCGAAATATTGATAAACATCCCAAAGCAACCACCCTTGACAACCCGACCTTAGAAACTTTACACTAGATGTTAACACGGTTGGTCTTGTCACTATTCAATAGCCCTGGGAATAATAATATATATATAACACGACAAACATCACATGAACAATTGCAAGTTTAGGGTTGGCACCAAAGGCGCCCTAGCGAAGTCAATTTTTCACCCTGATTTCGAACCCGTTGTCAAATGTCACCTTAATTGTGTTCCACCTCAGATTCCTTCATAAAACCGTAAAGCTCGTTAAAAGGGGGCGCCTTCGCCGCCATGCAATTTGGGGCACCTTCTGCCCCGTACCACATTAAATAGCCTATCCAGGAAAGGCTGAATTGCTCACTTCGTGTGTAAAATTGGCGTGGTTAAAATGGACACAGAAGATAACACGTTGGAAATTCGGAATGCACTTTAGACACTTTAGTCTAATGTTAGCAGGTTGCATGCATGAACGCACACGTGCGAATAAATCACAAGCAATTAGTTTATAGACATGCATAAAAGCCCCATGACCTTTCTAAATATGGTGCCATGAATCGTTAATCCAATAGCCAATAATAAATGACGTGATGGTTATGCTGTAATGCACACGCGCAAACAAGACAGTCATACACATACACACACGTACCAGAGGTGGATACGGGTGGAGGGGGGGTTCAGGGTGTCTGGACACCCCCTTTCCAGCCGATCATGAATAAATTCCCGAGAAGTATGCAAATTACCCATATCTTCCCCACTTCTGTTTATCATGGCGTCAAAGCTGTCAGCAACGATACTCATGTTTTTCTCAAAACGAGCGAAAGAAACATGTAATCATTTCACATGCGGCTTCACCATATTGCCAGTGGAAGATTTAATTGGTTAGCTACCATGGTTACAACAGAACAGCCACCCGACGAAGCTGAAGGCAGTTCAGGTTCGGGTTATGCGTATGCAACAGTGAATATTAGAGATTCGCCGCAGCACCAAACAGCTGAATTTCGCGATACGATATGGTGTTCAGTTGATGTTTTTCTCATGCATAAGCACCCTTGAAAAATATTTATGCGCTCATATTATGCAGAATCACACAGCTGTCTCCAAAGTGCCCTCATGGCACTGGCTCCGTAGGCAAGTTTGTAGAACTATATGCACATACAGTTAGTAGAAATCTAATTCTGTCCATAGATTGTGCACAAGAGATGTCATTGTATCACTCCTTTGATAATACTGGCAACCAATCGACTACACTCGATCTCTGAAATCAGTTTACCTGACACACCAGGTACATTGAAGTGTTTTTAAATTGTGTGCAATATAATTTGTTGACAACAAAGTTTACATGTATCTACCCAACCATTGCAACATCAGGTTAGTTATTGCTGCAGTATAAGTCATTGTTTATTTATTTACATCATTGTATCACTATGTTGCATGTACGCACTTCCTTTTTCACTGTAGCTTCTCTCTGTACAAACCATAGTACAAACGAGTATAAGGATGGCCTCGAAAAGGCTATTCTTAAGAATAGCACTTTACTAGTTCAGTTAAATGATGCCTTTTGCAAGACGTACCCATGGTTAGTACAAAAGGTGTGCACCAGTTCTGCACATGCTCACATCGCAGCATATGGAGCACGTCATCACGAGAGACGAAGTAATGGAAATAGAACGGGATTTAAAAGGCGGTGGTGGACGGGGAGATGGCGATGATGATGGCGGTGCTGGACCCCATCCAGCACTGCCTTCCCCACGTCCAGCACCGCATTCGCCACGGCCACCTATACCGCCATCTCCCCGTCTAGCACCACCTTCGCCACATCCAGCATCACCTTCGCCACATCCAGCACCCCCTTCGCCACGTCCAGGACAAAGCTGAGATGGCAGACGACGAGGACGAGGTGGAAGAGGACGAGGTGGAAGAGGACGAGGTGGAAGAGGACAAGGTGGAAGAGGACGAGGTGGAAGAGGACGAGGTGGAAGAGGACGAGGTGGAAGAGGACGAGGTGGAAGAGGACGAGGTGGAAGAGGACGAGGTGGATGAGGACGAGGTGGAGAGGACGAGGTGGAAGAGGACGAGGTGGAAGAGGACGAAGTGGAAGAGGACGAGGTGGAAGAGGACGAGGTGGAAGAGGACGAGGTGGAAGAGGACGAGGTGGAAGAGGACGAGGTGGAAGAGGACGAGGTGGAAGAGGACGAGGTGGAAGAGGACGAGGGGAAAGAGGACGAGGAGATAGAGGACGAGGTGGAAGAGGACGAGGTGGAAGAGGACGAGGTGGAAGAGGACGAGGTGGAAGAGGACGAGGTGGAAGAGGACGAGGTGGAAGAGGACGAGGTGGAAGAGGACGAGGTGGAAGAGGACGAGGTGGAAGAGGACGAGGAGATAGAGGACGAGGTGGAAGAGGACGAGGTGGAAGAGGACGAGGTGGAAGAGGACGAGGTGGAAGAGGACGAGGAGATAGAGGACGAGGTGGAAGAGGACGAGATGGGAGAGATAGAGGACGAGGCGGTAGAGGACGAGGATATGTAAGAGAAGGAAGAAGGCGACATGGAAGAGGCGGTGACCGTAATGTGAACTATTATTCGGACAATAAATATGACTATTAATGTTAGTGTTATTATTTTTAAATACCCATTATATATTATGCCAAATGCGCTAATGATAATGGTCGGTCTAAGTACAGCAAGGAAAAATTTCATGAATGATTAAAACACGCATCCCGCCTTTAACTAAAACTTTAGCTCTGATATCGGATCGCTTAGCTTTGTTCATAGTTTTACATGTCTTAGCAAATTGCACCCACATGATGTCACACGACCTCTTGTACATGGAAAAAAAATCAATGAAACAAGTACATAAAAACATTCTCTAGGAGAAAGTTGGTGGGATATAGGATTTGATGGCAATTGGTGGTGTAAAAAGCAAGGAAACAAGGTCTTAGCAGAAGGGAAAATGTAATAGTCCTATATTTAGCACATTTCTAGGGCATGTGTTGTTTCTGTGCTAAATATAGGACTATTACATTTTCCCTTCTAATAAGATCTTGTTTCCTGCTTTTTACACCACCAATTGCCATCAAATCCTATATCCCACCAACTTTCTCCTAGAGAATTTATTTTTTACTTGTATGCGTATTCAGTTGACAATGCCCCCCAAGAAGGTCAAATAAGGAAGATCGATTGTAGTATCCTAGCTAAACAACCTCTACTAGACACAGCCTGCCTCATTATATGCTAGCTTTGCTACCAATAAGGATCACTGCTTAGTTGGACAAAAATCTTTGACTGCTCGCTACCACTTTTACAATGCAGCAAGCAATGATATAAATACATGACTATAAAAAAATCCACTAATGGGAAACAGTCACAAGCACATGTTAGGAGATCTAGCACATGGAACATTGCCCCATTCCACGTGCTAGCTTAGCAATCAAACTGACACCTATTTTAGATAACAAAGCCACACAGCGGTCAAGATTAAAAGGAAGAACGTAGCATGCCTTCGCATCAGGTGAAAGCCCAGCTTGCATGAGTATAGTATTCTATGCATAGTACTGTTCACGTACATAAATGGCGTAACTTACTTAAGTAAACAATACAAGTAATATTGCATATCATCTGTACGCAACTGAGGAATGGTTCTTTCAGAGGGCCTAAAGTATTTCCACCCAGCACAATTACCAATGTATTTAAAATTGGAAGGACAAAACATGCCAAATATTGTTTCAATACACCATAAACCATAAACAAGAGCATATTAATTTATTCATATATGTAGATAGAGAAATGGCAAAAAATAAACAACCAATTCCGACTGTGCATACGGTAAACAATTTGTATATATGTGAAGGACTCAGATTGTGGTGTCAACAGTTTGAGGCTATTATCCAATCTTTCAGGCGAGCTTGCACTAATGCATTCATTTATATATGCAATCTGGTCATAGTCAGCAACAAAAACGCTATAAGAGAACCATTGTGCAGGAAGCAGATGATGTCACAGGTAAACCAGCTTTGATTGCTGACCTTAGCATACTAGGATGTGGCAGTTGCTGAGACGTTGGTAGAGGCTCATATTATGCACAATGATGCCCTGTCATGAGCCAGCCACACTGTTGATGCCATACTATGCTAGCAGAACAGGAAAGGAAATGAAAGCATTCAGCAGTTGTTGAAGGAAGGGATGCTTCATTCATTCCCTTTTCATTTCTGTCAATTGGATCTTAAGCTATGCATGATGCACAGTTCCTGATGCCTGTGTGATGATTGCAGTGAAGTGGGAGACATCCTATTCTGAAGTCATAGGATGGGTTTGTATCAGGAATGCATGGCGTTTGGTATATTATGTGCTAGTCAAATAGAGGAGTGGACATAGCATGGAGATGGTGCAGGCCTTCCTATTATTCTTCTATTATGCAAAACACATATTATTCTATGAGATTTTGATCCTTGTGAAATTTAGGCTACATGTATGTATTATGCAGATGTACGGGGCTTCTGTACTATTTATTTGGATCATGATGTAATTTTACTTTTACTGAAGATGTACAAATCTTTACAATTTCGAAACCTCCATTGCCACATTGATTATTTCAGGTTACTTGCAAAGTGGAATTTTTAATCTCACACTGCATGGCTGCCTGTGGTGGAATCTAGAATACTCTCACACTAATAGCCAGTCTGCAATATCTCAATCCTCAGTCTTCGTGGTCAGCAGTCCACTCCACCAGCCTCTCCAAACATGTACTGACTGCTGTGGAGAGTGGACTGCAGCTTTGTAATACATATTGATAATAATTGCAAGCATGACAAAAATGTGAGCTGATTATATTGTTCTACGACTAAACATCCAGTCTGCAACTTCTAAGTTTACAAATGTGATTTTGTATACATGGAATGGAAAAGTTGCCACATCTATTATCACCTTTTATTGAGGAGTTCATTACATTACTAACCTATCTGACCTCTCAACACTTGTACCCTGTCTGCTCTGTAACTAATGGCAAGATTATTCTGAAGCTCGGAATGGAACAAACCGATACATCGTAGATGTATTTGCATTTTAATGCTTGTGGTTGTGCAATGCAATACTGAATCTTGCACAGATAAAAAGTGATACCTAAGGGACACACAATGTCCATATTCCCCAGAAAGCTCTATCAAGCAACATTGCGGCAACTCAAATAAAATAGTAATCATTTCATTATTAAAAAAGAAGCAGTCTTTATGCAAGTTATTGTTGAATTGAAAATAAAGCAGACATTTAACATGCCAAAAATGTTTAACTTTTTGTTACAATGCCTGTGAATACACTGTTACAAAAGGTAAGGGATAATATCCCATAAACTATGAGTCTTTTTGCAACCTTGGTCTTAGATTCCAGTTAATTCGATAACCTTCTTCTTTCACTAGTTTGGCAAGAGGCTTAGTAGTACACAGAACTTCTCCTTCACAAAATTACAGCAAGTTTAATCTTTTTCAGGATAAAAAACCTACATGTAAGAATGCATGACATTTACTCCGAAATCCTCACTTCTCTACTCCATAATGCCAAACCAGACCTCTTCACCACATATGCATGCGATGTAACTGCTCTTAGTCTTGAAGGTATCAATCTGCAGTGATTCCACAACACTAACCAAAGCATTACCTCACTACAGATAATATATCATGCACTGCTAGGGTGCTAGCTAGCCACATGTAGCGATGTTCGCTTGATGGTGTGGCTATTGCTGAACTTCTCTTGTAGTTCTGTCTTTGAGAGGCTGGCGGAGTGGGGACTGCTGTGGAGAGGGCTTGTGGAGTGGACTGCTGCTGTGGAGAGGTTGGTGAGGTGGACTGCTGCTGTTGAAGAGGCTGGTGGAGTGGCGAGGATGGTGGAGTGGAGATGGCTTGGTGGAGTGGAGAGGCTGGTGGATTGGAGAGGCTGGTGGGTGGAGCGCTGGTGGAGTGGAGAGGCTGTGGCCTGGAGTGGAGAGGTGGTGGGGGAGTGGAGAGGATGTGGAGGGAGAGGCTGGTGAGTGGAAGAGGGTGTTGGGGGAGAGGCTGTGGAGTGGAGAGCTGGTGGGGGAGAGCTGGTGGAGTGGAGAGGCTGGTGGAGTGGAGGAGGCTGGTGGGAGGGGGCGGCTTGTGGAGTGGAGAGGCTGGTGGAGTGGAGAGGCTGGTTGTGGAGTGGTGCGGCTGTGGAGTGGAGAGGCTGAGTGGATGGAGAGGCCTTGTGGAGTGGAGAAGAGGTGGTGCGGGAGAGGCGGTGGAGTGGAGAGGTGGTGGAGTGGAGAGGCTGGTGGAGTGGAGAGGCTGGTGGAGTGGAGAGGCTGGTGGAGTGGAGAGGCTGGTGGAGTGGAGAGGCTGGTGGAGTGGAGAGGCTGGTGGAGTGGAGAGGCTGGTGGAGTGGAGAGGCTGGTGGAGTGGAGAGGCTGGTGGAGTGGAGAGGCTGGTGGAGTGGAGAGGCTGGTGGAGTGGAGAGGCTGGTGGAGTGGAGAGGCTGGTGGAGTGGAGAGGCTGGTGGAGTGGAGAGGCTGGTGGAGTGGAGAGGCTGGTGGAGTGGAGAGGCTGGTGGAGTGGAGAGGCTGGTGGAGTGGAGAGGCTGGTGGAGTGGAGATGGTGGAGTGGAGAGGCTGGTGGAGTGGAGAGGCTGGTGGAGTGGAGAGGCTGGTGGAGTGGAGAGGCTGGTGGAGTGGAGAGGCTGGTGGAGTGGAGAGGCTGGTGGAGTGGAGAGGCTGGTGGAGTGGAGAGGCTGGTGGAGTGGAGAGGCTGGTGGAGTGGAGAGGCTGGTGGAGTGGAGAGGCTGGTGGAGTGGAGAGGCTGGTGGAGTGGAGTGGAGAGGCTGGTGGAGTGGAGAGGCTGGTGGAGTGGAGAGGCTGGTGGAGTGGAGAGGCTGGTGGAGTGGAGAGGCTGGTGGAGTGGAGAGGCTGGTAGAGTGGAGACTTTTAATGAGCACCATTCACGCGTTTAATGGAGTCAACTGGATTTTCAATTAATTTAGATGAATAAAAATCCTTTGCTTTACTTGGCTGTTATGAATACGATCCAACCCATATTGGGTCCAATTTACCACATTTCCTCTTTATATTTTGTATGACATTTAGTTCCTCAGTACCAATTTCAAATATGCTGGCTCTGGCATGCTTGGCATCATACTGCAGCTTTTACGATCACTAGTGGCCATAAGGGAGCATATTAGATTAATTTTAAGTCCTGTGTAACAAGGATATTGTTTTTGACATTTTTCAATTTTTGATTTTCACTGGTTAATTAACACTGCCATGTGACCAAGTTCATTTTCAACTGTAGTAGTACAAAGGGCATTTAAGTGCGTAGTGGTGTGGAACTCAGCTTACCACAATAACTTGTCAGGTGACACAGACTTCAAATCTACATCAATTGGCAAAACTGCTTTACACCCAAACATTACTTCAAATGGTGGATAGCAACTGACTCATGACAGGATGTGTTATAAGCAAAGAATTCATCCCACAATTCTTTCTGTCCTGCAATTGCTTTGACAAGCATTCTCTGCAAGGTTTGATTAAATCATTCGTCAAGACTATTAGACTGCACACAGGGACCATATTTAATTTTAATGTGTGTACTGTGGATGATGGTGTGATTAAGCATTGTTTTATCCCCAACAGTTTCATCATTTCAGCATTTAGCTTGTTTTTGAATTCTAAACCATTATCAGTAGTCAAAACAAAAGGCAATCCCATTCACATGAAAATCTGCAGTAATGTGCATTATAGTTGCCCACATGTACATGGTACTGAATTAAAGTATACAAACCTTGTAGAGTACACTTGCAACTTGATGGGCCTCTTTGCTGGGTGCAGCAACAGCTTCAACCCATTTTGAAAAATTATTACTAAAAAAAAACGAAGGCACCTATACATCAGTATGCCTACATATTCATGAATGCTGCATATACAGATAAGTTGCAACTGCATCAGCTAATGTGATGCACACACACACACACACACACACACACACACACACACACACAATATCACCTATATGAGCACACCTGTTCCTGATAGTGATATAGGTGATATTGGCCCAATGAAATCAATGGCTACATGATACCAAGTTGTACATACAGGTACAGGATGCAGTTCAGTAGTTGTAATTGTCAGTTGTGCAGAACTTCTTTGACAAACTTCACAGGATGATGCCTCAACATACAAAGAGTATGTATTCCAACTATAATCCCTAAGTGTATACACAGCATACATGATTGTACATATTGATCTACGTATACTTACCAGTTCAATAACTTCTTTGTTACGCCCTTTCCATGTGAGCCGTTCTCTGATTCTCTTAATGTTCTCTTGATGCCCAGATGACCAGAAGTAAGGTCAGAATGACAGGCATGTAAGATAGTTTGTTTCTCAGGTGTATCACAAATCAACCTTACAACCTGTGTGTTGAGGTATAAAGTGTCCATTTAAAATGCTCAATACAGCCAACCACATGCACGGCACATATTCACTACTGAGCAGACTAACGCGGCCATCGATCGCGAGCTCTACCACCCATGCCGACCATTGTCGCACTAAGAAATTTAATATATGGCGCCGATGGCGCCTCTTGATGTGGCCTAAAAATTGTAAAAAGCTCGGGATAAGAAACGGTATATTTTTTAACTGTGGATTCGGAATGTGGGTGAAAAGTTGACCTAGCACCTACACCCTAAACCCTAAGGGCCTTCGATCCTACCCTATGTACCATAGTCCTAATATTAGCTAGCTATCGAGGCACGAAATCAAGGAATTTAGTTTTTTACCTACCTCATTCGTCCTTTCATCTTCTTTCTCATGCACACTCCGCCATTTTATTAAAAAAAAACTTATCCATCTCATGGATCTCTTTTTGTTCAACGTATACATCCTTGAGGATACCTCCCATTAACTTTGTAGCATACGCTTGCTCAAGTAGATCATCTCCTGTCTCAGATTCGCTAGACAAGTGAAGCTTATACCACGATGGACACTTCACACTTGGATATAGGACCACACGTGTGACCAAATTACGTTCGGTCCGACCGGACCATTTCCGGTTGCTAATTTTGGTCCGGCCGTACCCGGACCGAAATATTCGTGACAGACCTACTATGCAGGTCGCTGTCTGAAATATAAAAGCGTACAGTACGGGTTGATAATTTCCATGCATCAAAAGGTTGGTTATGAATTTAAACAGATTAATTATCGACCGCGTTGTCGAAAACAAATGTTTAAAAGGCTTAGTGACGTGCTCTTGATTGATCTGGTATATTGTTTAATATGATTGGTGCATAATTTACTCTGTACTAGTGACCCTTCTTCAGAAAGGGAAATCAGCAACATTTAGCTGAGCTTATCATATCACAAAGATTAAGACAATTGATGACAAAATAAGTGATACTAAACAATTTTGTTACTTTCAATAACAATTTCAATATCAGTACTGTACTGCCATCAGTAAACGAAAAGGGAGCGGATGCTTTGCATGATTAAAATAAATTAGGGATTATTAAATTATCATCCACACCATGCCCACTTCACCTGGACCCACAATGACAACGGTTTGTTGCATAAAGCATAGCAAAAGCTATTCTGGTATGCATGACTGAACAGGTGACCTCTCTCATGCACTTTCCGTGCAATTTTGCCACTCAGGCACTTATTATTTTATTTTATTAGCAATTGCAAAAGGTTTGATCTGGCATATTCTGGCATTATTAATATCATATGAAACTACATGTAGTTTTCTCTCTGTCAAGGATGATATGTGGGCACTCATCTGGGGTTCAGTGTATTTTATCACATATGTCATAATCTGCATTTGACTGCTCATCGTTCTTAATCGTGTACTCTCACCTAATGTAATTCATTTTGCCTGTTCCCGCCAAAGTGTTACAACATCGTCAAAGCATGTTTCATTTGACCCACTCCCTATTAGTGCCATTTTACCATACTGCATGCACATGTATATCTATAACACAGTGCCATTACTAACCCTACAGGTGTATATAAGTGCTTCCAAAGACGTCCCCGCCTTTGCCTAAACTAAAGAAAACATTTCTTGATGGGAGCATTTCAAACCGGGGGGGGGGGGGGGGGGGGGGGGGGGGGGGGGGGGGGGGGGGGGCGGACAGTTTGACCTATAGTGTAGATTATTCGGGGAATCATTTGAGCTATGTAGAATGTCCGGGGATAGTATAAACTAGTGCAAAATGTTCAGGGGGAATAAATTTATGGGGGCTTGAGGGGGACAAAATACCCTACCACAACAATATAAACCCAGATTATGAGAAAATTCAGAAATTGTTTGGTATCATTTTATCTTAGAACATCCAACATAAGTATGGGCAATGAAGAGAAACTTACAACTTTGCACAACTAAATGAACAAAGTACCATATGCTTAGAAATGAATATGGAATTGGGTAATCAGAAAAGTTTCCCTACCGATGTTCATAAGGGACAGCTCTCAGAGGATTAAAATATGCACCCAGCAGCACCATTCATTTTGTAATCTGGCAGTGCAAACCAAGCAAACTGATGGCAAACTGCAAGCTTAGCGAATTTCAGGTTAACAGTATCCATTTCATTAATTGTGCTCTGCATTATCTATGGACATAGTGACCAACGTGAGTGCTGATTTAAGAATGATTTTTTGCTCCCACAATACTTTTAATTGATAAATTTGATCCATTTAGACCATATACGTTTGTAGGTAGGGGTAAATCAGAACATTCAGGAATTCTATTCAGTTTCCAATATACATGCAATTTTAATGACAGTTCATTCAAACAAATGCATGTGCATTATTGAAAGTGCACACAACCTTGTGCCACGTGAATAAAAAAACATCTATCCTAACTGTTTATACAGAGTTCATTTATATAGCAATAGTATTTGGAACTTTGCTTGGTAGTAGGTACTCGTAGGGGACATCAAGAGACTTGTTCCTCTCCTTTATTTTGTCTTCAATATTAGCCAAAGTCTTCACGAACTTTGTAACTGCACATTGTACCTTCTTCTCACCAAACCTTTCACCATAAAAGCTTCCAAGAAAGCACTGTGAATTGAAAAGTGTATATAAATATCTAGAAGCATTTTGAACTATTAATGATACGTGAGTCAATTTACCTCATCAGGGCTATACTGAGATAACATGTGTGCAACAGCAATAGCCAATCCAGCAGTGTCTATATCAGGAAGTGCATCCAAAATGGTCTTCAAGTTAGCCTCTCCCTTGACAGTAGGTGCTGGCAGGCGCAAGCCAGCTGGACTATTGGGAGAAAAGCTATAAATTTCATACTGTCCAAAGTTGACGGCAGCGTGCTGGGCTGATGCAGTAAAGATAATCAGGGTACACAGCTCAACAAGCTGGGTCTTGGTCTCTATCACATTTGGGAATCCATGTCCCTGCTGACTTCCATGGTGGCCGGGGAAACCATTCGTGTATATGTCTCTGGCAAAATTCTGAAGCTCTGGATCATTCTTGACATCACCATCACTACTGTAGAATTCATTGAGTACGTCAGTGATATAGTCTTCAATAGCATTCCAGATCTTTAATCCATCATCTCTATAGTAGTACCCAGGTAGGATGTTAGGATCATCCACCCCTCTCTCTTGCAACATAAATTGTAATTTTAAATTAAAGTAATTAGTTTTTTTAAGGGGAATTTAAAATCTACTTCATATGGTGCACGTTGATAAATGCAACTTGCATAGCATCATCACTAGTATACTCTTTTCAAGGTGTCAATACATCGACAAATGCAGTACATAAATGCAATTCTAATGTATAGCATTTCTCCGTCCATATAGTCTATATACAGCTACATGCACTCAGGTAAAGAGTAGGAATATCAATCCCTTTGTGGATTCCTGCATTTTACTCCCACGACGTACTAATAACATGTCAGTATCGCTGTATCGCTTTTATTTATATTCGTACATACTTTTAATGCTAGACATTAAACGTTAATTGAAAATGTCAGTATTATTTTATGCTTCAGTCCTTCTATGCATAATATTATCATATAGCGCATTTATATCAGACCTCTTTAGGACACTTTTATGAATTAAGGTCATAATCTCATTTCTGTTTAGGCAGGAAGGAATCGTTTCTGGTCAAGCGTCATTACTCGTTAGGCTCAAATTTGTATGAGATATATTATACTGCCGTTCAGAAAAAACAGTTGGGCAGTAAGTACCTAACCTCTATACTGTAGTTCCTTTTCATAATTGCTAACATTAGACTCAAATCAAGACAGATTAAGATATAATGCAACAAACCTCTTAAACCGACGATTATTATTTTTCTTATACGGTTTTTGTTAAAGATCAAGGTGGGAACGAGGGTACGTTATCTCTGTCTATGTTTTCTAAGCCTCAGCAGTTCTACCGCGTGTTGCAAATAATCGCCCACTCTATTCACATACGTCGGATATTTTATGACACTTCAAATCCTACATAGGGAGTACTAACGTACTCGTGCCCACATCTCGCGATTTAATCGGAAACCACCCGTGCTACATGCTATGGGCAAAGGTTCGCGGTTGCAGCGTTTTTAGTCTTTCGAATCGAGCGGGTATGCAGAGAAAAACATATATATAACGAGGCGAATGGTGAAACACGGTCCACTTCATTGCTGCGTAATGCCCAATAGTCACGGTTCATTAGTTTGGCTGATTAGTGTGAACAAACATTGCGCACCTAATAACACAACAATAAACGTGAATTTAATATCACGCGAGAATTAATCCACGGACAAAAACAAAAACACCAATTGTGTTCACTGTGATATTCTGTTCATATAACTTAGTTACTAAATATTAAAACATGTCCTCATATTCAGTACCTACATAAAATCGGTTAATTAACTTACGTTTTTTAGCGTCGGCTGTAAGTTTGAATTGTTCTAGCGTAGTGCTGTCGACGCAGTCTTCATAATAGTGTTTCTGGTCTCTTTTGCAAACGGTGCATCTTCCCTCCGGAACATTATAGCTAGCCATTCGAGCAAGTACGAAAGCAGAGTAATACAGCGATCTACACTGTACCTACTGATTTGTGACGCCTTTTATACATAACAAGTACACATGTAACTGTTTGTGGTCAGGCATTAGAAGGGCGGGCCCTACCACCGCGTTTGGTTGGGTGGTAGGGCGTCAAGAACAGTTATGTAAAATATGCTGTGAAATCATTATATTATATATACACATTTACGTGATAATTGTGTGGTTTACCACCGCCGTACCAAAATGGCAAAAGCGGCCACAAGCCAGGGCTACGTATTGCTTTGGCTGCGGTAATGAGGTTAAAAAAACTTAAAGCAGACAGTTGAGCCGCGCACTAACTGCCATTTGCACAGTGCGTTAACCACCGCGCGTTAACCGATATTCGACCCTACATATATTAACTTCAAGCCGAACTATGATGAGTAAACCAACGTATATTCAGCTGCTTTAAGTTTTTAACCTTAACCTGCTAAACTGCAAAATTGCATACGTACATGTACACTTCTATGCTTATTCCTCTGTTTTGTACTTGTTTGTCAAATACAACTCCCCCGTTTAATTTAGAAGATACGCCACACAGTGCAGTGCAGGGTTTTGGTTTTGGCACAAAACCAATGAAGCGGGAACTACAAGGCTGTTTACTCTACCGGCAAGCCATATGTCCTTGAGGCTTTCTTTGTCCTGTGCCGCGCCGGCCCCGAGCGGTGGTGAATTGCTCTTAATTTGTGCGGTAAACAATCAATTTAATTACCACATTCAGGTCCATCTGCGCAATACAGGACAGAGAAATTCATTCTTTTGGACTACTGTGGGCAGTTGCGTTCATGGTAGTTGTTTCATAGGATTTATTCTCTACACTCTCTAAAGCTTAGGTTCATATATCCCGACTACGATAGTTTTGTCAGTCTATACATAGCTAGGAAGAAGTTACATCTCAGATGCCTTAAATGTTGAGGTGGATCTTATCAAGTTACTTACACTCATTACTAAAAATTCTGCAACTACTGTATGAGTCAATTATACAAATATCACTCTCATTTAAATCATGCCGTGTTGTAACGTTTAGTTAATTTGCGTATGTTATAAGTGAAAGAAAGTGCAAGTCGTCTCCATATGTACGTATAAAGAGTGTAGGTCTGTACATAAGCTCATGATGTGCCCTTATAGAACACAAGCGTATACAAATACATGCAGACGTGGTACACACTAACACGCACAGGGTAACATACATTTCACTCAAATAAAGCACACATGCACGGAAGTATCAATGAACAGTTGTATGACACGTATACACCCGTACAAAGGTGTGAACGTGAGAATTGAAGTGTCAAGTAAACCACCAATCATGCACAAAGCATACCACGTACAATTGAGCCAATACATGCCTGACTCTTCGGCGGGCCCTACCACCGCGTTTGGTCGGGTGGTAGGGCGTCAACCCTATACCAAGATTTGTGCTGCTGTTGCTGTTGATGTGAGATAATCATGCACACTGCGCCACAGCATTTAGTATGCAGAGCTGTGCAGAGTCTGCATATCAGCCATATGCAGATGAGTATCATTGAAGTGTTCATATGCAGACGTCTGCATATGGACACTTCAATGATACTCATCTGCATATGGCTGATATGCAGACTCTGCACAGCTCTGCATACTAAATGCTGTTGCGCAGTGATGGGTTTCCTAGAAATATACTTTTTAACCCGGTAAGTACGTAAGCAGTTTGATGGAGCTAAGACGTTTTATTTGCGATTGTGTTATCAAGGCAGCTGTTCTCGTGTTGGCCAAGATAATGAACTACTTTTCTTAGGTCTACTTGAAGACGGTAGTGGCAATGTAGAACAGGGGGATAATTCCAAAACCTCTATTGCCTTTGTCAGTTTCTGCTTGATGGTTTGGTGGAACTCAAAATACTTCTTGTAACCATTAAAACATTTTCTGCACATCTTTAGTGGTCGCTGACTGTCTTCACCGTTCAAGATGGTGTCTAAGCTAACATCCTCACCGATCAGGTGGCCTTCATCTTCTAAAAACGCTTTCCACACTAGAACAACGTTTATGGATTGTCGAGCTTTCGCCGGTTTTCTGGTTTAACCTCATTACCGCAGCCAAAGCAATACGTAGCCCTGGCTTGTGGCCGCTTTTGCCATTTTGGTACGGCGGTGGTAAACCACACAATTATCACGTAAATGTGTATATATAATATAATGATTTCACAGCATATATTACATAACTGTTCTTGACGCCCTACCACCCAACCAAACGCGGTGGTAGGGCCCGCCCTTCTAATGCCTGACCACAAACAGTTACATGTGTACTTGTTATGTATAAAAGGCGTCACAAATCAGTAGGTACAGTGTAGATCGCTGTATTACTCTGCTTTCGTACTTGCTCGAATGGCTAGCTATAACGTTCCGGAGGGAAGATGCACCGTTTGCAAAAGAGACCAGAAACACTATTATGAAGACTGCGTCGACAGCACTACGCTAGAACAATTCAAACTTACAGCCGACGCTAAAAAACGTAAGTTAATTAACCGATTTTATGTAGGTACTGAATATGAGGACATGTTTTAATATTTAGTAACTAAGTTATATGAACAGAATATCACAGTGAACACAATTGGTGTTTTTGTTTTTGTCCGTGGATTAATTCTCGCGTGATATTAAATTCACGTTTATTGTTGTGTTATTAGGTGCGCAATGTTTGTTCACACTAATCAGCCAAACTAATGAACCGTGACTATTGGGCATTACGCAGCAATGAAGTGGACCGTGTTTCACCATTCGCCTCGTTATATATATGTTTTTCTCTGCATACCCGCTCGATTCGAAAGACTAAAAACGCTGCAACCGCGAACCTTTGCCCATAGCATGTAGCACGGGTGGTTTCCGATTAAATCGCGAGATGTGGGCACGAGTACGTTAGTACTCCCTATGTAGGATTTGAAGTGTCATAAAATATCCGACGTATGTGAATAGAGTGGGCGATTATTTGCAACACGCGGTAGAACTGCTGAGGCTTAGAAAACATAGACAGAGATAACGTACCCTCGTTCCCACCTTGATCTTTAACAAAAACCGTATAAGAAAAATAATAATCGTCGGTTTAAGAGGTTTGTTGCATTATATCTTAATCTGTCTTGATTTGAGTCTAATGTTAGCAATTATGAAAAGGAACTACAGTATAGAGGTTAGGTACTTACTGCCCAACTGTTTTTTCTGAACGGCAGTATAATATATCTCATACAAATTTGAGCCTAACGAGTAATGACGCTTGACCAGAAACGATTCCTTCCTGCCTAAACAGAAATGAGATTATGACCTTAATTCATAAAAGTGTCCTAAAGAGGTCTGATATAAATGCGCTATATGATAATATTATGCATAGAAGGACTGAAGCATAAAATAATACTGACATTTTCAATTAACGTTTAATGTCTAGCATTAAAAGTATGTACGAATATAAATAAAAGCGATACAGCGATACTGACATGTTATTAGTACGTCGTGGGAGTAAAATGCAGGAATCCACAAAAGGATTGATATTCCTACTCTTTACCTGAGTGCATGTAGCTGTATATAGACTATATGGACGGAGAAATGCTATACATTAGAATTGCATTTATGTACTGCATTTGTCGATGTATTGACACCTTGAAAAGGGTATACTAGTGATGATGCTATGCAAGTTGCATTTATCAACGTGCACCATATGAAGTAGATTTTAAATTCCCCTTAAAAAAACTAATTACTTTAATTTAAAATTACAATTTATGTTGCAACTGAATGTAATATACTATCACTTTTGAGAAGAAAATATCCTTTTATCTGTATAAATTTTTCGCAGCTGATCATTTTTATTACGGAGTTCGCATTGTAACTGGTGCTGAAGCATTTTCTGGGACACCTGATTCTGACATTTATGTGTCATTGGTTGGTAGCAAGGGTTGTACAGGAAAGCTGCTAATAGTCCAAGGATGGTTCAGTTCCGCTGTCTCTACTCAATCCTATGATGACCTAGTGGTAGAAAGTGATAAGGACCTTGGAGAGCTATTGGTTGTAATTCTGGGGAATCCTCAAAACTGGATGCTCAGTGCAGGGTCGGCATGGTTTGTGGATTTTGTGGAGTGCATTGATCTGCAGACAAAACGGAAGCAAGAATTTCCATGTTATCATTGGATCAATGATGGGGATGCTATTAGTTTCACCTCCAAAACAGGTTAGTCGATCTTGTATTAAAGAAATACGCAATAATTATATCTCATATTTGCAGAACTTTTAATAATGACAAAACTATTCCATGTGTAATAGCTTTATTGCTGCTTTATACAAATGTATCATCATCATTCTAGGTAGAACATAGACCTCACTCATTTATTGTTGAAAGTGGATAAGCATCTTTACTAAATGATCAGCTTTTTATATGCTTTTTCTTCAATTGCACAATTTCAGATAAACGTAATTGGAAGACAATTTAACTTTAGGGCTTAGTATGAATTCCTGCTGGGAAACTTGAGAAATTTAAATTTATGCACAGTCAGTGTTATGTTCTACTATGTGCACTATTATTCTTAAGGATGAATATTTATTGTGAACTGGCTGAAATGATTGAGTCAGAGCTAGTTTTGTTATAACTTAAAGTCATGATTTGTAATATATCAATAATTAAGACAATATTCCCCCCATACAGCAACAATGAAAGATGTTAAGCAAAATCAAATTTTGTGTATTCAGAGAGAAAAACAACTAGAGCAGCGAAAAACGAAGTACCAATGGTTGCCCTTTCCTGACCTGGCAATGCCATCAGGAATTGACGATCGTGTTTCCATCCTTCCAAGTGATGAGGAATTTGGAGCAGTGAGGACATTAGACTTCTTGGAGAATGCTCTAACAGGAAAAGGTACAATGATGCTGAAGGCTAAATTAGCATCAATTGAGGCACTTAATGATTTTGAAAAGCTAGCCACAGCACTAGGTATGCCTACATTTGTAACTCATCACCTGGCCCGCTGGACAAGGGATGAAGAATTTGGTCGACAAATTCTTAATGGAGTAAATCCTGTAGTGATCAAGAAATGTGTTACACTGCCCCCAAACTTTCCAGTGACTACTGCAATGGTGCATGAGTCTCTTGTTAGAGGACTAAGCCTTGAAGACGAAATGATGGTATGTTATGACATTGTGAATAGTGCATAATGTTTGCATTTCTTATATATTTGCATGCAAAAATTGTGTATATCACACTTCGCTTCACAAAATACAACATATATACATCAAATGGCACATTTCCAACAGTACAGATTGCATACAACGATATAAATGCTACGCATTTTTGTTCAATCTGAACTGGCAGGCTGGCCATATCTACATCTGTGACTACAAGATACTTGATGGCTTGCCATGCAAGGATGGCTGGTTCTGTGCTGCTCCAATCTGCCTGCTCTACGTAAACAAGAAAAAAGATCTCATTCCCATTGCTATACAGCTGAAGCAGAAGCCAGGAAGTGACAACCCCATCTTCTTGCCCACTGATAATTGGGCAGACTGGACCCTAGCCAAGATGTACTATCAGAGTGCTTGTACCCAAGTAAGGATTTTTCAGCCTACGCATTCATGCAGCATTGAAATTAATTTGGTCTCTCCCTCTAGTACCACCAGATAGCTACTCACTACCTCCCATGTCATGCTGCTACTGAAGTATACGGAATGGGTGTCATGCGGAACCTCCCAGATGCTCATCCCATCTTCAAGCTCCTCAGGCCTCACTTTAGATACACCATGGCCATCAATACAAAAGGCAGATTAAAGCTGATGAATGATGGTGGCACTGTAGACAGGACATTTGCTATTGGAGGAGAAGGACGAAGGCAGTTAATGTACAGAGGTGGCATGGCATACAATATACACTGCACTAACATCAAGCGAAGTGTGCAAGAGAGAGGGGTGGATGATCCTAACATCCTACCTGGGTACTACTATAGAGATGATGGATTAAAGATCTGGAATGCTATTGAAGACTATATCACTGACGTACTCAATGAATTCTACAGTAGTGATGGTGATGTCAAGAATGATCCAGAGCTTCAGAATTTTGCCAGAGACATATACACGAATGGTTTCCCCGGCCACCATGGAAGTCAGCAGGGACATGGATTCCCAAATGTGATAGAGACCAAGACCCAGCTTGTTGAGCTGTGTACCCTGATTATCTTTACTGCATCAGCCCAGCACGCTGCCGTCAACTTTGGACAGTATGAAATTTATAGCTTTTCTCCCAATAGTCCAGCTGGCTTGCGCCTGCCAGCACCTACTGTCAAGGGAGAGGCTAACTTGAAGACCATTTTGGATGCACTTCCTGATATAGACACTGCTGGATTGGCTATTGCTGTTGCACACATGTTATCTCAGTATAGCCCTGATGAGGTAAATTGACTCACGTATCATTAATAGTTCAAAATGCTTCTAGATATTTATATACACTTTTCAATTCACAGTGCTTTCTTGGAAGCTTTTATGGTGAAAGGTTTGGTGAGAAGAAGGTACAATGTGCAGTTACAAAGTTCGTGAAGACTTTGGCTAATATTGAAGACAAAATAAAGGAGAGGAACAAGTCTCTTGATGTCCCCTACGAGTACCTACTACCAAGCAAAGTTCCAAATACTATTGCTATATAAATGAACTCTGTATAAACAGTTAGGATAGATGTTTTTTTATTCACGTGGCACAAGGTTGTGTGCACTTTCAATAATGCACATGCATTTGTTTGAATGAACTGTCATTAAAATTGCATGTATATTGGAAACTGAATAGAATTCCTGAATGTTCTGATTTACCCCTACCTACAAACGTATATGGTCTAAATGGATCAAATTTATCAATTAAAAGTATTGTGGGAGCAAAAAATCATTCTTAAATCAGCACTCACGTTGGTCACTATGTCCATAGATAATGCAGAGCACAATTAATGAAATGGATACTGTTAACCTGAAATTCGCTAAGCTTGCAGTTTGCCATCAGTTTGCTTGGTTTGCACTGCCAGATTACAAAATGAATGGTGCTGCTGGGTGCATATTTTAATCCTCTGAGAGCTGTCCCTTATGAACATCGGTAGGGAAACTTTTCTGATTACCCAATTCCATATTCATTTCTAGGCATATGGTACTTTGTTCATTTAGTTGTGCAAAGTTGTAAGTTTCTCTTCATTGCCCATACTTATGTTGGATGTTCTAAGATAAAATGATACCAAACAATTTCTGAATTTTCTCATAATCTGGGTTTATATTGTTGTGGTAGGGTATTTTGTCCCCCTCAAGCCCCCATAAATTTATTCCCCCTGAACATTTTGCACTAGTTTATACTATCCCCGGACATTCTACATAGCTCAAATGATTCCCCGAATAATCTACACTATAGGTCAAACTGTCCGCCCCCCCCCCCCCCCCCCCGGGTTGAAATGCTCCCATCAAGAAATGTTTTCTTTAGTTTAGGCAAAGGCGGGGACGTCTTTGGAAGCACTTATATACACCTGTAGGGTTAGTAATGGCACTGTGTTATAGATATACATGTGCATGCAGTATGGTAAAATGGCACTAATAGGGAGTGGGTCAAATGAAACATGCTTTGACGATGTTGTAACACTTTGGCGGGAACAGGCAAAATGAATTACATTAGGTGAGAGTACACGATTAAGAACGATGAGCAGTCAAATGCAGATTATGACATATGTGATAAAATACACTGAACCCCAGATGAGTGCCCACATATCATCCTTGACAGAGAGAAAACTACATGTAGTTTCATATGATATTAATAATGCCAGAATATGCCAGATCAAACCTTTTGCAATTGCTAATAAAATAAAATAATAAGTGCCTGAGTGGCAAAATTGCACGGAAAGTGCATGAGAGAGGTCACCTGTTCAGTCATGCATACCAGAATAGCTTTTGCTATGCTTTATGCAACAAACCGTTGTCATTGTGGGTCCAGGTGAAGTGGGCATGGTGTGGATGATAATTTAATAATCCCTAATTTATTTTAATCATGCAAAGCATCCGCTCCCTTTTCGTTTACTGATGGCAGTACAGTACTGATATTGAAATTGTTATTGAAAGTAACAAAATTGTTTAGTATCACTTATTTTGTCATCAATTGTCTTAATCTTTGTGATATGATAAGCTCAGCTAAATGTTGCTGATTTCCCTTTCTGAAGAAGGGTCACTAGTACAGAGTAAATTATGCACCAATCATATTAAACAATATACCAGATCAATCAAGAGCACGTCACTAAGCCTTTTAAACATTTGTTTTCGACAACGCGGTCGATAATTAATCTGTTTAAATTCATAACCAACCTTTTGATGCATGGAAATTATCAACCCGTACTGTACGCTTTTATATTTCAGACAGCGACCTGCATAGTAGGTCTGTCACGAATATTTCGGTCCGGGTACGGCCGGACCAAAATTAGCAACCGGAAATGGTCCGGTCGGACCGAACGTAATTTGGTCACACGTGTGGTCCTATATCCAAGTGTGAAGTGTCCATCGTGGTATAAGCTTCACTTGTCTAGCGAATCTGAGACAGGAGATGATCTACTTGAGCAAGCGTATGCTACAAAGTTAATGGGAGGTATCCTCAAGGATGTATACGTTGAACAAAAAGAGATCCATGAGATGGATAAGTTTTTTTTTAATAAAATGGCGGAGTGTGCATGAGAAAGAAGATGAAAGGACGAATGAGGTAGGTAAAAAACTAAATTCCTTGATTTCGTGCCTCGATAGCTAGCTAATATTAGGACTATGGTACATAGGGTAGGATCGAAGGCCCTTAGGGTTTAGGGTGTAGGTGCTAGGTCAACTTTTCACCCACATTCCGAATCCACAGTTAAAAAATATACCGTTTCTTATCCCGAGCTTTTTACAATTTTTAGGCCACATCAAGAGGCGCCATCGGCGCCATATATTAAATTTCTTAGTGCGACAATGGTCGGCATGGGTGGTAGAGCTCGCGATCGATGGCCGCGTTAGTCTGCTCAGTAGTGAATATGTGCCGTGCATGTGGTTGGCTGTATTGAGCATTTTAAATGGACACTTTATACCTCAACACACAGGTTGTAAGGTTGATTTGTGATACACCTGAGAAACAAACTATCTTACATGCCTGTCATTCTGACCTTACTTCTGGTCATCTGGGCATCAAGAGAACATTAAGAGAATCAGAGAACGGCTCACATGGAAAGGGCGTAACAAAGAAGTTATTGAACTGGTAAGTATACGTAGATCAATATGTACAATCATGTATGCTGTGTATACACTTAGGGATTATAGTTGGAATACATACTCTTTGTATGTTGAGGCATCATCCTGTGAAGTTTGTCAAAGAAGTTCTGCACAACTGACAATTACAACTACTGAACTGCATCCTGTACCTGTATGTACAACTTGGTATCATGTAGCCATTGATTTCATTGGGCCAATATCACCTATATCACTATCAGGAACAGGTGTGCTCATATAGGTGATATTGTGTGTGTGTGTGTGTGTGTGTGTGTGTGTGTGTGTGTGTGTGTGTGCATCACATTAGCTGATGCAGTTGCAACTTATCTGTATATGCAGCATTCATGAATATGTAGGCATACTGATGTATAGGTGCCTTCGTTTTTTTTTAGTAATAATTTTTCAAAATGGGTTGAAGCTGTTGCTGCACCCAGCAAAGAGGCCCATCAAGTTGCAAGTGTACTCTACAAGGTTTGTATACTTTAATTCAGTACCATGTACATGTGGGCAACTATAATGCACATTACTGCAGATTTTCATGTGAATGGGATTGCCTTTTGTTTTGACTACTGATAATGGTTTAGAATTCAAAAACAAGCTAAATGCTGAAATGATGAAACTGTTGGGGATAAAACAATGCTTAATCACACCATCATCCACAGTACACACATTAAAATTAAATATGGTCCCTGTGTGCAGTCTAATAGTCTTGACGAATGATTTAATCAAACCTTGCAGAGAATGCTTGTCAAAGCAATTGCAGGACAGAAAGAATTGTGGGATGAATTCTTTGCTTATAACACATCCTGTCATGAGTCAGTTGCTATCCACCATTTGAAGTAATGTTTGGGTGTAAAGCAGTTTTGCCAATTGATGTAGATTTGAAGTCTGTGTCACCTGACAAGTTATTGTGGTAAGCTGAGTTCCACACCACTACGCACTTAAATGCCCTTTGTACTACTACAGTTGAAAATGAACTTGGTCACATGGCAGTGTTAATTAACCAGTGAAAATCAAAAATTGAAAAATGTCAAAAACAATATCCTTGTTACACAGGACTTAAAATTAATCTTAATATGCTCCCTTATGGCCACTAGTGATCGTAAAAGCTGCAGTATGATGCCAAGCATGCCAGAGCCAGCATATTTGAAATTGGTACTGAGGAACTAAATGTCATACAAAATATAAAGAGGAAATGTGGTAAATTGGACCCAATATGGGTTGGATCGTATTCATAACAGCCAAGTAAAGCAAAGGATTTTATTCATCTAAATTAATTGAAAATCCAGTTGACTCCATTAAACGCGTGAATGGTGCTCATTAAAAGTCTCCACTCTACCAGCCTCTCCACTCCACCAGCCTCTCCACTCCACCAGCCTCTCCACTCCACCAGCCTCTCCACTCCACCAGCCTCTCCACTCCACCAGCCTCTCCACAGCCTCTCCACTCCACCAGCCTCTCCACTCCACCAGCCTCTCCACTCCACCAGCCTCTCCACTCCACCAGCCTCTCCACTCCACCAGCCTCTCCACTCCACCAGCCTCTCCACTCCACCAGCCTCTCCACTCCACCAGCCTCTCCACTCCACCAGCCTCTCCACTCCACCAGCCTCTCACTCCACCAGCCTCTCCACTCCACCAGCCTCTCCACTCCACCAGCCTCTCCACTCCACCAGCCTCTCCACTCCACCAGCCTCTCCACTCCACCAGCCTCTCCACTCCACCAGCCTCTCCACTCCACCAGCCTCTCCACTCCACCAGCCTCTCCACTCCACCAGCCTCTCCACTCCACCAGCCTCTCCACTCCACCAGCCTCTCCACTCCACCAGCCTCTCCACTCCACCAGCCTCTCCACTCCACCAGCCTCTCCACTCCACCAGCCTCTCCACTCCACCAGCCTCTCCACTCCACCAGCCTCTCCACTCCACCAGCCTCTCCACTCCACCAGCCTCTCCACTCCACCAGCCTCTCCACTCCACCAGCCTCTCCACTCCACCAGCCTCTCCACTCCACCAGCCTCTCCACTCCACCAGCCTCTTCACAGCAGCAGTCCACTCCACCAACCTCTCCACAGCAGCAGTCCACTCCACAAGCCTCTCCACAGCAGTCCACTCCGCCAGCCTCTCAAAGACAGAACTACAAGAGAAGTTCAGCAATAGCCACACCATCAAGCGAACATCGCTACATGTGGCTAGCTAGCACCCTAGCAGTGCATGAATATATTATCTGTAGTGAGGTATGCTTTGGTTAGTGTTGTGGAATCACTGCAGATTGATACCTTCAAGACTAAGAGCAGTTACATCGCATGCATATGTGGTGAAGAGGTCTGGTTTGGCATTATGGAGTAGAGAAGTGAGGATTTCGGAGTAAATGTCATGCATTCTTACATGTAGGTTTTTTATCCTGAAAAAGATTAAACTTGCTGTAATTTTGTGAAGGAGAAGTTCTGTGTACTACTAAGCCTCTTGCCAAACTAGTGAAAGAAGAAGGTTATCGAATTAACTGGAATCTAAGACCAAGGTTGCAAAAAGACTCATAGTTTATGGGATATTATCCCTTACCTTTTGTAACAGTGTATTCACAGGCATTGTAACAAAAAGTTAAACATTTTTGGCATGTTAAATGTCTGCTTTATTTTCAATTCAACAATAACTTGCATAAAGACTGCTTCTTTTTTAATAATGAAATGATTACTATTTTATTTGAGTTGCCGCAATGTTGCTTGATAGAGCTTTCTGGGGAATATGGACATTGTGTGTCCCTTAGGTATCACTTTTTATCTGTGCAAGATTCAGTATTGCATTGCACAACCACAAGCATTAAAATGCAAATACATCTACGATGTATCGGTTTGTTCCATTCCGAGCTTCAGAATAATCTTGCCATTAGTTACAGAGCAGACAGGGTACAAGTGTTGAGAGGTCAGATAGGTTAGTAATGTAATGAACTCCTCAATAAAAGGTGATAATAGATGTGGCAACTTTTCCATTCCATGTATACAAAATCACATTTGTAAACTTAGAAGGTGCAGACTGGATGTTTAGTCGTAGAACAATATAATCAGCTCACATTTTTGTCATGCTTGCAATTATTATCAATATGTATTACAAAGCTGCAGTCCACTCTCCACAGCAGTCAGTACATGTTTGGAGAGGCTGGTGGAGTGGACTGCTGACCACGAAGACTGAGGATTTGAGATATTGCAGATTGGCTATTAGTGTGAGAGTATTCTAGATTCCACCACAGGCAGCCATGCAGTGTGAGATTAAAAATTCCACTTTGCAAGTAACCTGAAATAATCAATGTGGCAATGGAGGTTTCGAAATTGTAAAGATTTGTACATCTTCAGTAAAAATAAAATTACATCATGAATACTATATATCCATATAAATAGTACAGAAGCCCCGTACATCTGCATAATACATACATGTAGCTTAAATTTCACAAGGATCAAAATCTCTTAGAATAATATGTGTTTTGCATAATAGAAGAATAATAGGAAGGCCTGCACCATCTCCATGCTATGTCCACTCCTCTATTTGACTAGCACATAATATACCAAACGCCATGCATTCCTGATACAAACCCATCCTATGACTTCAGAATAGGATGTCTCCCACTTCACTGCAATCATCACACAGGCATCAGGAACTGTGCATCATGCATAGCTTAAGATCCAATTGACAGAAATGAAAAGGGAATGAATGAAGCATCCCTTCCTTCAACAACTGCTGAATGCTTTCATTTCCTTTCCTGTTCTGCTAGCATAGTATGGCATCAACAGTGTGGCTGGCTCATGACAGGGCATCATTGTGCATAATATGAGCATCTAACAACGTCTCAGCAACTGCCACATCCTAGTATGCTAAGGTCAGCAATCAAAGCTGGTTTACCTGTGACATCATCTGCTTCCTGCACAATGGTTCTCTTATAGCGTTTTTGTTGCTGACTATGACCAGATTGCATATATAAATGAATGCATTAGTGCAAGCTTGCCTGAAAGATTGGATAATAGCCTCAAACTGTTGACACCACAATCTGAGTCCTTCACATATATACAAATTGTTTACCGTATGCACAGTCGGAATTGGTTGTTTATTTTTTGCCATTTCTCTATCTACGTATATGAATAAATTTTTGAAATATGCTCTTGTTTATGGTTTATGGTGTATTGAAACAAAATTTGGCATGAGAGCCCTCACTTGAGACTATCTACATAGATATGCATGTAGCTAAATGCAGTGTCCCCATAGAATTGGTCCTCTTTACATGTATCATGAATTAGTCCTTTGTACATTCCTCATAAATTGATCCTTTGTACATGCATCATGTTCCCATAGGATTGGTCCTTTGAACATACATCTTGGTGCTCTAAAGGTACACATACTGTGTACACTTCCCCAACACACTGTATACACATGATATTCACCACAACATGTGTAAGGCGCGTACACACTCACATACTCTTTATTTACAAGCATGTAATAAAGCTTTCCTATTTGGAAACCCCTGCTCAACTTCTCATCAATCTGTATGTCTCTCCAACTAAGATATGTGGCTTATGCACCACTTGCCGTCAGTCCCTATTTGCCCACACATATGACACAGAATACATAAACATGCCCTCATGCTGGTTCACACACCCTTATGCATGTGTAGTATGTATTCAGTAAATGAACCTTTGCAATTCTTGAGCATGTAATCCTTGCAATATACACACACACAACACTTTTGCACTAGGTCTGTTACAAAACATTACAACACTCGCGATGATGGTACACCTACATGCATTCGGGTGTAAGGGCGTCCCTCAGAACATTGTTCTCAGCACATGCATCCTATTCAATTTAACAGCTTAAGAGACCACTGATTTTATTCTCATTTTATGTACCTATGGAAGATTTCTGTGTTGCTCCGGTATCATTTCATGTGTTCCACTAGCACAGTAAAATGATTCCCTTTGACAACTCTGACTGGTTCTATATAACATATGCACTCTACGTAGGTACAAGTACCGGCACATGTAAGCTATACATGTAGTGACCCATAGGATTGTTTCTATGCAGGCCTACATGCATTGCACATTTGCATGCACACACATACTTTTAGCAAAGGATAACACTATATATCTTCAGGCCCTTTTCCTACGCAGAAATGTGTAATAAAGCTTTCCTATTTGGCATAACCCTTCAAAACATTCTTTAAACCTGATTGGGTGATAGCCTTATACAAGTGTTGTTCTGAGCTGCTATTTGCAAGGGCAGGTGGATTATATCAATTGCACCTGTATAATTTACTTTGATTATGTCCGACACCATTTTGTGTCCAGGTCAGCGGAATACAGTGAATTAAAACAAGGATTACTGTTAACATACATCCTATGAACCCTTAGACATGTAGATTGATTGATTTGAGAAACATAACACAATATATTCCCAGCTTTACATTGGAGCAATGCCAACACCCGTTCCAAGAAACGGGTGCTTTTTAAGTGGTTTTCTTGGAATCACCATTAGGTGAAAATGTGTCGGTGATAAAGCCCATGACTTTATATATAACTGTGACATTTTGCAATGACTTTGAACTATCTGTGCATTTTTGTTTTATTTTATAGGCTCTAGGATCGCCGTCTGCAGTCTCTCAAAGTTAAGCGGGCTTGTGGAGTGTACTCGATGGGAATTAAAGCATATCATTTCATTCTGGTGTGTTCTATCTCACTTTGGTGTAGTCTTTTACTCATTATAATACTTCTAGTATTGGTGTTTAAAGTCTGGTGTCGTATCGCCTTTACCCATCCCCGTGAATACCAACTGTTACGCATGCGCGTGTGCCTAAGATACATACTGATACATATTACACTTTTCACAGCAGACCCTTCAACATTGCTTTCTTCACAGATAGGTGTTAGGGCACACTAATACACGTAATGCACGTAGTTCTCCCGTGTGGCGTCAGACAGCTTCATGAAGCTGTCTGACGCCGCACGGGAGAACTACGGTGAGTGCGTGAAGGCACTAAAGAAGCGATTTGGCCCCGATAGCAGAAAGGACCTTTACGTCGCCGAGCTAAATACAAGGACGAAACGACGAGAAGAGGACTGGCTTCCTTCGGTGACTCCTGAGGTTTCTTTTTGATAGGTTTTACCCAGACCTAGAGGACAAAGCATTGTGTGGGCAAATGCCCGAAAATAGGCGGGAAAATAGTGAAATGTAACGCTTGCGTTGAAATGTATGGCAAATTAATAATTCAGCGCCCTACAACTCAATGACAGATACTTGATTCTCAGTGCGTAAGAAGCAATGTGTAGAGGACATTTCAGACTTCTAAAATATAACAAAAATTGAAATCTTGAAAAAACATGCGTTAGGTCTCGCAGAAACGATCCCATATTCTCATTAATTCTACAATACCGTCGGCCTGATCGAATCCAATAGCATAGCCCTGCAACCAGTGCAGTGCGCTGGAGATACCAGCAAATTATTCAAACGTGCAAATCGGGCAGCCCTCCAGCCCTCTCTCTCTCTCTTCTCTCTAGCTCTCTATCTCTCTATATATATATATACTCTACTATATTCTCTCTCTCATCTCTCTCTCTCTCGCTCTCTCTCTCTCTCTCTCTCTATCTCTCTCTATCTCTCTCTCTCTCTCTCTCTCTCTCTCTCTCTCTCTCTCTCTCTCTCTCTCTCTCTCTCTTTCTCTCTCTCTCTCTCGTGGTGACGACACAGCTGCATTGAGAGTGACCAGCGGCTGCACATTTGCAAAATTAAATAGAAATCGCACGTGCTGTATGACCACTATCGGCAAGGTTCAGTGCCATCTTATCCACTAGGCACAATCGGCATTTTGCCCAAAATTATTTTTAATTTTAGGGCTCCTCATATTTCATATCGAATTTCTTCCTTTTTGCACATCCCGACTCGTGTAACCATCAGACAGATATGATTTGATTTTGATTTTTAAACACATTTTATCATACCGGGGATACACCAATAGGCGAAAAAATAAATACGTGTGTATGTAATAAAATATGCCAGAAATTGTTCTGAGAATGCCAGGAAATGAGTTTCAGTTGGAGCAGGAAGGACTATAAATAATAAAGTCTAATAAGATCCTCTAAAACGGCCCTGGAAAGTTTATTAGCGTAAGCATTTTTGAGTTCGTAAAAATAAGTGTACCCTTATGCTTACTTCAGGGGAAACGTCAAACGGTAAGTACGTTTTCACAAAATGTCGACAATGAAAGAACGAATCGGTGCGAAACTGAACAATTTTTTTTGTATAGCAGCGGAATAAATAAATTGCTTTGCACTTGATGATCCCGCCAAAAAAAAAACTTCAAAAGAAAAAAAAAAGCAATTCAGTGTTTATGGTAAATTTTCAATTCTGTGGTGGAACGTACTTACAGTAAATATTACCAGTAAGTGCATGTGAAAGTTTACAAGATGCAGAAGGAAGTGCAAATCACCAGTATGATCTGATAAATGTGCTCTTATAGTCCGTTTGTTCGGTTCTGCACACTGAAGCACTGAAGGTAGGTATCACCATGGCCATGCTCATAAATAATCTTTCCCCTGCTCTTAAATAATCTTTCCCATGCTCATAAATAATCTTTCTGTAGCCATATAGGTGTCTTCACGATGAAGAGCTTTCTTGCAATTGCATTCGGAAGACAGACGGAGCTAAATTCAAGTGAAGAATCAATGGACCCACTGCAAGAAACTTTTTTGATGCACAGCAAACAGATAGTGAAGCACTTGCTAAATTTACGCTTATTGCCCTAAAATGAAATATTGCCCTAAAATGCAAACATTTTATTAACTTGCCGCATAGCATTGCCAAAGGTGCAACATCAGTATTCAATCCACATTTGGAGTCATTAACACATTATGAAGAAACACAGTGCAAAAAGTTAGATATACGATACGGTATATTTTTGGTTATATTTGAGAATACGCCAAAATATACGCCTGAGTACTATATTGAAATATAAGACGGCGTTTATTCAAGAATCCGCAAGTGTTAAATACGTCACTGTTTATATAGGCACAATTAAGTGTACAAAATATACCCCGTAAGTATATTTATATCATACCACCGTGTATATTCAAGTTTCACATATTCTGTGTGTATATTTGTCTGCGAGTTATCAATTCCTGTATAAGCGTTCATAAGCATCTAATTACTAAGGAGCTGGCGCTTGCCTTTAGTACTTAGCATGCGACAGTCAGTACAAACCGAACTTGACACGCTCAATGCCGAAGTCGGAATTCGATACTGATGGACATCTGCCTGTGTGTATATGTGTGTGTGGACATTTGTCTGTGTGGGACATCTGTGTGTGTGTGTCTGTGCATATGCGTGTATGTGGACATCTGTCTGTGTATACGTGTGTGTGACATCTGTCTGTATGCGTGTGTGTGGACATCGATCTGTCATGTGTGTACGTGCGACTGTGCATGTGTCCGTCTGTGTGCTGTGTGTTTATGCGTGTGCGTGGAAATGTGTGTCCGCGAGCGTGTGGACATGTACGTGCAAGTGTGTGTCATTACTAATTTTGAAATGTTAATGTGTACCATTTTTATTCTTACCATTATTGTTCAATTTGAAATGGATATACAGTACATAATGATATGGAAAGTATGGTATAGAGGTTGTGCAATAGCGTCATAAATCGTCATCAATAAATAGCAACCTTTGCTAAGCGCCATTTTGAGTGTCAAAAGCACACACGTGTCTATCCGTAATAGAGTGATTGGAGGTTCCTGACTAACCGTTTGAGCCATTTCGTGTGATTAAATGCAGCTAGAAAGTACAGCCAAATACTCTGAGTATTACTATTAGCTTCATGACCCTGCCAAACAGCGTTACAAGGTAAAATTGGAGCTGGTTGGTGCGCTTGAAGACCCGTATGTTGCGTATGAGAGAGGCATTGTTAGTGTAGATTGGAATAATTGGCCTCAGGTTCCGATAGCTGTAGCAAAGACTCTGCAGCATCAAATTTTTTTTTTTACCAACTTCCTTTTTATCACCTCCAATGTTCTGTGGAATCTGTTCATATCATGCACACGCTTCCTCTTCAAAGGGCTCTTCATGTGCTCGAATAATGAAGGAACATAATCAGGGGATAGGAGGTTGTTGCTCTATTCCCCCGAAACGAAGTGTACGCTACATATCCACGAGTACTCATTTGGAATCCAATCTTTGCGCCGGCCCCACTGCTGCTATCCACTGGGACTTACGTTCTTCATCTTGAGGAAAATGAACGCCCGAACCTTTAATGAAACGATTACTGCATCCAACTGCACAACAAGCCTTGCCCATACAATTGCTTTTGACACTCAAAATTAACACAAATAACGTCACTTCGCTCCGCCCATTGCACAACCTCTATTGTTTTTTACAATTTCACGCAGGCTTGTAAATGTTGTAACATTGAAGATTTCTGCCAGTTCAAGAAATAGGTGATAGTCTTACTTGTCAATAGGTTAGTGCTGTTATCGTTGTTATTTACTATTTATAACCAAATTTAAAAGTGCACCAATTAGAGTATGCCATTGCACGTGATGGCTAATTTTGGCGGGTTCCTGTGTCAGTGTGCATGGCCTGAAAAGGTACGTGACTTTGCTTATCACGTATGTGTTATTTTGGGGATGCGTTTGTGATGTAGTACATCAGCCTCATCAACCTGCTGAAAGCAAGCCTAGTATACGGTAAGCGACTCACAATTTGTGTGCAATGCACTTTATTGGGGTTGGTCTCCGGTTATTACAAGCGGCCGATTCTGCTCAGTTAAGTTACACAGTGGCAAGTATGACCATTTCAACTGATGCCAAATGTTATTGTTCTCGTCTTTATCAGGTCACATAGTACGTGGGGACCGCTGTCTCAAGGACTATGGGTTTCGGCTATCACAAGCGCGGGTCGATTCTGCTGAGGTAAGTACGCAATGGCTTTGCTACCTTCATTTTGCTTTTCTGCAGCGTTTCTATTCGAACTGGTAAGTATGCTGGGGGCACTAAAATGTATTTTTCTTTTGTGCGCATTTGGTTAGTCAGCACCAACAAGTCCATCACTAGAGGTAAGTATGGCCATTTCAATTGGCGCCAAATGTTATTATATTCTCGTCTTTATCAGGTCACACTAAGTTAGTACTTGGGAACCGCTGTCTTAAGGCACTATGGTGTTTGAATATTTGTGTTTGGTGTTGTACCACTTATATGTGCGAAGAAAAGTTTTATAAACCAAGCAGATGCAAAGGGGGAGTGGGGATGGGGGGGGGGGGGGGGGGGGGCGGAGGACTGGTTTACGGAAGGTCAAAGCCCAAATTACGATAGTGCGCGGTTCACCAAACCGTTGTAACATTAATGAAATTCAAAGGTTTGCTAAGATACCAGAAACCGCACGTGACTGACAATATTTCAATATACGCATTTGCTTATAATGTTCAATACGCAGACAGCTTATATTGCTGCTTATATTCGAATATACGTTATAATATACAATGTCGCATAACAAACTTTTTGCACTGTGAAAGTACATTATGCCAGTTGTTGTTCTCAATCCAAGCTATGAAACAAATAGTGCTACTCTTTAGTATTTCTTGTATTCATACTTATTGTTGTAAAAGCAATACATGTTTTTGGCAGAAATGCATATTACACTACAAAAATACTACATGGTTGTGTAACCAAAATAGATATAGATAATAGATCCACTCTCCTATATTCAATCCCATTAATTAATGTAGGTAATGAGTGAACATGCAAGTAAGTTTTTAATTTATGATGCATTTAAGAGTGTGGGTTCATGCGATTAGTCTACTGTGCTGTGCTTTTATGTACAAGTAGATTTGACACAAAACAGTAAACTAATAGTATATCAGGGCTATACAAATTGGACACTTAACAAATAAGCTTTGTTCACAGCTCAATTGCCATTTGTGGTTCACCTGGCATCATCCTTCTTGCCCAAGGCTCATTTCGATTCTTGTATGAAACATGTAAGGCACTATTCAAAAGAAGACGTGAAGAAGAACACAGTGTTAAGGTACAGTGTTTAAGGTGTATTTTGCTCTCTTCACATTCGTTCTGCTATATTGTCGTATTTATGCACTGCATAACCTTTGGTAGTGTGCAACATAGCTTAGAGAGAATGTGGGGATTAAGATGTATCTACCAATCAATGCACATTTGTATGTGTAATTGTGTGATTGTGCACACCACGGGCAATGTCTTTTGGTCATCTGTCCTTATTTACATGCAGCAAATTTGAACGTATCTTTGTATCTTTTTTCCCCATGCCAAACAATTATGGGAGAGCATATTTTGCATGCTCTCTTCAGATTCTGCTATACATGTAATATCATATTATGCATAGCATAACCTTTTTCAGATGTGCAACATAGCTTAGAGATTGAAATTACCAATGCAAATGTCTTTGTGTAATTGTGTGATGGTGCACACCATGTGCATTGTGTTATCTTGATGTGTCCTATTCTTATTTACAGCAAAATGTTTTTCTGCAACTAATGCTCAATTTGGAAACTGAAAATGGAAGCCCTCATAATTCAACCAGATCTACTGGTTTTTTAAATAATGATCTCATAACCCATTGCATAACATTTTGATTGCTGGATATGAGACAACATCATCTTGTTTGGCATACACAAGCTACTTGCTTGCTATAAATCCTGATGTGCAAGATAAGTTGGATAACTATTTCAAAGATCATTCTGCGAGATACACAACACCATTACACAATTAAAACCATAAATGCATTGATTATCTGTACCAATCATTAAGATTTCCACTGGTATCAATGAAGCAACGCACAATAATGAATATTCGGACATGGTGGTTTAAGAGATCTGGAGTCTTAGAATATTTCCCCCTGCACCTCTTGCGTAAGTACGCATGTGCCATGCAATTGCAATGTATTTTATGAGCTAAGGAAATCATATTGCAATGTCTCATGTGAAAAATCTCTGATTGCTGCTTGCATGCACCACATGATCTATACGATAATGTAATGCGGGTTTCTTTCTTTCCATAATATTACCAGCATTGGGAGAATGAGCACAGAAAACATTCAACTTGGTGGAATTGACATTCCAAAACCGACTGCTGTTATAGTACCAGTCATAAGCATGCATCAAGATAAGAAGATATGGGAAGATCCTATGAATTTCAGGCCACAACGGTATGACTACATATACATATAGGATGTAATGAACAGTACCTATTACCATATATTTGCTGCTGAGGAGAAAGAAAAGCGACCTCAGTTGTGCCATTTACCATTTGGCTGGGGACCACACAACTGTATTGGAACAAGTAAATAAAACATTCTCTACGAGAAAGTTGGTGGGATATAGGATTTGAAGGCAATTGGTGGTGTAAAAAGCAAGGAAACAAGGTCTTATCAGAAGGGAAAATGTAATAGTCCTATATTTAGCACATTTCTAGGGCGTATGTTGTTTGTGTGCTAAATATAGGACTATTACATTTTCCCTTCTGATAAGACCTTGTTTCCTTGCTTTTTACACCACCAATTGCCTTCAAATCCTATATCCCACCAACTTTCTCGTAGAGAATGTTTTTATTTACTTGTTTTCTTAATTTTTTTTTTACACCCAATGTCTAATTATACAAGACATAGGCTGATAGTCGATTGTGTATCAGAGTATAACATCGATTATTTATATAAAAGCGAGTCCTCCATCCGATTCTTAAGCTAGTGGTGAAATTTTGATCGCTTAAAAGTGTTCCTGTCCCGAGTTATGCGTTGCCAAGAAGGAGAAGAAGACGACCCGCCCCTTGTTCCGAGACTGGGTACGAGAACGGGCAGTACACTCTTGTTCTCTACAACCACGCGGTTCTGCGACATGAAACAAAAACGAAACTACTCATTTTTGGACTTCTAGATCGATTGCTAAAACAAGCTACACGATCCGATCGTCGGGAGTGTTGTTACAGACGGGTCGCGTTTTTTTAATGACATTCATAGTCGGGGTCAAATCCTATATGGAAGTTTCTAACGAAACTTCCGATGAGGTTTGCACTTATGGAGGTTAAGATGGCCCTTATCAGCATATTGCAGAAGTACAAATTTGTGCAAGCATTGGAAACGGAGGTGAGTGGTGAATAACTTTTTTATGTGCCAAGTATAGTAGGAAAGCATAATCCATAATTTTTATTTTACAATTTCTAATCATTATTAGCTGCTTACATGTATATTGGCGCCGACATATGTGCTCATACAGCTATAAGTCCCATATTCTGAACTAAGGATGTGTACTGGTATGAAGTTGCATTGTTCTGAAGACGAGACTATACCATTTTATGGAGCAGTTGTGAATTGGTTGGATCTGTTGACTAGTAACAGCTTCTCATCATGTTGATCAGGAATGCAGCCAGCATGGAATACAGAAACGTTATTTTATTGATCAAATAAGGTTGCATGTCACACATTAGCTCAGATTTTATTTCTTTTGGGTGTTCTGCTGTATCTTAGTCTAAGACATTTCAAAATTATTTCAATAATGTGATGTGCCCTACATCTGCGACCTTGCTGTTTAATTTAGCATAGCAGCACTTTGTAAAGAGCAATGCACTAGTTTAATTTGAATTCATAGTATTCATTGCTTTTCTATGGTGATTAGATTAGCAGTGTGAATGTTAAACAAATGTTGTTACAATTGTTGTGCATGCATTGCTCTGAAGCTTTGTGCAAGATATGTTATGGACAGCACAAAGCAGCATGATGGTAGGGCATGGTTTATATAAGAGCATAAAAACACTTGATTTTGTTCCTGTTACTTGATCTACTGTAACCATGCATATATTGATACATTCCTGTGTAATTGTTTTAATAAAGTGCATGCCATGTTATGCAATTGGTCACATTAATCAAATTTGATGGCATAGTACATGTTGACATTCTGGTGTGAAAGATAACTATCATAGCATGATTATTCATTTAGATAGAATAGAATTTTACCTATCATGTCCAGAACACATTTTCAAACATTTTCCAACAATAATCTCGAAGATATCCATAAAGATAACAGAACGTGGTGGAAATATGTACATCATTGTTACACAGCTGGCAAAAGCCTCTTGAATCCTTCTCTGGGCTCTATGTCAAGTACGAAGGACCAGCTATATGGGAACTCAACATGCGCAAAGAGCAGTTGTCAAAGGAATAAGAAGCCGTACATAAAACCAGTGGCCTGTACAAACATGCACAATAGGAGTTTAATAAATGGATTAGACTGAATGCGCGGTGGAACAGGTACCGCAGGTCCCGCGGCCGCGGGACCAATTTTAAACGCACAAAAATAATAATAAATACCACATGATCAGAAGTGTCGTCTTAGTCAATCATTTTAGCGCTGCCTCACGATTAATTAATAAATTTACTCCTTTAAAAATGGCGACGACATTTTCCGGACAACTTCCAACTAAGCGCTAGTTACTTTTTTCCAAAACGAAAGTTTGGAAAACATAGCGAAGAACGCTCATTTCGAGCTGAGTGGTGTCAACAGTTTGATTGGCTGCGCTACAACAGAGCATCTGATGTAGCTTTTTGTTACATCTGCATGCAAGCTGAAAAATTTCTAGGTAGTACCAAACGAGATCACAAAAAGTTTCACCAATTGGAGAGATGCGACCAAAGCGTTCAAGAAACACGTGAAAACTTCCTGCCATAGTGGAGCAATACTAACGTTCAAGGGAAACACGGCCGACATTGGCGAGCTGTTAAGTACTGAACACCAGCGGGAAAAGTCTGAAAAAAGGGCTTTTTAAGGATCATTCTTCACAACATCAGATTTCTTGCCAGGCAAGGTTTGCCTCTAGGGGGTCATGGGGATGAAACTGACAGTAATTTTATTCAGCGGCTCAACTTACGGGCTATTGATACTCCTGGCTTAGGTGACTGAATGAAGAAGAAAACCAATAAATACCCATCCCATGACATCCAGAATGAAGTATTACACATCATGGTCCTTGGTTTTTTAAGAGATGTCAGCAAAAGCATCTCTTGCAGTGGTTTTTTCTCAGTTTTGGCTGATGAATGCACGGATGCTTCCAACAAAGAGCTGCTTGTGGTGTGCATTAGATGGGTGGATAAATTATTGCAAGATCATGAGAATGTGATTGGGGTGGGTGTATAATGTTGGTACTATTGATGCCAAGACTCTCACAGATGCTTTGGAAGATGTGCATGCTCTTACGGGCAGGGTTAAAAATCCATAATTGCCGGGGTCAGTGCTATGATTGTGCTGCAAATATGTCTGGATCAAAACTGGTGTCCAATCCCACTTTTTGCAAAGAGAACCATGGGCTCTGTTCACCCATTGTTATGGGCACTCCCTCAACCTTGCTGTTAGTGATGCACTTAAAAACAATAAAGTGTGTAGGGATGCCTTGGATGTGGCTTTTGAAGTGAGTAAGCTGATTTGTTTCTCCCCAAAATGAAGTGCTGCCCTTCAAGACATAAAAGTGTCTAATCCAATGGAAGGTGAAGGCCCTATGCCAACAAACAGCATTCGATCGTTTTGCCCAACAAGGTGGACAGTCAGAAGCAGTATATTAAACAACTACGAAGCACTGAAGCAATTGTGGCTGGAATGCTTGGATTCTATGCTTGATCCAGGTGTGAGGGAATGAATCATTGGAGTGAGAGCACAGATGCAATGCTTTGATTTAGTGTTTGGCTTGGATTTGAGCATGAAGATACTGAAATGTAAGTAGAACATTACAAAGTTGATCAATGTCAGCAGCTGATGGGCAGGAGGTGGCAGAATTAACTGTGTGAACTTTACGGGGCACAAGAGCAGTGGAGTATTTCATGTTGTTTTTTGAAGCAGTTAAAAAATCCAGTGACGATATGGTACAGAACTACCAACTCTTCCTAGGAAACGAAAAGCCCCTATTCGTTTTGAAGATGGCACTGGTGGTGGACTCCATCCAACTGTGTCAGTTGAGGATCATTATCGTCTGCAGTACTATGAAGCCCTTGATGGCACCATTGCTGGAATAAAGAATAGATTTAATCAGCCTGGTTATATTATGTATAAAAGTGTAGAAAATTGGGACAGTTTCCGCGAAAATTGCCCCACGGTTAAAATGTTATAAAAATGCATCGCGTTTGAATCGCTATAACTTCCCAACGAATAATGCTATCGACTTCCTATTTTCAACACTTCATAGTGAAATGGTGTATTATGAAGTGTTGAAAATAGGAAGTCGATAGCGTTATCCGTTGGGAAGTTATAGCGATTCAAACGCGATGCATTTTTATAACATTTTAACCGTGGGGCAATTTTCGCGGAAACTGTCCCAATTTGCTTCTCAATGCTGCGAACAAAACTCCCTTTGAGGCGCATTTCAAGCAAGTTATCGATTTATAAGATGACAAATCTTCTTTCAGCTCAGCTACAAGTTTTTAGCATAGCTATCAAGACTGAAGCAATTGGCACAGTAACACGCACTTCAGTTTCACTTCGTGACTGTATTCAGTTCCTACGTGATCTTTCACCAGCAAAAAAGTTAGTGAAATTTGCCATCTGGCTAAATTGGTGCTAGTTATGCCAGCTATTAATGCTGATAGCGAGAGGTTTTTTTTTTCCGAGGAGATCTAAAAATTCAGAATAGCCTTTAATAGTTATCATTCACTAGCAGTATTCATTTTGCTAGTATTAAAATTCCTAGCCTCCACCTCCACCAACCACTGCCGGTTGTATATAACTTTTTTTTTGAATTGTACACATATTAAAAGGCCTCCTGGCCGTCGCTTTTTTGCGTAGTTTTTGGAGTTTTTTTTCAACGCAAAAAGCGTTGGCTTCTGGGGCTCCGCCCCAGGCCCCGATGGAGGAGCTTACAGTGCTCCCCCATACCCCCTTGCTGGGCGGGAGGGGTGCCCACCTCCCGCACGCAAATTCCTAGATCCGCCCCCGTAGCATGCGGGACCAATGCTGAACAGCTTCCATCGCCCCTGATTTGCATGTCACAATGTTTGTGAGTGTGGGTACTATCATTACCAGGCAGGTTTATTGTATGCCACATACATGTATAACCATGCATTTGGTAAGTGCAAAGTGTACTGTGTACTTGAGTGTGTGAGAGTATGCCATTACGATGAGGCATAGGTCCATGTGTGCAACAATGCAAGCGTGTGCATAAGTGTGAGCCAGCACGAGCGCATGCATGTTCATCCACTATGTGTGAGCTGTAAGAAATAATCACTTCAATCGTAGCCGAGTGGCGAGGCAGGAATAAGACAAGAATGTTAGCAAGGATTATGGCAAATTGGAAAGCTTTATACACGACTAGAGGATTATGCGAGTGCTTAGCAAATAGCCTTACGCGCGCCTTGTTGAATACTGCCATGGGAGGCGCAAGATTACTGCAACCATTGGACTTCCTTAACTTAGTACTGTCATCTTGCAAAGTGAGAAGTCTTCTTTCTTTTTTTTTTTTTAAATTCATCTACCCACATAAACTTACTGCCTGGCCGGGTGAAGAAAAATAGTTGCAAACGGCTAGCCGAGAGGCTAGCTTAGTTTAAGGCGGAGAATGGGTGGAGAATGGGCGGAACAAGAAGTTATCGAAATATATTGTGGAGTGGAAGAACAGAACGTGGGTTGCATGCAATAATTGTGCGAATCAAGCTGGAGAGGAGAAACTCAGCTTGCATCTTAGCCAAAAAAAAAAGAGTGGACCTACAAGCATTATTGTATTTTTCTGCTATGAGCCTGGCCATTCTTTTGTACATGGTTGTGGCTATCGGATCAGTACTCTATTACTTGTAAGTTGTATTGCTGTATGTACTGTTTGCGGTCCAAGTATTTTGAGATTGGAAAACCCAGTACATTTTCCTGCCTAGCGTCACAGTCCAACATTTCAAAGACATGCAAAGGTCGGCGTTTATAGTCACCTATCCAACTCCGTTGTCAGATGCGTTCCTCTTGAGGTGTATTAACTTTATTGCTAATAACGAATCTGTCACAGCATGGAATAATATAGTAAGTGGTTTTACATATCATGCACTGTTTTACATAATTATATTTCGATTATTCTTTGAAACATATTAACAAAGCAGTTAAAATAACACTGTACATCACACAGGGTGAGAAATGTAAAACGTATTAAACACCCACAATGCACCCTTAATCATATGTCAATTCCTTGATTGAATCTTCACATATATGCCATTCTTAGGCTGCAAGGTCAGCCCTGCGACAACAGTTTGGAGAGGTACCTGCATTGGAGACGAAGATAATGCAGAGAAATATCCACCCTTATCATTCTCCAGTCTAGAATCCACCCTGACAGCTAAAAGGCAGCTACAAAAATGTGGCATTTACTGCATGCAACTGATCTGGTTTTGGTCATGTTTCAGGTTATTGAAGGATTGACTCAGTTAGTAATTGCATGTCTTAGGGTGGTGCATGCATTTAAAAACATAATTATTTTTTTTTCAATCATATATGGTGGCACTTGTTCTCTACACCATAAGAGAACATAGTGTTACAAAACAGCTTTCTGTCATCTTCAACAGCACATATTAAACTAGTCTGACTATACAAAAATATGCAACACTCCTTGGTTCAGCCATGAATTAAAATAGTACAATGCTCTTTACAGCATGCTGCTATGATAGCAAGGTCACAGATGTAGGCATGTCAAGTATCCTAGACTAAAACAAAATGTCCTACACTAGAGTACCCAAAATAAATAAAGCCTATTTGCAATGAGCTTCCGTGTGACAAGCAATCTTCGTTGTACAATAAAATAGCGCTGGTGTATTCCTGACCAACATGATGAGAGCTATTACTGGTCAATCCAATCAAAACTCCCAACTGCATGATAAAAATGGAATAATCTGGTCTTCAAAACAATGCAATTCAATACCAGTCCACATCCTTAGTTCAGCATATGGACTTGTGTCAGTATGTTGGCACCACAGCTAATAACAAATATTAGATACCGCAAGATCAAGATTACGTGTTATGTTTTTTCTACTCTACCTGGCACATAAAAATGTTATTCAATACCCACCTCAGTTTCCAATGCTTGCATAAACTTGTACTTCTGTAGTATGCTGATGAGGGCCATCTTGACCTCCATAAGAGCAAACCTCATTCCAATGCAGTTGTGTGGTCCCCAGCCAAATGGCAAATGGCACAACTGAGGTCGCTTTTCTTTCTCCTCAACAGAAAATCTAGGGCAACGGGTACTGTTCATTATACACTATATGTTTACATAACCTTATGTAGTATACCGTTCTGGCCTGAAGTTCATAGGATCTTCCCATATCTTCGGATCTTGGTGTATGCTCATGACTGGTACTATAACAGCAGTTCCTTTGGTATGTCAATTCCACCAAGCTGAATGTTTTCTGTGCACATTCTCCCAACGCTGGTAATATTATAGCAAACCAAAAAAAAAGAGGGGCACTATATTGTATAGATCATATGGAATATGCAAACAAGTATCCTATCTCTGAGATTTTTAGTATGACGAACTGCACTATGATTGCCTTACATATGCACACTTACGCAAGAGGTGCAGGGGGAAATATTCTAAGACTCTCCTGAACCACCATGTCTAAATATTCAATATTGTGTGTTGCTTCATAGATGCCAGTGGAAATCTAAAAGATTGGTAGAGATTGTTTTTCAAATCAGACATGGTTTTAATCATGTAGCAATTTACTCACAGAATGATCTTTGAAATAGTTATCCAATTCTTGGCACAACTTTTCTTGCACATCAAGATTTATAGCAAGCAAGTAGCTTGTGTATGCCAAACAAGATGATGTTTGTCTCATATCCAGCAATCAAAAATGTCATGCAATGCGTTATGAGATCGTTATTTGAAAAAACAGTAGATCTTGTTGCATTCTGAGTGCTGCCATTTTCTGTTTCCAAATCAAGCAGTAATTGCAAAAAATCATTGTGCTGTAAATAAGGAGACATTAACATAACACATTGCCCGTGGTGTGCACAATCACACAATTACACATACAAATGTGCATTGATTGGTAGATATATCTTTATCCCCACATCCTCACTAAGCTAGGTTGCAAACCAGAAAAGGTAATGCAGTGCATAGATATGCAGAATTTGAAGAGAGAGTGCAAAATATACTCTCCCATATATTTGGGGGTATGGGGAAAGGATATGAAGCTAGGTTCAAAATTTGCTGCATGCAATAGTATCTTTCCAAAGAATATTCAGAAATTTGTGGGGAGATTTTGTAAAACAATACAACTCTAAATATGCAATTGGCATAAAGTATACATTTTCAATTTCACTTGAATGTTAAATAGCAGATTAAAACCTGTATAAGTGTGAGGTTTGTTCAAATACAAGTGTAGTAGAGTACAAATGGTGAAACCATCAATGCCACTCTATGCTTCCATGGATGGAAAGAAGGCATCACATGTAACCTGGCAATTCACTGTAATGACGATGGTGTGGCCATACCTGTATGCCAATAATAGTATGTAACAGTAATGAATGCAGTGCTTAGCAACTTAATGCAGTGCTTAGCAACCATACGCATTATACTTCCTTGTAAACAAATCATGCCAAATATAAATCTTATCAGAGCACAAAATACATCTTGAATAATATACTTATTATGTACCTGCACACTGTGTTCTTCTTCATGTCTTCTTTTTATTAGTGCCTTAGATGTTTCATACAAGAATCGAAATGATTCTTCCAAAGCTTTGGGCAAGAAGTATGGGGCCAGGTGACCAACGAATGGCAATTGAGCTGTGAACAAAGATTTTTTGTTAAATTTCCACAATTATAACCTTGAAATATGTACACTGCTGACTACACTTTTAATGTCAATTTTGTGTCAAATCTACTTGTACATAATAGCACAGAATAGTAGACAAATAAGCTAATAGTGTGAACCCATACTCTTAGATGCATTATAAATTAAAAAATTACTTGCATGTGCACCCATTATCTGCATTAATGGAATTGATGGCTAGTGGCTAGGTGGATGTGTTATCCATGTTCAACTTGGTTACACACCCATGCAGCATTTCAGTAGTGTAATACGCATACATGTATCTCCCAAAAGTATGCATCTTTTACAGCCATAAATATGAATAAATAAATACTATAGTAATGCAATTAATCGTAACCAATGCTTGCACACAGGCCCACATAAATGCTGCCGTCACTCGGGTAAAACCGATATATTAAAGCAATGATCTCTTGTGCTTAAGCAATGGAAAGCTTCAGTTTTAACTATGGTGCTGTGTGGGGACTAGCCAGTTATACAAATAAAAAAGTACCAACATTCATTTCATAGGTTAGACTGAGCACACCACCGACTGGCACAATGTACTTTCTTTCTTCGTAATTTGGATGCTTACTTAATGACTCATAATGCATGCAGGCAAATCAATTTTTACATTTTAGGGCAATAATTGTAAAGATATCAGGTGCTCCACTATCTGTTCGCTGTGCATCAAAAAATGTTCTTGCTGATTTAAGCAGTGGGTCCATTGATCTTTCACTTGAATTTAGCTCCGTCTGTCTTCCGAATGCTACTGCAAGGATGCTCTCCATCGTGAAGACACCTAAATGACTACAGAAAGATTATTTAATCAATCATGCCTGAGCTATAACTTCAGTGTGCACACCGTTGACTAAGCATTGCATTGTATCAGATCATACTGACGTTCCTTCTGTTTCCTACACTGGACAAAAAAATGGCTTTACTACGTCTGAACGCTGTGTAAATTTATTGCAAACGTGAAATATCATCACTTAAACTCTATTGTAAGCTATAAACTTCCACATGTACTTACTGTAAGTAATGTCAGGGAAACACTCAGCAACACTCTCCCTATGTCCCTGAAGCTTTGTGTATTGGCACCAGTCTTGTTACCATGACGGCTTTGTCTAGGTAGCTTATGTAAATACGTTCCGACACAGAATAAATAATTAAAAAACATATCCACAGTCTGAATTGTTTTCCTTTTTCTTTAGAAGTTTGTTTTTGTGGCAAAATGTTTATTCAACTGCAATGCGATTTGTTTATTTAGCTTCTTTTCCTTTGTTTATTTAGCTTCTTTTCCTGATTATATAACATACATTGTTCAGTGTCGCACCGATTCGTTGAGATCAGTGGCTAGGGCCATTTTAGAGAGGGAATCAGACAAACACTAACAAGAGTTGCACCACCACCACCACTTCATTCCGGGTAAATACGGACACGGTTAAATATAGTTTAAGGTACTTAAACTGAGTTAACCCGGCTGCTGACAATAGAGGAAATCACGTGATGGAATGGTTGGCTGTAGTGCGCATGCGCATAGCATAGACGCGCGCATTCGTAGCGTTCAGCGCCGGTGAGATTTTTTTTTGTTTTCTTCCATTATCCATATAAGGACGATGTGAATTTAGGGCGGGATATAGAACGGTGCAAGTGGGTGGTGCCATATCACCACACACCATGCCGCGTTGCGTGCTACCCCCCCCCCCCCCCCCCCCCCCCCCCCCTGCCACACCTAGGCCGATGTGTTCAGTCCAGAAGTGCAGCGATAAAGAGGTCCAACACGGTTACGTACGCTAACAACCTTGCCAGGACCGTTTTAAGGTGTTCTACACTTTAGAATTTGTAGGCCCACCCTGCTCCAACTGAAACGCACTCTCAGAACTATTTCTTGCATGTTTTTGTATATATACGCGCATATTTAATTTTACGCCTATGGGCGTATTAAAAATAAATAATTAAATTTGTCTGATGGTTACACGCGAAAGGGGACGCGAAATATGAGGAGCCCTAAAAGTAACAATGATATAAAATTAAAAATAATTTGCCGGCACAGTGCTGATGTACCTAATGAATAAGATGGCGCTAAAGCTTGCGGTATTGGCCGTACAGCACGTGAGATTTCGATCTCTGCGAATGTGCAGCCGCTGGTCACGCTCAATGCAGTTGTGTGTCACCACGAGAGAGCAGTGTACCGCGTGGGCTCCCCACGTTTGATCACTTGCTGGCACCTCCAGCGCACTGGTTCAGTGCTTACGCTATTGGCATTCGATCGAGTCGACGGTATAATGGTGTTGATGATTTGCCAACAGAATTATGGGATCGTTTACCGGGAAAAGAAACCTAGCGCATGTTTTTTCAAGATTTCAACTCTTATTTTTATATTCTGAAATGGCCTTTATAGTCTCGTACCCAGACCCGACTGACGTAAGCATTATCACATAATGTATAATGCTACATTATACATTATGCGCTTACGTCAGTCGGGTCTGGGTACGAGACTATGACCTCTACGCATTGCTGCTGAGATCTGTCAAGGAGTTGTAAGGCGCTGAATTTTTCATTAGCCATACATGTCATATTTCTATCGCACGTACTGGAACGCAAGGTGAGGATATGCACTGATGTCACGTAGTTTGCCGATAGTTGTTAATATGGGTTACACACACACACACACACACACACACACACGCACACGCACACGCACACGCACACGCACACGCACACGCACATACCACACGCACACGCACACACGCACACACATATAAACACTCACACACACACACACACACACACACACACACACACACACACACACACACACACATTCACAACCTATGCCATGACAATGCCCCGCGGCACTATACAGATAAATATCCCACAGCATATACGCATTCAGTTGACAAGGCCCCCCCCCCCCCCCCCCCTACTACAACCTCTACTAGACACAACCTGCCTCATTATATGCTAAGGATCACTGCTTAGTTGGACACAAATGTTTGACTGCTCGCTACTACTGACAAGCAATGGTATAACATGATTATCAAAAAAAAAAATCCACCAATGGGTAATAGCCACAAGCACATGTCAGGAGATCTGCTGTCATTCTATTGGTCATCTGAGATTTTGGCTGTGCACGTACGTGCCAGTTTAGCAATCAAACTGACACCAATTTACATAACCACACCGTGGTCAGGTTACCACGTGGATTAAAAGGAAGAACGTAGTGTGCCTTCGCATCAGGTGAAAGCCCAGAATAGTGTTCAGAAACAGCTTGCATAGGAATTGTATTCTATTTATAGCACTGTTTACGTACACAAGTGACGTAACTTACGTAACTAAACAATACATGCAAGTAAATTCCATATCATTAACTCCTTCCATGGGCTTCTTGGTGCCATGGCTATCATCCTCTCTTGTGCCACCCTTTAGGCCATCTGTCATCACAATCAGGAGTCCAGCAGGGTGATCACCTGGGCCCTTTATTTCTTTCTTGGTCTTACAAAGATCACAGTGGCTATTGATGCAGACAATGATTGTCTTGCACTGCTTTTTAACGCTCAATTTCTAGATGATGGTGTGCTAGCAGGTAGGAAATCAGCTATCCTCCATGCTCTATCTGTAATAGACACTCTTGGATCACCACTGGGCCTGCACAATAACTTGTCTAAATGCGAGCTTTTCAGCCAAAATGGCATCAGCATGTTCCTATCGGGTATGAAGGTCTCCCATGTGCTGCACTTTGTCATCGTTGCTACCCCCATTGAGGACTACCTTTCAGTGCTAGTTATATTGCCTCCAAGCATACTGAGGCCATGAAGTTGTTGTCAAGGCTGGGGTGTGTGGATGTTATTGTAAGTTGCAATTGGTACATTTTGCTACAGCAATACTAACTTCTGACCCCCACTGCAGTACCAATATCTGATTTGGCATGGCAGCAGGCTCAGCTCAGCTTAAGCCATGGTGGTTTGGTATTCTGCTGCTGTTTCTCTCCACTCTTCGGCTGCCTACATTGCCTCTCTTTGTTTTTCTGGTTTGGGTAATAGGGATCATAAACAACTTTCTCGAGTGATTGATAATTTCAACAGTATTGTTTCCCCATCCAAGACAGTCACTGTGGCATCCATTTTGGCATCACCCAAGCAGCATCGAGCACTATCCCAGCAGATAGAGGATCATCAGTTCTCACTACTTTATGAAGCACCAACAGCCACAGACAAGGCACGCCTTTTATCTACGTCAGCCCCCCCTCATGCTTCATCTTGGCTGTTAGTCATCTGCCCACAGAAAATGGACCTCCATCTCGACCCTAATGAGTTACAGACAGCAGTTAAATGATGGTTAGGGGTGGATACTGCCAGAGAAGCATCGTGCTCTTTATGTCCAGACGCACATGTGATCGGCACGGCAATCATGCTGCCATTTGCAAGTGAGGTGGAGATGTGGTATCTCACCACAATCACCTGAGTGACCGAGTACTTGAATTCTGTTGCTGTGCCCACCAGGTGGTGAGGGTGGAGAAAGGCAGTGGGTCTCACACCTTATCACAGCCGCAACCAGCTGACATACGGACAGAGGAAAGCATGTTGTCTTTGACGTGACTGTTACATCCATTTGTTTCCATTCTCCCTGAAGCAAGCATATCAGTGGAGGCAGCAGCACTTGAGGTACAGGTGTGAAAACACAGAGCCAATGACCCAGCTGGGAGGGGTTTGTGTCCCACTTGCTGAAGAAACTAATGGCAACTGGAGCAAAGAAACCTACGCCACCTTCTCCACCTCACATCATGCGTTGCCACCATGTCTTACTGCCACAAAAACCAAATCTTGGGTGAATTATATATCAGGCTAAACTTCACCCTCGTCTGAGCCATTTCAAGGGCGATTCTGGGTATATGCTTACCCATCAAAGACGATTTACATTAGCACTATAAAGAGTGTTTAAATGTATTCTGTAGTCTGTATATAATAATTTATAGGCAGTGTAGGTATATAGTTAACAACATTGTGTATTCCTTTGTAGTCTAGTTGTAGCAAAAAATAATACACAAGAAAATAAAAATATATCACCAATACACAACTGAGGAATGGTTCTTTCAGAGGGCCTAAAAAGTATTTCCACTCAGCACAATCACAAATGTATTAAGAATTGGATAGACGGAACATGCCAGATTTTTTCTTCGATTCTACCATAAACAAGAGTATATTATTCATATACATAATTAGAGAAATGGCAAACAATAAACATCTAATTCCAACTGTGCATACAGTAAAAAAGTTGTAATGTGAAGGACTCGAGATTGTGGTTTCAACAGTTTGAGGATATTATCAAATACTTTTCAGGTGAGCTTTGCATTAGTATATCTGTAATGTGGTCATAGTCAGCAATAAAAAGGCTATAAGAGAACCATTGTGCAGGAAGCAGATGATGTCACAGGTAAACCAGCTTTGATTGCTGACCTTAGCCTACTAGGATGTGGCAGTCACTGAGACATTGCTAGATGGTCGTATCATAAACATTGATGCCCAGTCATAAGCCAGCCACACTGTTGATGCCATACTATGCTAGCAGAACAGGAAAGGAAATAAAAGCATTCAGTTGTCGAAGGAAGAGATGCTTCATTCATTCCCTTAATTGTCGTTTCTGTCAATGGGTCTTAGGCTATGCATGATGCTGATGTCTGGGTGATGATTGCAGTGAAGTCTGATCTGAAGTCATGGGATGGGTTTGTATCAGGAATGCATGGTTTGTGGTTTATTATGCGCTAGTCAAATGGAAGAATGGACATTAGCATGGAGTTGGTGCAGGCCTTCCTATTTTTATTCGATTATGCAAAACACGTAACATTTCTCTGAGATTTCGATCCTTGTGAAATTTATGCTACATCTATATATTATGCAGGTGTATGGGGTTTTTGTACTTTTATTTGGATATATTGTATCTATGATGTAATTTTTTTGTTACTGAAGATGTAAAAATCTCAAAACCACATTGATTATTTCAGGTTGCTTGCAAAGTGGAACTTTTATGCAATCTCACACTGCATGGCTGCTTGTGGCATACTTCAAAGCATCTCACACTAATAGCCAGTCTGCAATACCTTGTATCCAATTAAGTCCTCAGTAGTCATGGTATGCTCCAGAGACCTCTCTTTAAGAGCAGTTCAGCACTACCCACACCATCAAGGGAACAAACACTGAGGTATAATCACTACATTCCACAGTCAGCTAGCACCCTAGCTGCACATGAATATGCTCTGTAGCGAGGAGTGCTTTGGTTAGTGTTGTGGGATCACTACTAAGAGCAGTTACATTGCATGCATATGTGGTGAAGAGGTCTGGTTTGGCATTGTGGAGTACAGAAGTGAGGATTGAGGTATTAATGTAATGCATCCTTACATGTAGGTTTTTGTATCCTGAAGAAGATGACAGTTGTTGGAGTTTCATGAAGGAGAACGTCTGTGTACTATTAATTTTAAGCCTCTAGCCAAACTAGTAAAAGAGGAAGATTCTCTAATTACTGGAATCTAAATCCAACGTTGCAAAGGCTTATAGTTTGTGGGATAATATCTCCTATCTTTTGTAACTGTTTTTTTTACAGCCATTGTAACAAAAAATTAAACATTTTGGCATGTTAAACGTCAGCTTCATTTTCAATTCACCGTTACTTGCATAAAGACTGCTAATTTTTTGGTAATGAATCAGATGGTTACTATTTTATTTGAGATGCTGCAATCTGGCTTGATAGAGCTTTCTGGGGAATGGAACATTTTGTGTCCCTTAGGCGTCCCTTTTTAGCTGCGCAAGGTTCAGTATTGCATTGCACAACCACAAGCATTTAAATACAAATATGATGTATCAGTTTGTCCCTTTCCGAGCTTCAGAATAATCTTGCCATTGGTTACATATGGCAACGTTTCCATCCATATCAAGCATGTATACAAAGTCACATTTGTATCTTAGAAGGTTCAGACTGGATGTTTAGTAATGGAATAATCCTACAATCCTTACCTAATTAAATAATACAATCAGTCGAGGGGGGGCAAAAAACAAAGTGGAAGACACCATCCTCCAACTTTGAAGAGCTCATTGAGAGCATCACAAATATGCTATTATTTTTTGCAGGGGGGTCTAGGAAAAAAAGTTATGAGGTGTCAAAGTTTGGGGGGGGGGGGGGAAGGGTCTATGCCTTAAATGAATTTTTTTTTTTAATTCATAACATTTATTAAAAAAAATAAATACATCATACAATACAACACACCTATATGTACTTAAAGTCTTTACGAAAGTGAAGACGACCTAGCCAGTAATGCCCTAGCGTTGGCCCTGACCAGGCCAATACTTAGTCTTCCATAAAGCCCAGACACCGCAGAAGACTTGGGACAGCCTGTTCGAGTGGCAATCCGCGTGGCGAGTCTGTCAAGACATCTACCAGCTTCTTCTCCCCAACAACCATACGTCTCCACTGATAAGGGGATACAGACCCAGCCCAGACGACTGCATTTTTCGTCGTTGGCGACATGCTTGCGAACTTCAGCAGCCGACGCAGCAAACCCAGCCATCACACTCGCTTCATTCAAAGTAGAAGGATTTAGCGCTGATGTGATGGTGAAATCCAATGCGGCAGGTTTGCCAAACTCCCAATTAGGCAGCAAGATGTCTGCGGGGCGTGTGCGGCTTCCCTCAACATCCAAGCCACTACCTGCCTCTATTTGACCTGCAATACAGGCCAGCTTACACGATTCCCAGAAGGTGTCACCCAGAGAGTTGTGCCTGAAGATTGAGTCGCCTCCACTTTTACAAGTAAGAGCATGGTGACCCAGGGGGTCTAGGGCGTGTGATGGACAGAATGAACAACTGGAGCCGTTTTGAGAGGTGTCTAATCCGAGCCACCATTTTAGAGCCATCTGAAATTCAGGAGGATCGAGGTGTAAGTTCTTGTGGGGAGTTGGCATAACTGAAAGCCAAGCTGAGGCATGGGGAGAGGACACCGAGAGGAGCCGGGCACAGTTAGCCGGTGAAGAAGTATGGTCAAATTATTTTTTTTGCAATTAGCGGACAACATCATACAGTTCGTAGTGTTCATAGGTTTTTTATGCGTGCGAAGATATGGTTTAAGTCAACTATCTGCCCAGTAGCGCGATTCTATATTATTATTTGTACGGAAATTAGCCGGTGAGGGCCAACTGTACTTATCACGTGATTGAGGCTAATTTGCAAAACCACACACTTTCATCATGAATATAACTATTTGCGATCGTTGCAACGCACAGCTTCAAATACCGCTGATAGACGAGATCAATGTACTAACAGACCAATACCGTGTCCAACCTGTTCTGTATCTGATGTACCTAATGCGTATGTCTGGAGCTACCACTGGCTAGACCATATGCAGATAGCAGCAAGTTTCAGCGGAGCAGATAAACAAGTTTGCAATAAGCAAAGATGAATACGTGGGGGTTTTGGGCAAGGAGCTTACTGCCAAGAAGCTGAAGGAGGAATTCTTGCTTCTGAAGACGGACATGCTAATGGAGCCTCGGATCTCTTTGTTTTGGAGCAAGTTAATGCGAGAGGAATGGGAATAACTACAACTATTTATAAGCGCAATGCGGCAATGTGTAGTATATAGTGTATCTATGCAAGTTTGTGCGCGATTGCATTCTTATTATTAATAGAGGTGCGGTCAATTGTCGATTACGTAATGATTTTTAAGAGGCGTGGTCTAAAATGGGCGTGTTTGTAGGCGGAGGGGGGGGGGGTTGACCTGGACCTTGATTTTAAGAATTTTTGGGATGGTGTCTATAACTTTTTTTTTTGCCCCCCCCCCTCGCAATCAGTTCACATTTTTGTCATGATTGCAATTATTATCAATATGTATTACAAGGCTTGAATGATTGATTAGTACATTGAACTGCAGTTACAATGATCGTTGTAACCATGGAAATTAACCGCTGCTGTACGTACGCTAGCAATCAGGGATGCATTAACAAAGCTGTATATTTTCATGCAGTACATTGTCGATCAATATATTCACCCTAACCTCATCAAATACACACTTAGCTACTACACCTTTTGAATTCTGATATCACCTTTTAATGTTGATTGACTCTCCATTGTCTGCAAACTGTTTCAAGATTGTTTGAAGCTTATCCACACATGTTTGGATAATAGGGACCATCTGATAACCAATAAAAGTAGTTATTACTTTGGACAGTTGTATATAATGTGTGCTTGAATCGGTTGAGTATTATTACATAAATGACACATTAAAAAAAAGGTATTACAATGGAGAAAGTGTCATTTAGAAACTTTTACTTTTACCTGTTTCAGTTTGCCTCCAGTGAATGTGGGTGAAATAGCTTGACGAGAATTCTTCCAATTTTCCCCTTTGCTGACTAGTAAACCAGGTGGGAGATCAAATTTTTCATCTAAACCACGAACACGAAACTCCTGGTGCAGGTAGGGATGGAACTTATTAATCAAAGTAATAGTACTCACAAACATCGTATTTTATCAGACCATGTTGCCAAATCATATTTATTTCATTTCTTTCTTTTTTCAAAACTCACATACGCAGGGCTTTAAGGCAAAGATTGTATTTCTGAGAAATATTTGTGCCTTACATCACACATAAATCTATAATGAAATGCCACTAACTACATAGACCAGTAGTAACTCAAGTGTGGATGAACATGGGTGGAACTGCAGATTAAATCCATTACTTGATGTGTAGCTGTGAAACATTGCTAGTGCACTTCTCCCACAGCGTATGTCTCTGCTTTGGTTCATAAAAAACAAACAATACATGAAGTAAACCCATTGCCAGAAATAGGTTTACTTCATGCATCCATTGTTTCACCAAATCACATGTTCCATTACCATGCAGAGAAATCGTGACTTTGTATTTCTGAGAAATTGTGATATGGATCTGTAACTCAGGCTAGGAATGTGATCAGTTCAACAATTCTACTTTCACTGGTGCAATTGACTTATTTTGCTAAGAGAAAGTGTCACAAAGAGATTGCCTGGAACCCTGCAACAATATCTTGGCTGATCCAAATTGCAATCAGAATTTACTTAGTATAATTAAATACATAAATAAAACCTGGCCTGGCAACATGACCATTGTGAAGTGCAGGCCCCTCCATCCACACAGTGCTAAAGCTATTTTCATGAACTCTGGACATATTAGCAACATGTATGATATTCAGTGTACCAGTACATGTAACAATACAATGCATCTCCTCCAATCTCCTTGCAGTGCCATAAACCCCAATGTGCAATATGCATATCACAAAAAACCCTTAAACTTACAATACGGTCAGGGAATGAAACAAATTGCTTCACTAGCACCAATTTCAACAGTTCTTGATCTGCAATCACCATTGCTGGCATTGCTCCAATATAAAAGCTGTGAAATATATTGTGTTATGTTTCTCAAATCGACCAATCTACATGACTAAGGATTCGTATCATGTATATTGATAGTGTTTTTTGTTGTAATTCACTATGGATATATTTCCACTGACCTGGAAACAAAATGCATGGTGTCAGACATGATCAAAATAAATGATAATGGTGCATTGATATAATCCATCTGCCCTTACGAATAGCAGCTCATAAAAACACTTGTAAGACTATCACCCAATCCTGCATCTAGTGCCTCAAAAATCTATACCATGAGCAGACTTCAATAATCACTGCAGCTTCACAATGTAAGAGCATTTACTTCAAACTAGCCCACATACAACAGCCATATCCTAAGCAATCAAGTCGGCTATTGGGGTAGTAAGAATGAACAGTGAATGTCTCTTAGCCGTACTGAATTTCCATTCTAGTATAAATGCACTGTATTGTAGTAAAGTATGCTGTTCCTAAATATGTATTCTCAATAATCATGATTCAAAGACTATGACTAGTTAACTAGAAAACCAATCTTTGGCAGCCAGAAATATAGTACTCACAATATGTATGCTAACTATGACCAATGCAGTGATCACTTCAGCCTTTGATAATATTATGCACTTTGCCGTACCCTTTTGCGCAGTGTATACAATTATCCATCTACACTTCACGAATACATAAATCACATTAAACAAAAAAAGCACTTCAAACATGTATCACTAATTGATACTAGTACAGTGCATAACCACCACAGTCATAACCACCCCAGCGATAACCACCCCAGTGATAACCACCCCAGCGATAACCACCCCAGTGATAACCACCCCAGTGATAACCACCCCAGTGATAACCACCCCAATGATAACCACCCCAGTGATAACCACCCCAGTGATAACCACCCCAGTGATAACCACCCCAGCGATAACCACCCCAGCGATAACCACCCCAATGATAACCACCCCAGTGATAACCACCCCAGTGATAACCACCCCAGTGATTGATAACCACCACAGTGATACAGATGAATGCAACAGCTAAGGAATATCATGTTCTAGTTCAAATCTACTAAATAAGCATACCTTTCTTTTTGATAAAAGGGTAAGTTTAGAATAATGAAAATTACATGCAACAAATACAAAATGGGTTCAAAAACTCACCCTGAAACATCTCCATAGGTGTCACGTAGTTTTTGCATCATAGCAAAATGATCCTGCATGTATGATATTATAGAAATGTCAATAAGCATATACAAATCAAAATACAATGCTCAATATTGATAATAACTTGATGTGCTAAATGTAATGTATATGTCAGTATTTACTAGTGACAATACGAAATTGTATAATCTTGCAAATCATTATCAAATTTTATGAAATTCATCTACATTTTGAAAGGCAGATTACCAATTTGCAAATTGTATATAAATTGATCAGTTTAGTCAATAAACATATTGGAATTGGAAATTTTCACTTCAGATTGGAAGTGGTTATAAATTTAAAACAATTTAATGCAATGTCCGTAATTCTCTTCGTGCAAATTCGCAGCACTGATTGATACTTATCTCTTGACACTACCCACAATTACATTATCCTGTGCGTGTCATGCGTAATAAGTAATTACCATGCATACAATGGATACCAGTACTGAATACTAGGTCGCTTTGCTGCCATTTCTAACACGCTCAGAATGTGATGATGTCATATGACCTCCCCTTAAGATATATGCCATTATATGTACTGTAGTACGATGCCATGAGCGAGTACACGCACACACACCCCCCCCCCCCCCCCCCCTCCACCCGGCCAATAATAAAAATTGCGCCTTCGAATCCAAGCACATACTAGTCTGATAAAGTCACATGTAATTAACACACACATTCACTAAGCACACGCACACCTACGCAAGCATCAAGGGTAACGAAAGGGAGGTGGGAGGTACAGGCCTAGGGTGCAGTGTTGCCGCGATTTATCGTACATGTATGCGGACGTGAACGGATAACATATACGACATCAAACTTTCTTTCCTACGTGCAGAGCTGCTTGAAAGAGCGAGTTTACCCATGTACCATTGTTCCATTTAAGCTAATGTTAGTTAATATGCATTTACTGAGCCTATAGTTGTAAAAAACTTCATCTTTTCTTCTGCAATATATTTTTGGCAGTTGAAAATACCCTTTGTAAGCAGATATTATGGAATCGCCTGACATTTCATGCAAGCCTTGAAATAATCAGAAAAGATTTTTCATGCCATCACCTCAAAGGTCATCGTTTACGAAAGTTTTTTCTCCGCCTTCAGTTATCTTGGTAATTCTTTTTCTATTTGATAATCAAGAGCATGAACTTCGTATAATCAGGTACTTCAGGATTCACATATCTGATCAGTAAAATCGCTACTGACGTAACAGTTGTTAATACAATAATTAAAAAGGAAGAATTATATATCATTATTAAAATATCGCAAGTGCGTCAGGGAAGTACTGAAGTCGGGGCGCGGGCAGTGAGGGCAAAAAAAAAATCCAAAACTACCGTGGCCAGTTATAATTATTAAGATTCACATAGGCCCTACAGCCCGTGCCGGCCTCTGGCACACACACACACATGCAGGCAGGCAGCGCACCCATCATATGACGCTTGCCACACAGAACTTACTTTTGCGAACTCCCGCGCATTGCCCCAAAATGGATGTGGAGTAGGTCCGTTAACTCCCATCTTCCTTAGAGCTCCATAAGGAGCGTACGCAAACCTGTGATTCAGAAGGTGCAAAACTGGAATACGGTACGAATCCCTCACTTGTAAATCAGAAAGGCAACCAAGAGTAACAAAGCCACAATGATCAAGTTCAGCATCTTGCTCTAGTTGATCCTAACTAATCGTGATGTGAGTAAGGTTGTGTAGTCTTCCGGTTCTTTTATATACTGCTATACACTGTGCACACTTTTATTATGCACTTTGCACCTGCGCTGCCATTCTTATTTGTATACGTCACTACAGTACAGTACCATCCGACCTACAGACTCCAATCTAGATTTCACACTAACGACATGTCCATTCATCCGGGAATAGTTAAACGGCTTTTGTGGCTGGACAATTAGAGAAGATACCGTATGAATCAAAAAGCACGTTTGGCGGGCCATTGATCATATATGCATGCATGCTCGACCTAATTTTATTGAAGCTAATGTAGCTCCCACAAACACCTACCAGTTTCTAGTAATAATATAATCCACGTGCATGAACTGCATTACTCTACATGTATTTATATGGCTATGCGCCGTTTCTTTAGTCAAACTTGCTTAGCGATAGGGTTCGGGAGTCAAACGCTCAACAGCACACATGGGGGAGCTTATACAACAGTGTGTAGCATATACTGTCCATTTCGTCCGCCCTACCAGACTCTCCTCAAATGATGTGATAATCTGCTAGAGCTGGTTACCTTTAGTTAAAGTCGGTTGCTGAGGAATGTGCTTATAGCTTCCAAGCGGTAAAATGAGTGTACGTGTGCAATCTATGAGCCGGTGTCTTAGGTATTACGGTCCCGGGCAATTTTCGGCCGAGCCCTAGGGAATATGGTCCTTCCTCCCAGACCCAACTCTATCATCAATGCACTGCCCTTAGACATGCAATTACCGATCAAGATTTCATATCAAGGCAAGGTCCATTTCTAAATTGTACCCCTTTTCATAGGCAGTTTGTAAGTGCACGAATGCTCGCCATAACTTGCTTTACAATTTGTGTATGCTTGTTTTGCTGTTTTTTGTTATTTGTATCTGTGTATTTAATCAATTCAATTCAATTCAATACATGCACCGCATATGTAGTTCAACAGGACTAGCTACCAAAGTAATGCTTCAACAGTGCTGAAACGAGCTTGTACACATGTACATATATGTAGTTCTCAGTTGCAATAGGATGCGGTTTAACAATAAATAGCGTGGCTTGAAATTCTTTTCATGTTCCCCTTCAGGATAGTAAGGTCAGTACTAGTATGCACCGATCTATGCACACTAAATAGTGAACTTAGCATGAAACACATTTATAGAGTAGCGCCATGCTACATTCCTCCATTGAATTAATTTTCTACTGCCTGCATGAAAGCCAATGCAAAGGTGTCACCACCAGCAATTATTGACATACCACTTCCTCACAGTTAGCTGCAGACTCACCTCGACGTTGCGTGGAGTGTGTGTGAGTGGGTGGTTGCAGGGAGGTAGTGATGTGTGTTTCGACATGTCCACGTTTAAACAATGCTCATGCACATACAGTAAATAGAATGGTCATTGTTTCTTGATGGCATGCAAGACATTAAGTCAATGTAAAAAGAAGGTACTACACATCACATAACATCACAAGTATGTCAAGTTTCTATTTTATTATGTGACACACATGCATGCGTGTGCACAGACACATGCAACATACCTCATCATACCAAACCATGGCAATTAACTCAGCAAGCTCTATATTGATTGCGTTTACTATTTATTTGTCTAAAACTGATTACTTTCTGATTTATTCGCGCGTGCGCGTCCATGCAACTGCTAGTCTGGGTCGAAAGTGCATTCCGAATTTCCGGCGTGCTTCCTTCTGGTGTCCATTTTATCCACGCCAACTATAATTACCTATTACGCACGAAGTGAGCAATTCAGCCTTTCTTGGATAGGCTATTTAATGTGGTACGGCGCCGAATGTGCCCCAAAATGGACCCTAACCTTGCAATTGTGCATGTGACATGTGTCGTGTTATATATAATTATTCTCCGGTCGCTTGTGCACATTGCGTTACTTGTCGAGTTGTCCTATTAATTGACGTGGGTGTGCAAATTAGCAGTTTGGATGCGCACCTGTATATGATAACGTTTAGTCTTACTGCTCATTATGTTGAAGCATATTTCAAGAGCACAGGATACGCACTTCCGTCCTAAGAATGATACACAGTTGAGGATCGCTTCAGTTCGTCCGATGAATCGCAAGTCTTGACCCGGGCCCACTTGCAAACGGTTGCACGTGGACAGACAGGATAATATACCCTCGTGCCTTGACGTAATGTTCTATTTCATTACGTCATGGCACGCGAGGAGCTCGAAAGAACTCAATAGTGAGTCAAAGTAGCGATCGGCGAAACTTTTATGCGGGTACAATTATGGTTTGAATAGAAATCCGGCTTGCATTACACAATCATAGATCAAATCTCCAGAACGTTCGGACAACCAACCATGTAATTCCCAGGGGCACTCAGCTAGCTATATGTAATCTCCTGCGGAGAGAAAGACAGATTTATGTAGTCCACCCTGTTTACAGCATGGCGCACAGCTCATCCATATAAGGAGTCGACATTATACATGGAGTCTCAGAAAGGATATATCCAGCTATGCAGCTGCATAATGGATGCCCAACATTCCACAGCTTAACATTCCAAAACTACTAACTTCTAACATGTACAACGGCGCGCGCATTCATTGAAATTTGTGTCACACGGAATCCCAGTTTACCCATTGCATCATGTTTAATACATTACATGAGCGGCATCTCATCATGACAGAGTTCAGTAGTCTATGAGTGAAAAGCCCTAGACCCGTCTTCTATGAGTGAAATGGTATCACCCCAAGCCCGTCCATGGTGCTCTAGTGCACATTGTTAACGTTGACATTACTGTTGCATCCAAGCCTAATTCAATTAATATGTTGGAAGCGGGCATGTGCCAGAAAGTTTCAGCTTGTATAGAGAACATACTGAAATTGATCCCATAAGTGTTGAGTTGGGCTGGCGATGCATACCATTGGCAGTGGAGAGCTATGGAGCCTGGGGACCAGAGGCATTGAGGGCCTTCTCACAGGTGGCTACTCGGTTAGCCATTCGTGGTAACACCCCAAAGTCTAAGGTAGTAGCAGAGCTATATGGCCACCTCAGCTTGTTATTGGTTAGAGCTAACACTCGATCAATCCTCATCCGCTCCTATCCCCAAACACCCCAACACGAAAATGAACTGTTTACGTAGTTTGTTTTGTGTGTCTGTGTGTTTCTATGTTTGTTGTCAGCTTGTTTATGTGAGTGTGTATTTATTCATTCATAAATGCACACATTTACATCATTAATCTTTTAATCATGATGATGATGATGGTGGTGGTGGTGGTGGTGGTGGTGGTGGTGGTGGTGGTGGTGGTGGTGGTGGTGGTGGTGGTGGTGGTGGTGGTGGTGGTGGTGATGATGATGATGATTATTATTATTATTACATGTAAAAGTAGCATATTAACAAAACATTTGTGCAAAACAGTGTAAATAACAATTTACATTATCTAGGATGAAAAATGTAAAGCATAAACCCCAACAATGCGCACTCTTAATTCATCATATGTCAATTCCTTGATTGAATCTTCACATATATGCCATTCTTCGGCTGCAAGGACAACCCTGGTACCTGCATTGGAGACAAAGATAATGCACATGCAGCATACAGAATAGTCACTCTTATGATCCTCTTGTCTAGATACGTATAAGAGGGCAGATTGCTCAAGCCAAAGTGACCCACATCAAAACTGCTTGTAAGTAGCACATTAATAGTACAGTTTGTAATAGTTTTTTTTTGCATGGAAGGATTAGTGGTAATGTCTCAAGGGGTCAGGATTATAAATGTCAACTTAATTTCTAAAATTGAAATATTTGCCTATGCCAGTAAATAAAAACAACTGCACTCATTTTCTCAGTTCCATCTTCACCTACATTTACACTGTCTCCTGTTCCTGGATCTCCAACTGCTCTCTTTGCTAACTGGTCTGCACCCATACCAAAGAATGGAATTATCACTGGGTACACTGTGTACTGTAACACTTCTGCAAGTCAAGCATATCCTGAGCAAGTGATTGGTTCAAATATTCCCACCATCAGATCTGTAGTGAATGGGACAACACTGGCATTAACATTCAGTACAGGACTCAACCCATACACACAGTATAGTTGTTATGTGACTGCTAATACATCAGCAGGAGAAGGAAGCCCTTCAGCTGTAATGATTGCCCAGACTGTTGAAAATGGTGAGGCTGATTCTAGCACAATACATATGATCTGTATTACATGATTTGTTGTTGATTGTGGTATGGTAAAGTTTATCATCCTTTGCGACAAAGGTATTACAAATCAGTGTGACATGGAGTATACAACTAATTAAAAACACTTTGCATGATATAGTTTTCTTTCTTTTTTTGTTGTGTAATTAAAGCACATGGTATTTGTCTTTTTATTCTCATTAAGGCTTTTTTTAAGTATTGGATTGTTAGCGGTCATTTGACATATTGTCGTGGTTCAAATTGGCATGCCACAATAGTTATGCTAAGGCTATTACTCTTTAAGCTGCATCTACATGCAGTAGATGACTGATTAAGGAATGAAGGGGCATTATCAAAGTATGCATTATAAAAATTCTTTTTATTTTCATTTGTGAACTTCTCTTTCTAATACACGGGTCAGCATTGCAATTCATAGGTGATGATGTGTTTTGCTAAGCATAGCTCAAATTGCTGTTAAGTGCCTTATTCGATTTCTATCTTAGTGATAGCTAGATGACTGGACTGTAATAAATGTTATAATGGCTCTGAACCCACACCTCTCCTGCTACATGCATAATGTATTCCTGCTGACAGCAATGGTTTTATACTTTCTCCATCAGTGCCATCGTCACCTCCTAACTTTATGTTAACTCCTGTTCCTGGCTCTCCAATTGCACTCCAAGCTAATTGGTCTGTACCCATACCAAGGAATGGAATCATCACTGGATACACTGTGTACTGTAACACTTCTACAAACCAATCTTTCCCTGAGCAAGTGATTGGTCCAAATATTCCTGCCATCAGATCTGTAGTGAATGGAACAACACTGGCTGTGACATTCAACACAGGACTTAACCCATATACACAGTATAGTTGTTGTGTGACTGCTAATACATCAGTAGGAGAGGGAAGCCCTTCTATAATAGCAACTGCCAACACAGTTCCAGGAGGTAAAACATTACGCATTAACCATATTCTATAATTATATTGGAGATGACAGCATTTATGTACTTCCACACTGCTGCATTAAACAAACACACACATACACACTAACACTCACACCAGTTGTGCAAAATCATATTTTTTACTGCAATCAATATGAGTAGACATATGGTTCTATTATAAATAACTGAACGAACATGCTATAGGTCATGTTGCTATGGATTGCCCTATTCTATTTGAAACATCATGATATCTATAGCATGTTGTGGTAGTTGACTGCACTGTACTGTAATACATTTATAATGGCTCTGAACCCTCACCAGCACTCCTCTTATAAATTGCAACTATTGTTTATTGCAACTATTGTTTCAAACCCTAGTATTTGCTTCCTGACAGGAATGGTATTGTGCTTTCTCATCAGTTTCGTCATCACCTCCTAACTTCACATTGACTTCTGTTCCTGGCTTTCCAACTACCCTCTCTGCTAACTGGTCTGTACCCATACCAAGGAATGGAATCATCACTGGGTACACTGTGTACTGTAACACTTCTGCAAGTCAAGCATATCCTGAGCAAGTGATTGGTCCAAATCTTCCAACCATCAGATCTGTAGTGAATGGAACAACACTGGCTGTAATATTCAATACAGGACTCAGCCCATACACACAGTATAGTTGTTATGTGACTGCTAATACATCAGCTGGAGAAGGAAGCCCTTCGGATATTTTTACAGCCAAAACAATTGAAGGAGGTGATTTTTAAATGTAATCTTGTGTGTTACTACAAGAATATGTATCGTATATAGAATCTGCCATGTTAGTAAATCTACAATTATACATTTATCAGCTGTTTGTAAACTACATTTATTTTGCACAACAATAGAGGTAGTACATCCTAATGTGTGTGTTTAATTACTGTGTTTTAAGCAGCATATTAAAATGGATTACTACATTGTGTAAAATGAACTTTATGCTGTCTTTTCTAGTTCCATCATACTCAACAAGCATTTGGTTATCTCCTGTAATTGGCTATTCAACTGAATTGTACATCAATTGGTCTGTACCCATACGAAGGAATGGAATCATCACTGGATACACTGTGTACTGTAACACTTCTATCAACCAATCATTCCCTGAGCAAGTGATTGGTCCAAATAATCCCACCATCAGATCTGTAGTGAATGGGACAACGCTGGCTGTAACATTCAACACAGGACTCAACCCATACACACAGTATAGCTGTTATGTGACTGCTAATACATCAGCAGGAGAGGGAAGCCCTTCAGCAATTGTGACGACCATAACTTTTGCAGGAGGTGAGGATTTGAAATCTAGTCTTTCCTATTTGCACAGTACATCAACTTTCAAATGTTTCTCAGTTGCAATAGCATGTACAACCATATTTTTGACACTAAGGGAATCAATACAGTGTAGGTTATTGTAAAGGACTCTGCCATTACTTGTGCATAACATCTGGCGACCAATTAAGTGATGCTGCATCCTATGTAATTGCAATTGTTCCCTATGCTCTGATGGTGTCATTTTGTGCTCAATGCTGTGTACCATTCATCACATTTGCAATGCAATTTATGGTATAAAAATCAAATTTTATTATACTTAGTGATCTCTTATATGTTGTGTTTTTAGTTAATTAATTGTTAAAAATAAAGATAATTCCAAATAAACAAATACTATAGTAGCATGAATTTATTAATGATTTGAATTCATTTTCAGCTCCATCGTCTCCATTAAATGTTTCACTGTCTTCTGTTATTAACCTTCCTACTGCTCTATCAACTAACTGGAATGCACCCATACCAAAGAATGGAATCATCACTGGATACACTGTGTACTGTAACACGTCTGCAAGTCAAGCATATCCTGAGCTAGTGATTGGTCCCAATATTCCCACTATCAGATCTATAGTGAATGGGACAACACTGGCCATAAAATTCAACACAGGACTCGACCCATACACACAGTATAGTTGTTATGTGACTGCTAATACATCAGTAGGAGAAGGAAGCCGTTCAGTCATTGTATTTGCAAGAACTGTTGAAGCAGGTAAATTTCTGTTTAGACAAGAAAGACAATTTAATTTGATAGTATTATTTAATTAACTTAAATCATTTATACAATATTGGTACCAGCAGCTATTATTCATGTAATAACCATACAGCAGCTTAGACGGCCATGCCTTAAGACCAGATGCAAATTTGTCAAAATCAAGGATTTAATTGTGTCATATTTATGTTAATATTTTGCACTTACAACACCTGGGGATAGATACGTATAAGAGGGCAGATTGCTCAAGGCAAAGTGACCCATATCAAAACTGCTTTTAAGTGGCACATTAATAGTACAGTTTGTAATAGTTTTTTTTTGGCATGGAAGGATTAGTGGTAATGTCTCAAGTGGACAGGATTATAAATGTCAACTTAATTTCTAAAATTGAAATATTTGCCTATGCCAGTAAATAGAAACAACTGCACTCATTTTCTCAGTTCCATCTTCACCTACATTTACACTGTCTCCTGTTCCTGGATCTCCAACTGCTCTCTTTGCTAACTGGTCTGCACCCATACCAAAGAATGGAATTATCACTGGGTACACTGTGTACTGTAACACTTCTGCAAGTCAAGCATATCCTGAGCAAGTGATTGGTCCAAATATTCCCACCATCAGATCTGTAGTGAATGGGACAACACTGGCATTAACATTCAGTACAGGGCTCAACCCATACACACAGTATAGTTGTTATGTGACTGCAAATACATCAGCAGGAGAAGGAAGCCATTCAGCTGTAATGACTGCCCAGACTATTGAAGATGGTGAGGCTGATTCTAGCACAATACATATGATCTGTATTACATGATTTTTTGTTGATTGTGGTGTGGTAAAGTTTATCATCCTTTGCGACAAAGGTATTACAAATCAGTGTGACATGGAGTATACAACTAATTAAAAACACTTTGCATGATATAGTTTTCTTTCTTTTATTGTTGTGTAATTAAAGCACATGGCATTTGTCTTTTTATTCTCATAAAGTTTTTTTTTTAAGTATTGGATTGTTAGCGGTCATTTGACATATAGTCGTGGTTCAAATTGACATGCCACAATAGTTATGCTAAGGCTATTACCCTTTAAGCTGCATCTACATGCAGTAGATGACTGATTAAGGAATGAAGGGGCATTATCAAAGTATGCATTATAAAAATTCCTTTTATTTTCATTTTTGAACTACTGCATTTGTCTTTCTATGGCTATACACGGGTCAGCATTGCAATTCATAGGTGATGATGTGTTTTGCTAAGCATAGCTCATATTGCTGTTAAGTGCCTTATTCGATTTCCAACTAAGTGATAGCTAGATGACTGGACTGTAATAAATGTTATAATGGCTCTGAACCCACACCTCTCCTCCTACATGCATAATGCATCAACATATTTTCCTGCTGACAACAATGGTTTTATACTTTCTCCATCAGTGCCATCCTCACCTCCTAACTTTATGTTATCTCCTGTTCCTGGCTCTCCAATTGCACTCCAAGCTAATTGGTCTGTACCCATACCAAGGAATGGAATCATCACTGGATACACTGTGTACTGTAACACTTCTACAAACCAATCTTTCCCTGAGCAAGTGATTGGTCCAAATATTCCTGCCATCAGATCTGTAGTGAATGGAACAACACTGGCTGTGACATTCAACACAGGACTTAACCCATATACACAATATAGTTGCTATGTGACTGCTAATACATCAGTAGGAGAGGGAAGCCCTTCTATAATAGCAACTGCCAACACAGTTCCAGGAGGTAAAACATTACGCATTAACGATGTTCTATAAGTATATTGGAGATGACAGCATTTATCTACTTACCACACTGCTGCATTAAATAAACACACACATACACACTAACACTCACACCAGTTGTGCAAAATCAAATTTTTTACTGCAATCAATATGAGTAGACATATGGTTTTATTATAAATACCTGAACAAATATGCTATAGGTCATGTTGCTATTGATTGCCCTATTCGATTTGAAACATCATGATATCTATAGCATGATGTAGTAGTTGACTGCACTGTACTGTAATAAATTTATAATGGCTCTGAACCCTCACCAGCACTCCTCCTATAAATTGTAACTATTGTTTCAAACCCTAGTATTTGCTTCCTGACAGGAATGGTATTGTGCTTTCTCATCAGTTTCGTCATCACCTCCTAACTTCACATTGTCTTCTGTTCCTGGCTTTCCAACTACCCTCTCTGCTAACTGGTCTGTACCCATACCAAGGAATGGAATCATCACTGGGTACACTGTGTACTGTAACACTTCTGCAAGTCAAGCATATCCTGAGCAAGTGATTGGTCCAAATCTTCCAACCATCAGATCTGTAGTGAATGGGACAACACTGGCTGTAACATTCAACACAGGACTCAGCCCATACACACAGTATAGTTGTTATGTGACTGCTAATACATCAGCTGGAGAAGGAAGCCCTTCGGAGATTTTTACTGCCACAACAATTGAAGGAGGTGATTTTTAAATGTAATCTTGTGTGTTACTACAAGTATATGTATCGAATATAGAATCTGCCATGTTAGTAAATCTACAATTATACATTTATCAGCTGTTTGTAAACAATATTTATTTTACACAACAATAGAGGTAGAACAATCCTAATGTGTGTGTTTAATTACTGTATTTTAAGCAGCGTATTAAAATGGATTATTACATTGTGTAAAATGAACTTTATGCTGTCTTTTCTAGTTCCATCATACTCAACAAGCATTTGGTTATCTCCTGTAATTGGCTATTCAACTGAATTGTACATCAATTGGTCTGTACCCATACCAAGGAATGGAATCATCACTGGATACACTGTGTACTGTAACACTTCTATCAACCAATCATTCCCTGAGCAAGTGATTGGTCCAAATGATCCCATCATCAGATCTGTAGTGAATGGGACTACACTGGCTGTAACATTCAACACAGGACTCAACCCATACACACAGTATAGCTGTTATGTGACTGCTAATACATCAGCAGGAGAGGGAAGCCCTTCAGTGATTGTCACTTCAAGAACTGTTGAAGATGGTGAGGGCATATAGACATTCATCATGTGCATTCTAGTAATACTAGTTCAAATGTCTTGGAATTTAAAGATTCTATATCATTTTCAGTTCCATCTTCCATTTTAAACTTCACTTTGTTTCCTGTCACTGGATCATCAACTTCACTTTCTACTAGTTGGGCTTTACCTATACCACGAAATGGAATCATCACTGGATACTCTGTGTACTGTAACACATCAATCAACCAATCATTCCCTGAGCAAGTGATTGGTCCAAATATTCCCACCATCAGATCTGTAGTAAATGGGACAACGCTGGCTGTAACATTCAACACAGGACTCAACCCATACACACAGTATAGCTGTTATGTGACTGCTATTACATCAGCAGGAGAGGGAAGCCCTTCAGCAATTGTGACAACCATAACTTTTGCAGGAGGTGAGGATTTGAAATCTAGTCTTTCCTTTTTGCACAGTACATCAAATTTCAAATGTTTCTTAGTTGCATTAGCACGTACAACCTTTAGTCAACATAATTTTGACACTAAGGGAATCAATACAGTGTAGGTTATTGTAAAGGACTCTGCCATTACTTGTGCATAACATCTGGTGACTAATTCAGTGGTGCTGCATCCTATGTAATTGCAATTGTTCCCTATGCTCTGATGGTGTCATTTTGTGCTCAATGCTGTGTACCATTCATCACACTTGCAATGCAATTTATGGTATTATTATACTTAGTGATCTCTTGTATGTTTTGTTGTTAGTTGATTAATTGTTAAAAATAAAGATAATTCCAAATAAACAAATACTATAGTAGCATAAATTTATTAATAATTTATTTTCATTTTCAGCTCCATCCTCTCCATTAAATGTCTCACTGTCTTCTGTTATTAACCTTCCTACTGCTCTATCAACTAACTGGAATGCACCCATATCAAAGAATGGAATCATCACTGGGTACACTGTGTATTGTAACACGTTTGCAAGTCAAGCATATCCTGAGCTAGTGATTGGTCCCAATATTCCCACTATCAGATCTATAGTGAATGGGACAACACTGGCCATAAAATTCAACACAGGGCTCAACCCATACACACAGTATAGTTGTTATATGACTGCTAATACATCAGTGGGAGAAGGAAGCCATTCAGTGATTGTGTTTGCAAGAACTGTTGAAGCAGGTAAATTTCTGTTCAGCATGAAAGACAGTTTAATTTAATAGTATTGTTAAATCATTTATACAATATTGGTACCAGCAGCTATTATTCATGTATTAACCATACAGCAGCTTAGACGGCCATGCCTTAAGACCAGATGCATTTTTGTCAAAATTAAGGATTTAATTGTGTCATATTTATGTTAATATTTTGCACTTACAACACCTGGGGATAGATACGTATAAGAGGGCAGATTGCTCAAGCCAAAGTGACCCACATCAAAACTGCTTGTAAGTAGCACATTAATAGTACAGTTTGTAATAGTTTTTTTTTTTGCATGGAAGGATTAGTGGTAATGTCTCATGTGGACAGGATTATAAATGTCAACTTAATTTCTAAAATTGAAATATTTGCCTATGCCAGTAAATAGAAACAACTGCACTCATTTTCTCAGTTCCATCGTCACCTACATTTACACTGTCTCCTGTTCCTGGATCTCCAACTGCTCTCTTTGCTAACTGGTCTGCACCCATACCAAAGAATGGAATTATCACTGGGTACACTGTGTACTGTAACACGTCTGCAAGTCAAGCATATCCTGAGCAAGTGATTGGTCCAAATATTCCCACCATCAGATCTGTAGTGAATGGGACAACACTGGCTGTAACATTCAACACAGGACTCAACCCATACACACAGTATAGTTGTTATGTGACTGCAAATACATCAGCGGGAGAAGGAAGCCCTTCAGCTGTAATGACTGCCCAGACTGTTGAAGATGGTGAGGCTGATTCTAGCACAATACATATGATCTGTATTACATGATTTGTTGTTGATTGTGGTATGGTAAAGTTTATCATCCTTTGCGACAAAGGTATTACAAATCAGTGTGACATGGAGTATACAACTAATTAAAAACACTTTGCATGATATAGTTTTCTTTCTTTTATTGTTGTGTAATTAAAGCACATGGCATTTGTCTTTTTATTCTCATAAAGTTTTTTTTTAAGTATTGGATTGTTAGCGGTCATTTGACATAGTCGTGGTTCAAATTGACATGCCACAATAGTTATGCTAAGGCTATTACCCTTTAAGCTGCATCTACATGCAGTAGATGACTGATGAAGGAATGAAGGGGTATTTTCAAAGTATGCATTATAAAAAATCCTTTTATTTTCATTTGTGAACTTCTGCATTTGTCTTTCTATGGCTATACACGGGTCAGCATTGCAATTCATAGGTGATGATGTGTTTTGCTAAGCATAGCTCAAATTGCTGTTAAGTGCCTTATTCAATTTCCAACTTAGCGATTGCTAGATGACTGGACTGTAATAATATTATAATGGCTCTGAACCCACACCTCTCCTCCATGTATAATGCATCAACATATTTTCCTGCTGACAACAATGGTTTAATACTTTCTCCATCAGTGCCATCCTCACCTCCTAACTTTATGTTATCTCCTGTTCCTGGATCTCCAATTGCACTCCACGCTAACTGGTCTGTACCATTACCAAGCAATGGAATCATCACTGGATACACTGTGTACTGTAACACTTCTATCAACCAATCATTCCCTGAGCAAGAGATTGGTCCAAATATTCCTGCCATCAGATCTGTCGTGAATGAGACAACACTGGCTGTAACATTCAACACAGGAATTAACCCATACACACAATATAGTTGTTATGTGACTGCTAATACATCAGTAGGAGAGGGAAGCCCTTCTATAATAGCAACTGCCAACACAGTTCCAGGAGGTAAAACATTACGCATTAACCATATTCTATAAATATATTGGAGATGACAGCATTTATGTACTTACCACACTGCTGCATTAAATAAACACACACATACACACTAACACTCACACCAATTGTGCAAAATCAAATTTTTTACTGCAATCAATATGAGTAGACATATGGTTCTATTATAAATAACTGAATGAACATGCTATAGGTCATGTTGCTATGGATTGCTCTATTCGATTTGAAACATCATGATATCTATAGCATGTTGTGGTAGTTGCTGCACTGTACTGTAATAAATTTATAATGGCTCTAAACCCTCACCAGCACTCCTCCTATAAATTGCAACTATTGTTTCAAACCCTAGTATTTGCTTCCTGACAGGAATGGTATTGTGCTTTCTCATCAGTTTCGTCATCACCTCCTAACTTCACATTGACTTCTGTTCCTGGCTTTCCAACTACCCTCTCTGCTAACTGGTCTGTACCCATACCAAGGAATGGAATCATCACTGGGTACACTGTGTACTGTAACACTTCTGCAAGTCAAGCATATCCTGAGCAAGTGATTGGTCCAAATATTCCCACCATCAGATCTATAGTGAATGGGACCACACTGGCTGTAACATTCAACACAGGACTCAACCCCTACACACAGCACAGTTGTTATGTGACTGCTAATACATCAGCAGGAGAGGGAACCCCTTCAGCAATTGTGACAACCATAACTTTTGCAGGAGGTGAGGATTTGAAATCTAGTCTTTCCTTTTAGCACAGTACATCAACTTTCAAATTTTTCTTAGTTGCATTAGCACATACAACGTTTAGTCGACATATTTTTGACACTAAAGGAATCAATACAGTGTAGGTTATTGTAAAGGACTCTGCCATTTCTTGTGCATAACATTTGACGACCAATTCAGTGATGCTGCATCCTATGTAATTGCAATTGTTCCCTATGCTCTGATGGTGTCATTTTGTGCTCAATGCTGTGTACCTTTTATCACACTTGCAATGCAATTTATGGTATTATTATACTTTGTGATCTCTTGTATGTTTTGTTGTTAGTTAATTAATTGTTGAAAATAAAGATAATTTCAAATAGACAAATACTATAGTAGCATGAATTTATTAATGATTTGAATTCATTTTCAGCTCCATCGTCTCCATTAAATGTTTCACTGTCTTCTGTTATTAACCTTCCTACTGCTCTATCAACTAACTGGAATGCACCCATACCAAAGAATGGAATCATCACTGGATATACTGTGTACTGTAACACGTCTGCAAGTCAAGCATATCCTGAGCTAGTGATTGGTCCCAATATTCCCACTATCAGATCTATAGTGAATGGGACAACACTGGCCATAAAATTCAGCACAGGACTCGACCCATACACACAGTATAGTTGTTATGTGACTGCTAATACATCAGTGGGAGAAGGAAGCCGTTCAGTCATTGTGTTTGCAAGAACTGTTGAAGCAGGTAAATTTCTGTTTAGACATGAAAAACAATTTAATTTGATAGTATTATTTAATTAAATTAAATCATTTATACAATATTGGTACCAGCAGCTATTATTCATGTATTAACCATACAGCAGCTTAGACGGCCATGCCTTAAGACCAGATGCATTTTTGTCAAAATTAAGGATTTAATTGTGTCATATTTATGTTAATATTTTGCACTTACAACACCTGGGGATAGATACGTATAAGAGGGCAGATTGCTCAAGCCAAAGTGACCCACATCAAAACTGCTTGTAAGTAGCACATTAATAGTACAGTTTGTAATAGTTTTTTTTTGGCATGGAAGGATTAGTGGTAATGTCTCAAGTGGACAGGATTATAAATGTCAACTTAATTTCTAAAATTGAAATATTTGCCTATGCCAGTAAATAAAAACAACTGCACTCATTTTCTCAGTTCCATCGTCACCTACATTTACACTGTCTCCTGTTCCTGGATCTCCAACTGCTCTCTCTGCTAACTGGTCTGCACCCATACCAAAGAATGGAATTATCACTGGGTACACTGTGTACTGTAACACGTCTGCAAGTCAAGCATATCCTGAGCAAGTGATTGGTCCAAATATTCCAACCATCAGATCTGTAGTGAATGGGACAACACTGGCTGTAACATTCAACACAGGACTCAACCCATACACACAGTATAGTTGTTATGTGACTGCAAATACATCAGCGGGAGAAGGAAGCCCTTCAGCTGTAATGACTGCCCAGACTGTTGAAGATGGTGAGGCTGATTCTAGCACAATACATATGATCTGTATTACATGATTTGTTGTTGATTGTGGTATGGTAAAGTTTAACATCCTTTGCGACAAAGGTATTACAAATCAGTGTGACATGGAGTATACAACTAATTAAAAACACTTTGCATGATATAGTTTTCTTTCTTTTATTGTTGTGTAATTAAAGCACATGGTATTTGTCTTTTTATTCTCATAAAGTTTTTTTTAAAGTATTGGATTGTTAGCGGTCATTCGACATAGTCGTGGTTCAAATTGACATGCCACAATAGTTATGCTAAGGCTATTACCCTTTAATTAAGCTGCATCTACATGCAGTAGATGACTGATTAAGGAATGAAGGGGCATTATCAAAGTATGCATTATAAAAAATCCTTTTATTTTCATTTGTGAACTTCTGCATTTGTCTTTCTATAGCTATACACGGGTCAGCATTGCAATTCATAGGTGATGATGTGTTTTGCTAAGCATAGCTCAAATTGCTGTTAAGTGCCTTATTCGATTTCCAACTAAGTGATAGCTAGATGACTGGACTGTAATAAATGTTATAATGGCTCTGAACCCACACCTCTCCTCCATGTATAATACATCAACATATTTTCCTGCTGACAACAATGGTTTTATACTTTTGCCATCAGTGCCATCATCACTTTTAAGGCAAACATGTTAAAATGCATCAATAGGTTGCCGTTTGTTTACCATACATGGCTGTATATGTGTATAAGGCAGGCTCCTTGCAGGTTGACCATAGGTTTGATAGAACAACTAGCAGCATGGAACCTACTGATCTTCTACACTTATAAAATGAAGAGTCATGCTGCCTCGTGATGTATCATATAGAAATTAATTACCATCTCTTTGTTAGTACTGTAGATAAGTAACCTACTCATCCATAATAGATAATGCAGTGAATTTTTTGTTTGTTTTAGGATTCAGCAATTTGAATGAGTACGTATGCAATAAAGGAAGGTGTATTAGCTCCTCCATCACCCCTATTCCCATTCAGATTGATTAAATATTAATCACACACTAGGTGGTTTGGATTAGTACATGTACATTCATTTTAAATTGCAAGAATGCAGCAGGTCCTGGGAGCTTCTCTGTTGCCTTGCAGCATCGCATCTATGGAAAATGAAGAGGATAGTACAATTTCTAATAACTATACCGTTGTGTAATATATTAAGTGTTCAGCTAATGAAAAAGGAGTACCGAGGTATACAATCAGTGGTCAAATACCATGCACCACATATCCATTTTCTTTGATGGCTTATAGCTATTCCAGAGTCGAGTTGTAATTAAGTAGTGGAATGAACGCACTACATGCAAAGGACAATTCATTTTTGCTAAAGGCATACACAATATTTTCTATTATATTCTATATATTAACTCCTGTTTGTTCTGCATTTCACTCTGTTCACACACTGAATCTTGAAAATATTTTGTGATGATTTTGTAACAAAACCTACTAACAAAGCATTTCAGTCGAAACGCAGTTCATATAGTAAAATAATTGATATCAAATTGTCAAGAAGCACTACATATTTCTTTCTAAGAATATTACACTACCAATTTATCATGGATTTTCTTTTTGACAGTGTACATAGTACATGAGTGCCGAACCTAATTACTAATTCAAGAAAGACATGTTTCAGGTCATTGTTGTACAACTGAATCAAATATTTCAACACAAAAGAATGATGTAAACATTATTTAAGGATGTGATGATTTCAAATCTGTTTCCCTGTGCTTTCCAGAATTGCTAAATCATGAAAGTAGTTTTTATTATCAACAGTTCCATCGTCACCTCAAAACTTCTCTCTGTCTTCTGTTGTTGGATCTCCAACTCAGTTGTCTGCTAGTTGGTCTGTACCCATACCAACGAATGGTATCATCACTGGTTACACTGTGTACTGTAACATATCTACTAATCAAACATACCCAGAACAAGTCATTGGGCCAAATGCTTTCACCATTAGATCTATAGTGAATGGGACAACACTGGCTGCTACACTGACTGGACTCGACCCAACCACGTATTATAACTGTTATGTGACTGCGAATACATCAATGGGAGAAGGAAGCCCTTCATCTATGATCACAGCTCTGACAATTGAATCAGGTATTCCCACACAACAGAATGGTGTAAAATTTATTTAAGGATGTGACTTTCTAATACTGTTTCCCTGTGCTTTCCTGAACTGCTAACTGATGGGAGTAATTTTTCCATAAACAGTTCCATCATCACCTCAGAACTTCTCTCTGTCACCCGATTTTGGCTCTCCAACTCAGTTGACTGCTAGTTGGTCTGTACCCATACCAACAAATGGCATCATCACTGGTTACACTGTGTACTGTAATGTATCGGAGGGTCAAATAAACCCAAAGCAAGTGATTGGACCTCATCTACCGACTGCAGTGAAGAATGGAACAACACTGTCTACTACACTGACAGGACTCAACCCGTACACACTATATAGCTGTTATGTAACTGCTAATACATCAGTGGGAGAAGGGAGCCCTTCATTGATGATCACAACTCTGACAATTGAATCAGGTATTCCCACACAACACAATGATGTAAAAATTATTTAAGGATGTGATGATTTAACACTGTTTTCTTTTTTTTTTCTGCTGAATTGCTAACTGATGGAAGTAATTTTTCCATAAATAGTTCCATCATCACCTCAGACCTTCTCTGTGTCTCCCGTTGTTGGATCTCCAACTCAGTTGTCTGCTAGTTGGTCTGTACCCATACCAACGAATGGTATCATCACTGGTTACACTGTGTACTGTAACATATCTACTAATCAAACATACCCAGAACAAGTCATTGGGCCAAATGCTTTCACTGTTAGATCTGTAGTGAATGGGACAACACTGTCTGCTATACTGACTGGACTCAACCCAAATACACAATATAGCTGTTATGTGACAGCGAATACATCAGTGGGAGAAGGAAGCCCTTCATCTATGATCACAGTTCTGACAATTGAATCAGGTATTCCCACACAACAGAATGATGTAAAAATTATTTAAGGATGTGATGATTTCTAATACTGTTTTTCTGCTGAACTGCTAACTGATGGAAGTAATTTTTCTATAAATAGTTCCATCATCACCTCAGAACTTCTCTCTGTGTTTGTATGCACACTATTACTTCTAGTGGACCAATCGTAATGAGACAAGATCGTACACAAAGGACCAATTCTATGGGGACACTATATATACATGATGGACCAATCCTATAGGGACTTGATTCATGTCCAAAGGACGAATCCTATATGGACATGATGCATGTATAATAGAAACACAGTGCATGTACACACCTTTAATGGAGATATGATGTATGCAGAATGCCCCAGAGGACTATGTGTACATAACAATACAAGTTTGTGTAAAAGAGGCAGGCATTTGAAGATGTGCAAACCAGCAGGTATGTGAGAAATAACAGACCAAACATGATACGTAGCTAGCTGAGAGGTAATAGGAAAGCAATATTGAAAAGGATTATGTAAGTGATAAAAACCTCATGGGATTTTGTTTGATTCTTCTGCGACAGAGAAATGGTGTAGTATAAAGTGTTGAAAATAGAAAGTCAATAGAATTTACTGTTCGTTTACTCATTCATTGGTATTCACTGCCTTAACTGCACTTCAGGTAATTTGTTTTATTGACCATAGTTAACATAATTGGCATAACTTGAAGTTGCTTACATGTATTCTGTTTACGTAATCTCCACAACATTATACCAGTACATTGCTATAGAATACAATGAATTGTGTGGTAAACATCTCATGTGAATGAGCTCGAGTCTTGAAAATTGGAAACATCTAATTATAATCTGTGCTCATCATGCTTGGGCTTCGAATTGCCTTGCATGATGTTTGTTTTTGTACTCCCATTTAGATACAACAACTGTGCTCTCCTTCCAGAAAAAACATTGGAATAGGTTCTCCCAAATTACTAACATATCAACATAAATTAGCCCACAAATCCCAATAGAGATTAGGTTATGAACGTTTCCTAATCGCACCTGTGTTACACTCAATTCTAAAACTGTATAATACTTTGCAGAGATGTGACTTGTGCATCGGGTGCTGACCTAAGCCACTGCATTATTGAAGCTAAGATTAAACTTTGTTTGATTACAGCTGTTGAAAACGTTATTGCTGAGGTTGGTGATGATAATAAAATTTGCAATAAGTATTCTTTTATGCAGTATTGTTGTTAAATCTTAACAGTTAATCTCCATTTCAGTTTCAAATTGATGGTAATAGTTCCAAATGAGTGAAAATTAAATGAACAGTTCATAAATACAATTAATATCTTGAAATGCTAGCGGTATGCGTGGATTCTATCTATACTGGAAACTATAAATATAAAATGGTATGTATCTAAATCAAAAATTTCTCATGAACCAACCTTTTTCAAATGTTGGTAATGCAACTGCATGTTTTTTATTCATTTGCTTTGGTTGAAGCGCTGATGATGCTTAAGAAACATTATCACCTCTATGTAGTTCTTTTTTTTTCCAGAAAGTGCAACACTTGCATTACAATGTATGGCTAAATGCAAATTCAGTGCCTTATGCCTCCACAAACGATAGTCCAATAAAACTATTTGATACAAATACTTTTCATTTCACAGCAAATGAAAAGTTTGAACGCTTGAAACACTACCCACATGGGTGATTATACTGGGCAATGTTCTATGTTGTATACATGTTTAGTTACGTGCATAATAAGGTCATTTTTTTTCTTAGTTCCTTCGTCTCCTCCATACTTTTCATTGTCTCCTGTCACTGGCCATGCCTCTATCCTCTTTGCTAACTGGTCTGCACCCTTGCCGACAAATGGAATCATCATCGGATACATTGTTTATTGTAACACGTCTGCGAATCAAGTATATCCTGAGCAAAGAATTGGTCCAAATATTCCCACCATCAGATCTGTTGTGAATGGGACAACACTGGCTTCAACATTCTGCACTGGACTCAACCCGTTCACTCAGTATAGTTGCTACGTGTGTGCTAATTCGTCAGTCGGGGAGGGAAGTCCCTCCATGATTGTATCTGCAAGGACAGATGAAGGAGGTGCGTTAGCGATGGATTTTTGTCATTTCTCACCTTGAATAAATTCACCATAAACAAAACCTATCACAACCCATTTTACTAGGCAATCCTCTTATAATCCAACAATATCTTGCACATATAACGATATTCATTAGAATATAACAACAATGTAGTTAATATTGAATCACTTCTCAAGGATGGATTTTAATGGAGGTTTGACAGAAGCTCACATGTTTAGTTGTGGCCTCTAGATTGTCCTAATAAACACTTCCCCCTGCCTGTTGTAAAAGTTCTTCACTTATAAAATTATTTTTCCATACATAAGATGGCCAAACTTCTTTGATTTTTCAGTTCCCAGTGGTGCTCCCACCAATGTTGTTGCTCTCACCATTGCACCAACTTCAGTCAATGTCAGTTGGGACCAGCTTCCAACTACAGCAAGAAATGGTATCGTCATAACATATGAAGTAAAATACTCTTGGCCCTTGGGCAGTGGACAGCTTGGTACCATGTATGTGAACACCAGTGGTACACCAAATCAATTGGTGTTGAATAATCTCCAAGAGTGTGTGCAGTACACTATTTCAGTACGAGCCTACACTAGCCAAGGCTCAGGGCCATTTAGTAGAGACACACTTGATTCGTCCCTAAACAGTGAGTCCCTAGTTAAGAACACAAAGATGATTGACTGTAATTCTCTTAAAATCATGTGCACACAGAACATGCTCAGGTCCCACAACTACCAGATGTTCTACCAAATGCTCTCACTGCAACCTCTGCCAATCTTACCTGGAGCTGTCCTCTGGAAAAGAACTATACAGTCATCTCATATTCTGTTAATGTCACTGTAAATAATCCCAGCTCTGTTGATGCAGACTGTGTGTATGGACAACATCTAAGTTACTACTTTACGGTTCCCGGATATCAGCGATACCTATGCCTCATGAGCATGTCACTTAGTAAGTCAAATATAAACATGACCTACATTGAAATTAAAGACTCTACATCATTTTTTTTTTCACAGTACCTTTTACTTCTTACTCATTTGAGGTGTTGGTGAATACAAGTGATGGAGGAGAACTTTCCATGCCTCGTTTGTTCACCACCCTCCAAGCTCCTCCCACTTCCCCTCTCAATATTAGCGCCCATGTCCTCAGTTACAGCAGTCTTCTCTTGACATGGAGCCCACCAACATGTCGTAACGGAATTATATCAGGATACACGGTGAGGTTGAATACCCTACGTAAGCTGTATATACACATTTCAGTAACATGTTACAGGTGACATACAGTCCATCAAGTGGCTTTCCATCCAGTCCTTGCAATGTTTCAAATGTTACTACACTTCTGCTCCAAAACCTTTTCAATAACACACAATACTCCATTTTTGTGTCTGCTCTGACCATGGGTGGGTATGGTCCTAATATCAGCGTGTCTGCCACAACACCTCGTGGTAAGTTGCAGTTCAAATTGGTGCTGTACTTGAAGCTAATCTATGAAATCTTCAATGCAGCACCATCTACAGATCCACGTATTGTGTACCTAAGACTATCAACACCTATTAACATTGAAAATCACCAAAATGATGCAGCTCTCTCACAGCTTCAAGACGAGGTATTGGATCTCACATTATTTTGCACATTTATTGCCATTCATTTTCTCCTGCAGATTGCAGAGGTGGCAAACATCAGCCTCCTTGCAGTTGGTATAAATGGAGCCTTCACACTGGAATCATTATGCACATCTGTGCAAAGGTACATGTAAAGTATTCGGACAAAACAGATTCAGCCATATATTTATTCACGTGTGCTAAATTATTAGATGTGATAATGACGTCGCTGCTGGAACGTACAGGGCTGAATGCAAGATAAAGATTTTTCTGGTCCTGACATCTGCTGACATTGCAGCGTTTGTGCAGTACATAGGATCATTGAACACAAGTATATCAATTATGCTTAATGGAAATACACAAAGTAAGTTAGGCTGTGAACTATTCAGTCATCACTAGCGTGTACAATCACATAAGCTGCTTTTACTGCAGCCAGTGAATTTTGTAGCTGTGATCTGAATGTAAAAATTAAAGGAGGGACCTACAGCTGGCCAGAGGCTGTGATCGGCCAAACTATCTCCCAAATGTGTCAATATGGAGTATTTGGTCAAAATGTTACGAGATATTGTAGTGGACCAACCTGGATAGAGGATACTTCAGTATGCCCTACAGTGGTGACCAAAGAGTTCAGCATACTAAACTCAACTATACAAAATGTAAGGTGGTTTGTGCCTCCTAAAGTGTAGATATATTTACATTTTGGTTTGATGTTGCACACTAGCAAACTATCAATGCAGAGAATGTAGTGAATGTGTCTGCACAGCTAAAAACTGTGGTGTCCCAAGCTACAGAAGTGGTGGATCAGAGTGCTTCCAATCTGGCTGTTGTGACCACCGTTATCACCCAGATATCAAACATATCTTCACCAAATGCACCTGTCTCCAATGATGTAAGCAAAACTTGTATTTTGTTAAAAATAATCAATCCCTTTTCTAGGCAATCATCAATGTTGTTACTGTACTGAGCAGTATTCAAACATGGCAACCAACAGTTGTGGAAAAAAGTGGTTCAATGTAATACATACCATAGCAATTCATGTAATGTGTTTGAAGCAACTTGCAATTTTTCCTAGAATTGTTAAGTCATTTGAAGCAATCGCTTCAAGTCTAGTCCAGCAACAAAACTTTACAACGCTTGTCACTACTCAAAATCAAACTACATTTGTTGCTGAAAAGGTTCATCTGTAATAAGACTTGAATGACAGTGAAGAAATGATTCTATATTAATTATAGGTTCTTCTAGCAAACCTTACCACTGATGGCAAGAGTTATACCTTTTCCTCTCCTACTGTTGAAAATGGCAATCAGACACGAGGAAACAGTACCACCACACCTTCTGTACACACATCGACTGCATCTGTGTTTCTACCACCTGCCTTGTTCAAATCAATCAATAGGACTGATGTTGGAATTTTCTTTTCCATCTATCGTACTGCATCATTTTTCCCAATAGCAAATTCCTCAAATACAACCATAATAGCCTCAATTGTTCTAGGAGCTTCAATTGTAGCAGGAAGTGGTGTCTCATTTGGAAATCTTTCAGAGCCAGCTCAATTTATGTTCGTTATCTCTAGCAATGTATGGGTAGTGCAGTATCTGAAATTTTATGCTGTTAAACAAAAATTGTGTTTCTACAGCTCAATTATTCCAGATATGACTGTGTCAGTTGGGACTTCAATGCTGCTGGTCAGTTGAATGTGCACGTAGAGCTAGATATAAGGAAGTGTATGTAGTGTAGTTACTGCCGAGAGGAAGGTAGAACATGGGTGGGCTGGAGCTAATGCACTGTTATGTGAGTCAGAAGGTTACTACAATGATTTTGTCAAGTTGCATGGACATGCACATTTCATACATGGAATACTGCACAATATTTTATTAGGAGGTCGAGGTAACTGGACTGCAGATGGATGCATCACCATGAAAAACAACAGTTCATCCAGCTCAATTGAGTGCCTATGCTCACACTTAACAAACTTTGCTATCCTGGTGGTACGTTGCTGCCACTGTTTATGCACAGTGCACTTACTTGGATATGTAGGACATATCCAGCAGAGTTAACCCACAACCACAAAGTGAAGCCGTTAATCGTGCACTGGAAACCATTACCTACATTGGGGTGTCGCTGTCTCTGCTAGGGCTGGCTGCAACAATTACAACCCTCACATTAATAAGGTTGGTTGGGTTTATTGTGTCATCAGCTCCTTATAGCTATTTTGCTAGGAGTCAGAGGCAGAAGGATGTCTCGAAGTTCCACATCCAGCTGTGTTGTGCCCTCTTCGGCATGCTGCTGATATTTGTGACAGGGATTGACAGAACCGAACACTTAGGAGGCTGTGTGACTGTGTCAGTTTTGATTCACTACTTCACACTGGTGGCTGTGATGTGGATGGGGGCAGAGGCTTGGCTGATGTTCCAGAAAATTGTGATTGTATTTGTCCAAATCACTACTAGATTTATTATCGTTCTGTCACTCATATGTTGGGGTGTGTATTGATCATCCATAGATTGTTTATTTATGAAATGTTTCCACTTTTAATTCTACAGTGGTTCCATTAATTCCAGTTCTAATTCCTCTGGCGATTGATAGAGATTTGCTTGTCAAACGCACTTCACCTGATGGATAGTAAGTTAATCAACTGTATACTCTCCACTAAATTGAAGTCTCCTCCTCCCACTTGATAGCTGTTTCATTAGTAATGTCACCGTATTTTTTGCTGCATTCTTGGGACCTATTCTTCTAATACTTGCTTTTAATGCAGTCATATTCACTGTTGTGATTGCAGTGATAATCAAGCACACTATCAAACGTTCAATTGACCACAATAGGAAGACGGATTCCATTCAGCTGATGATAAATATCATTAGTGTATTCGTTCTTTTTGGTCTCACCTGGATCTTCGGAGCGCTGACCATAATGAAAGCTGCTCAGATATTTCAAATTGTTTTCACAATTCTAAACTCCTTTCAGGGCTTTTTGATATTCATTTTGTTCTGCGTACTGAAGAAAGAAATTCGATCATCTTGGGCAGATATTCTTATAAAATGGGGTGTTATTCGATTCAAAAAGAGTGGTCCAATACAACAATCTACAAAGATGAGTTTAATCCCTCGCCCATCAGTTACAAGCAACATTGGCAAGGATGAAACTACTTTCACTGAAGAAATAAAAACACTAGGACGAACAGCCCAGTTTACTCGTACTTTATCCCTTCACAAGCGTCACATGGAGGAAATGATAATGGTTACTTTTGACAACGAGATGGAAACAAGTGATGCAGTTAAGCTGACTTTAAGTGACACCACTAAACCATAAATGCAGGCTTCAGACTAAAATTAATTGTTCCTGTTTCTTGCATGAGTGAAGTAGATCACAACTAGTTTTGATTTGGTTGATTGATTTTGAGTGACTTGGTAGTATTGAAATAGTTGTATTTTTATTAATAATCATCGTGTTCAAGGTGTTTGAAGTTTGGCTAGAACCTTCCATATAGGATTTGACCCCGTCTATAAATGTCATTAATAACACGCGACGTACCTTTAACGAAACTCCCAACGATCGTATCGTTTAGCTTGTTGTTTAAGTCGAACGAAAAGACAAAATTGACGTCGTTGTTGTTTTTGAAAAGTGGCTAAACCGCGCGGTTGTGAGAACTAAAGGGTACTGCCCATCCTCATACCCAGTCCCGGAATTATCCTCCTCCTCCTCCTTCTTCTTGACCACGCATAACTCGGTCTTTTAAAGAATGACAATTGCGCCAATAACTTAGAATTGGTCGGCATTTTTTGCTTTTGTGATTAAATACCCTCGAGCTATGTATTGGAAGTTGACTACCAAATACGATTTGGGTAGTTCAAAACAAACCTGTGTCTGACGGAACTCCTGGCACAAGATTAGGACCAATCCTGCGGGAAAGCAGTGCAGTGGGGACACGATCCTGGTACAAAGAACCAATCCCATAGGGCAACGATAGGCACTGTGTACATGGCCTAATAGGGTCCCAGCGAAAAAATCTTATTGATCTTGGCAATCTTGACCAAGATCTAGTGCATCGTGGCCAAGATTCAAGATTCTTGGCCATGATGTCTAAGATCTTGCCCAAGAAAATAATAAACTTCTTCAAAATTTATCCACAGCGATAGAAATTTGAGCGATTGTGTCAAGACAGACAACATTTCATCACCACATCAAATGACAGACTTAGAAAAAATAATCTTGTCCAAGATCATGGTCACAATTCTTGTATGGAATCTCGACCAAGATTCCATACAATTAAGAATATTGAGAACGATCTTGCCTCCTGGCCCATCATCTTGTCTTCCATCGTGCCTCTTTGACCCATGATCTTGGTCACGATCCTGCTTCCTTTCCCCTAGATCATTGGCCACAATCTTGCCTCCTTGCCCCATCATCTTGCCTCCCATTTTGCTTCCTCTGGCCATTATGGAACAAGATTCGTGATTCTTGTTTTCAAAATCCCATGCAATGTCTTTAATTTCTCACCAGACTGCATGCCTTGTAACCTGTTTGTGATTCAAATCAGTTTGTCGCGCACGCAGATTGCATATTATTGCATTGTACATATTGGTATATTAGATGGCATCCAGTGTTATGCACAGATATCATGCACAAGATACAAAATGCATTATAGAGACAGTTGTACAATCCACAATACATGCATACAGATATCATGCTTTAATGATGTTCAAAAGGATTGGGCTGTAATATAACAAAATCAGTTTCAGAGTGCTTCAAAGGTACATGTACACATTGCTGAATGATCGAACTGGGAAGGCTACAACAGTCTTTGACAATGATAGCTTTCGTACCTTGTATTATTAAGCTTGATCTGTTTTGTAATGTGTGGATATTAACAGAAGGTTTACCAATAGCATCAAAAATATTATGTTGCATTGATTGAAAAACATTGTCTGATGTTTCCATTTAAAAGGCACAACCTTCTAACTGAAACAAGCAACATAGTATGATTCCATTTTATTCTACACCAGAACTATCCCATTTCCTTTTGCTAAGCATTGCTCTAAGCTTCACTTCTTCATTGTTGATTTTAAAAGATGGCACTGTGTTTATGTACATATCACAACCGGGAGATAGTATACTGCTACTGATTAGCGCATCCATTTCTTCTTTTGGAAGTTTAACTTGCTTGCAATTTTTCATCTCCTCTGGACGGTGACTTTTATTTGCTTATGCAAATGATGTCTGACCTGTTTCCCGCGAGGTGATTACGATATAGTGTAGGTTATGATTATACATAGCTCACCACAAACTTCTACACATCACATAACTGTGGTGCTTGCATAGTGTGCACACCACCAACACATGCAATCTATTCATATGAATAGAAATGCTTAAAACAACACAACGTCAGGCCTCCTTTTTAGAGTGGCCATAAGAATGTGGAATTTCCCCTAAGACCCTGACGGGCACCGCACTTTCCAGAACCAACCCAACGAAGCTGCAACTACTAGTCACCTATCAAGATGGACTAGCAAGCTTGCTGTATCGCCATGGACAGAGCTATATATAAAATTAAAAAAAGCGGAATTAATACTCCGAGGAAACCCTAAAGCTGGTTCACGAAGAGGACGAGGTCAGCTACTGCGGAAAGTTTTAACAAGGTAGAGGCCTCAGCTCTAATCTCACTGACTCAGACGAATAAGTACTCGCAGTGCGTATATACAGGCTGCCCCCGTTAAGAGCGTCACTTGCACTGCGCTCTTGCCGTACTTGGACCCTAGATTTCACTTCTAACAAGGATTGGTCATTATCAGCGAATGAGTACAATCAATTATGTACACGCTCCCGCTTCTGAAAATTCCATTTTGGTTTCGGTTGCAGGTCAAGTTGCCTCTCCGGTAACTAGTGTATACAACAAGTCGGCTTCGTGCATTTGTTCGAGCTTTTGCGCATGTTGTGAATACAATGTAGCCTGCTATCCAAACACTCTACTGGTACAGTATACATATTCAAACAGCACCGTACCCACATCAGCCGTGAATAGTTCTAACGAGGAATGCATTTATAACGATGCGCTCTTAACGAGGGCAGACTGTGTTAGCTGACGGCGTATCAGCAAGCATTGTCAGGAAAAAGTGTGCAAGCTATTCTTATAAGTCCACGTACTGGCAGAAGGTGGGCTGAATCATGGGCGATGCTTGCTGATACCCCGCGTCACCTAACTAAAATAGATGCAACGCGAGTCAGTACTTATGCGGCTGAGTCAGTGCAGTTAGACATATCATTGCGAGAAATTTCGGACGCTCATTAACAATTCCTGGCCAATTTTGCAAACGTCCGTCACATTCCCCGCGCACGCGTCCATAGAAATGTATGGGGTAAAGTTCATTTTTGAATACCATAAATCAGGGAAAGTTGCTATTTAAGTTTGAAAGAAGCCCCATGATGGATAACATGATAAGCTATCACTCTGCTAGGTTGATGGAATTTTCAGCCACTGCTGCGAGGTTCCTCATAAGGATTAGTACTCCTCCATAGAGATGTATGGAAAATTGCTTTTTATAATGATTTTTTTTTCACTATTCTTTTTTGTTACTCTGAATGTAAGATAGGAAGCTATTGTTTGACTCATTTCAGATGATGCTAATATGATCAAGGTAACTTTCTACCAGGTTCTCATGCCCATAGGCTTCTTCCCCTGGGTTCCTGGGGCACTTTTGGTCATGAGGGTACCTAGTTCAGTTGAATACATTTAAAAATTAACAAACGCCCGTGACAGTAAATTAGGGTGTTCAGTTCTGGCTGCGTTGGAAGTAAGGAACTTAACTGCACGCAAACTTGGTATGTTCTTATATAGGAGCGCATGTTTTTGGTTCGATACTAACCCGTTTGAAGTTTATGGTCTGTCAAACGCGGAGTAGTCCTAGGTCTATTCGATAAACATGATACGTATTAAACTACGTGTGTTTGTTTTCTGAAAAACTAAGGCATCACTGAAGGCTAAGTGTATAAGTAAGGCCACTATAGGCTTATAGCTTTTTATATTCGACCACGTGGTGGCGCCATGACCCTGGCCTGGGAAATTAACGTTCCTTTTCTGTTGCTACTTTTCCATATGCGTGTGTGCATATCCACATATGTCAATGTGGTCGTTCTATATAGAATTCGAAGCGGACAATCACAAAATGGTATATACGATACGCGCGACAGGGACAAGCCATATAAGGACAGTGCCCAATTATAATCACGTGTGATCTGAGGCGACGACTTGTGGCTACGTAACTTATTTTACACAAATCATTCCCTTCAACCTTGGATGTGTTCTTTTTGGCTCCCTCTGCAGTGGCGGATCTAGGAGCGCGCGATCTCCTCGTCCGGGTTACTAGGAGCTGACAGCGACCTTCCAGACCCCCTAGCTACTGAAAGCTATTATCTATGGCAACATCTCCCCAATCCGCTACTGCTTGAAGCCAACTACCCTGTATTTTAAGGGCTGTCTGTTATAGCACAAACTCTGACGCATTGTCCAGTTTTTGATTCAAGAGTGGCATTTAGAACCACTGCCCCGTGGGGACATATTTCCAATGCCAACTCGGACAAATAATGGAGTAGTCTGATATGCAAGATAGTCAATGGGATGATGTACATGTAAGTGTTGACCCGTTCTCCCAGTCTTGCAATTAGGCCATGTGATGGAAACGTAGAAGTTAAGGTACATGTATGTACATATGTAATGTAATGTGTGTGTGTATGTATGTATCGATGTATGTATATATGTATGTATGTATGTAAGTACGTATGTATGTAAGTATGTATGTATGTATGTATGTATGTATGTATGTATGTATGTATGTATGTATGTATGTATGTATGTAATGTGTGTACATGTATGCTATACATGTATGTGCATGTATATACTTTTTCATGCATAGGTGGTTTTGGACATGTGTAGAAACATTTTCAACTGCTCAGTATCCTGGGCTGAGAGGGAGACAATGCAGCTGCAAATTTAACACAGAGATGAAGGCACACAGCTTTTAGAATCGGGTTGTAAGGGGATTAAGCTTTGAAGTGACTTTTGAAGCTTGTACAGGGTAATGGTTGGTATCTTGTACCTCTGCAACATGTGCTTGTGCTGCTGTTTTTAACTATTGCTATGCCAAACAACCCCACTCCACCTCCTCCCCAACACTCAGATCTTTACCTGTATTCCTACACTGAGCGGATCAATCTCCTGTTGGCTGGCCCACCTTCAACATTCATCATTGCAGTAAGAATGGTGGGGGCCACCAAGGTACTCAGGACTACACCATGACAATGTAGAAAACAATGCTCAAGAGATGGTCAGCCATTTGGTTGTGCTGTACCGTTCCCCTTGCTCCACATCACTCTCCCCTCCTTCCTATCACTGTCCCCTCCTTCCCATCACTATGTACATACCTAGGTTGTCTGCCAGCAGTTCAGGTTCCAGGCTCAGTGGGGACCGCCTGGTATGGGCCAGGGATTGGACCCACCTTGATGAACAATGTGTCATGGACTGCCAGCCACCCTCCAGATGACAAACTCAAATGGAAAGCTTTGTGTGGTCATTTAATGCAGACTATGTGACATTTGTATTTGGCTTTGTACATGTATGGTGTTGTCACAAGTTTGTATGTTTATGTATCAAATGTGTTGTAGAAGGCCAAAGAGAGCTCTGAGAGATGTAACTCAGGTCTTTGTGGTTTCATGTACCACCTATTTAATTAGGAGGGTTATTAGTTGTGGGTTTTATGTAAACTTTTCCCATCTCTGAGGGCTAGTGAGAAAGATTGTTCCAGACAACTGGAATACCTACTGTGATGGGAAGGAGGGGACAGTGATGGGAAGGAGGGGACAGTGATGGGAAGAAACAAATGGTTATTGAGTTCTGAGAACCATGAGCATGTTCCTAACGTCTTTTTTTAACTAGATTTACTACTAAAACTTCCTCAAAGCTCCTTGCCTTGGGCATTACTGTTCCATCATCTTGCTTGATAAAAGTCATTTCAACTTACTGTGTAAGCGAATAGGGAAGTCAATGGTGCATCCATCACCCAACTTATCATGACACTTGGGCCAGGAAGGAAAGTATTCAGTATTGAAATCTTCATTTTCATACCAGCACCCTAGTCCATGCCTCAGAGGGTTCCTTTCCTTTCCAACCAAACAAAAACATGTAAACGTCTGTTCTAAATGGTACTGTAAACTTAAAGGAATGATTAACTCTACATTTTAGTGATGCAGATACGTAAGCTAAAAATGTTGAAACATTATTCAGGAGTGCACAAAGAGGTGGTTCAGGGTGGGTGTAGCATCTGCAATGGGATGTTGAGATGCAGTAAAATCACATGATATTAATTTGATCACACTGAGCTACTTAATTCCTACATGGAGGGGGGGGGTGTATGTGGGCCAATGCATTAGGCACACCCTTACTGGTCTGCATCAAACGTCATGGCGTCTTTCACCAGCCATGAACACTCTTCCTTAGAATAGCCTTGCCAAAGTACAAAGTATTCAGCACATGCCTGTGTGTGCACACTGCACACTGCGTCCGGTAAGAGTGTTCGCATTTCTCTTTTGATTCGGATGCACAAAGAGAAGAAAGGAGAGAACTAGAAGTCCTGTATTTATTGGATAAGTACAGTGTGAGTGATGCATTTTACCAAGCGCTCTCAATGAAATGCGATAGCCTTCCAAGAGCAAGCAAAGTTAGCGCTGCTAAATCGGAGCTCAACAAAACATTGAAACTATTTAGTATCCCAACGTTTGATGGGTCTTATAGGCACGTTGAAACGGCAATTCGGGAGGAGATAACTAGACTGGTTAGTGTTTTTACAAATGACACACAGTGTGTCTAGCAAAAAGAAAAGTAACGCGCACATGGAAATGTATGGGTAACTATAAATTCAGTACCCAATAACATTATGATGGATAGTCCAATTGTGGATGTGTAAGAATACATTTAGTTTGATAGAGGCTTATGAAAAAAAAAAAAATTGAAAACTTGAAAAACTACCCAGAAGGGTGATTTTGCTGGCCCCCATATTGTATATCTTTGCATTCATTTGCAGCTTGGGGAATGTCCAACTTTGTTCCAGCCTGGTGAGAAGATTCCTGTAAAATTCAGTGGTGATGGTGCTAAATTCTCAAGGACGAGCAACATGATGATCTTGTCTTTTTCTATCTTAGTCCCTCAAGGCAGATATTTATCAGGAACTGGTAAGTGTGTGTGTGTGTGTGTGTGTGTGTGTGTGTGTGTGTGTGTGTGTGTGTGTGTGTGTGTGTGTGTGTGTGTGTGTGTGTGTGTGTGTGTGTGTGTGTGTGTGTGTTTGTGCATGCGTGTGTGTGTGTGTTTGTGTGTGTGTGCATGCGTGTGTGTGTGTGTGTGTGTGGAAAGGGTGGACAGTTAGAAAACCTTTCATGTAGTACCTGCGTTACACACATGAAGATGCATGGTGATTGCTAACTGCTGTAAATTAATTACAAAGACAATAGGCAATGAATAATTTGGCTGCCCACAGTCAAGTTCTAACATCACTCACATGTATATAGCATGCAGTCACTACATGCCACATATGCCAACAGTAACTACACATTTGCCAAGGAGGGATGCATACATGTAGATCTGTGTACAACATTGTCCTTTCCCCCTCAAAATAAGTAATTTGTTTCTGAACATGCAGGCAACCACACAATAGCTGTCGTCAAAGGTTGTGAAGACTATGAGACCATATCAAAGGCATTTGGGATTTGAAGGTAAGCAGAAGGCCTGACTGATCAGTAATGTGGTTCAGTAACAAGGATGGCAGGACTTTCAAGAGCTTTGCAACACCTTATCTGCTGAAGTGCCAATTCATCCTGACACTATACACCAGAACGTTAAGGTACTGAGAACTGTTACTGATTATATTTTCTATTAGGCAAAGCAATGGATTGATAGCTTCCTGTCAATACCTGCAGGAGGTTATGAAAAGAGTCATGTTACACCATACATGCACTGTACGGTATACCATGTACCAGAGTGCATTAGGCGGTATGGTAATCTACGAAAGTTTTCAGGCCAAGGTGTGTATATCAATTGATGGGTGATTCTGAATGGAAACTGCAGTGCAATTTTTTTATATGCTGAGGTGTTGAAAAAAACAACGACAATGCAAAGAGGGCGTACTTCTCTAGCAATAAATGGAATGCCTCCATGGACATCATCAGAGGATTGACTGCTTATGAAAGTATGCTACTTCGAAAAGGCATTACACCAAGCACAATGATGAATACTGGCTCCATAGAGGCATTCAGGCTGTATCAACACAACCAGATACCTGCACCACTCCTCCCTCATCCTCATCATCTAGCACCACTTCTCCTTCCTCCTCCACATGCACACACACATAGTGTATTGTGTGCGTTTGTACTGTTGTCTCATAAATTAGATATTTAATGGGTCCTTCACATCATTTCTGATTGACTGATAACATTGCCTAGTGAAATTAGCATTTGGGGAGGATCCCCAGATCCACAGTGTAGTTACACATTCTCTATGAGAAACTTGGTGGGATATAGAACTTAAAGGCAAAGGTGGTGTAAAAAAGGAAGGGAACAAGGGTAGTATGAACACATGAACAACGTAATGTCCTACAATGTGTGCTACACTCTAAATATAGGACTACTCCGTTTTTCCTTATCATTAACCCTTTTCTCCTTGCTTTTGATATCACTATTGCCTCATAGTTACTATTGACCAAAGATAGTCGACCCTAATCGTATGCACATTAGGGCATTTCTAACAATACAGATACACATCTGATCCCTATAAGCTCCCACAAGAAGTACCAGTACCTGTATATACATGTAGTCCCGTGATTGCATAATGCACGCCCACATCACACCATGTACAAATGTAGTAAGAGTAGGTAGCTTTGTGTACATGTACGACACACCTTTGAGTGGCCTTAACTTTTCACTGAATGAACATGTTCAGGACTCTGACAATATCGTTGTCTTTTAGCAGCCCATTCCTTTTGAGGCTCTGGTTTGTAGCTTGCTTGAGGGTGATGCTGACCACCAACTTGATGTACCCAGACCCTCGTATAACTCCCTACGTAGCGTATATGCCGGGAGTGCAGGAAAGTTTGGCGGCCAAGTTTTTTGGTGTCCCCAGAAGGGACACAAACTGCAACAGAATGGATACAACAGATAAGGGACCCCCACAGAACAGAACATGGGTTCGGGTTATGAACTATTAGCGACAAGTGCAAAGTGGAGGGTGGTTAACGACCCTATCTAAGTTAACTTATACTAGTACTATACCCAAAAGAACGAAAGCCACCTATATGATTCCAGCAATTATTATTCTAACAACTATTAGGAAAACCATAGATACTAGAGTAATATTAATTGGGAAAACAACCTTTCTCGACTTTAATCAGAGTAGTAAACGGCTCGTACGATGGGTCCTTGTGTAATGAAATCCAAAAGGAGCGCACCGTCAAGAGAAGAACTGTTCACACGCCAGTACACAGCGAGAAATCAATAATTGGACCAATATTGACGCATTATTGGATCAGGATGATATCATCCTTGGTAGGCAATATGGGTAACAGTATTGGTTCAATGATTTAGGGGAACATGACCCAAACATGTGTACGCAATATTGATATAACACTGATAAAGTGTTGATCCAACCATGATAGCAGTCTTGTGCCAAGCATGATATACCAAAGTATTGGCCCAATGCTGTTATTACAGTATTGGCCCAAGACCATATTACCTTTTAAGGCATCAATATTACCTGGCATTGAAATTTTATTTGAAACAATACAGATTGCATCACAATAAACTATTCTATTAAGTTCCTTGTTCTCTCTCCTTCTATTAGCACTGCGATCAACATATCCTCGAAGTAGCATACTCCACCAGAGCAATGGACGGACTTTGCATCCACTCGATGGTCTGTGTACAACCCTGTGTTGGATAGCAGAAGCATTACCACCACATATGTTCACATACCTTGCAGTGTAACTGGTCGTTTGGAAAGCTGTATGACAAATCACCACCCTGGATATTTGCTAATACACACCGTTATTAATTTAACTCCATCCAAGTCACAACGACAACAGCAAGTCAGTGTACTGGTGTTTGGATATCCAAAAGAGTTAGCCTGTGTGGATTCCACAAAAATAAATGATGTTCTCAAGTCAACTCACGTAGCCACACGCATCCAAGTCGCAAGACTCCATACCGGTAAATGACAACACCAAGCGCACTGGTGTTTTGATATCCAAAAGAGTTAGCCTGTGTGAATTCCACAAAATAAATTACGTTCTCAAGTCAACTAACGCAGAGATATACCGGTACCTCTGGTCAAACGAATCCAACTCAAAGACAACACCTCGTCCTCATGTAACCTGTCTATCTCCATCGCTTTCTCTTTTTCACCAATTCTCCACGGCACACCCAGATGCGCTCTAATAAGAGGTACAATATGAGAGAATTCCAATAATAACTTGGCATCTAAATACCACTAAAACCGATACAATCACTCGCTTACCGATTCACACAGAACAGCGCGATATAGTCACTAACAACAAATCCGTGAAACGGCTCCATGTCTAGAAGCTTCCAACAATTTTCACCGTGTGTAGCTATAGTCACTGTAATAGAAGCTTTCACTAGAGACCATATCATTATGTACATAACGATGGCAGGGCATTCACTGACTTTACACACTTGCTGCTGACGGAGGAACGGCCGTCAAATTTTTAGGCATTCAAACAATAATTATTTAAACAGATTATTTGAATAATCGTGAACAAATACTTTTTTGTTAACTCCAACTTTCTCTCTTTCTATTGGCACTGTAGTTACCATTTCCTCAAAGTGGCACCCTTCACTAAAGCAGTCGTGGACGAAGGACACGGCTTTTAACACTTTGCATCCTTCAACTGCTTCGATATTTCGCGAAAGTTCAAACATGGGGCAGTCTGTATCACTGTATACGCTTACAATTAAAGCTGCGAGTGTGTGCAAGTTCGTGATCTTTCCATATAAAGCCTTATAATTACATGTATATGTGCGGTGCTATACCGCGGGTATATGACTGTGTATCATTATTGAAGCAATATTGTTATCATGGTTTATGTAAAAATGATATTCAGCTATTGTCCCAGGATTTTATCAACCTGTTCCATGTTGCTATATCAACATTGACGCAATGAAGATAATACATCAGTATTGGGTCATGTTTTATATCATTATTGTACCAAGGTTTTTGCGTTAATCATCCTTGAGCCAATATTGGTAAGGGTTGGCTGTGTAGTATATATAGTAGAAACGTCAGGACGCATGCACATACGATATCCGGCCGTAACAATAACATAGTTAAATAACCGTTCATGTGACCTCTGGAAGGCAGGGGCACGAGTTACATCTAACGCGTATGACGCGCATGCGTATGGTTAGATCACTAAAATCGACGATAGCCTTAGTTTGGCAGGATTTATGTAAAAGCAATGGCCTCACCTAACTTCCCTACCAAACAGACGTACAATTACAAGGCGAAAACAATAATATATATTTTAAAATTAATTAGCTGTTTTAATAACGTGATAAATCTCTAAAGTGTCTGGTGAGTTTAACGGTGAAATCAGAATTTTTTAATCACAATTCTAAGCCGAGTTATGCACTGATGTCCACAATTTCTGGACATGTATTCAGCTAAGGCCTCCTCTACCTTGTTGGTAAAATCTTCTGCAGTAGCTGATCTGTGTGCGGGCGATTTTGACATAGTATTCTGCAATGCCCACCGCAGATGGACAACTGCACCCCCCCCCCCCCCCAGCTACCGGTGCCTCGCCTAGGCTTCCCTTGTTCGACCCGCTCGAGGCCGCGCCCACAGCGATCCAAGCGGCCACGCTGGCCTTACCCTGCCCACCAAACTGGTGCTCAAGATTGAGAATCTCGAATTCATCGAGATAGCTGAACTGCTACAGAACCCATGGCAGACAGACACCACCGAGAGTAGTGCGCAAAGCCTGGTTCTCCGCATCCCTCGACGGTCGACTCCCGTCACAGATACCTCGGTGTGGGTTGAGTGCTTTACGCTGATGGCTGCCGTCCTCGCCGCCAAGTACCCCTCCAGAGCCCCGGATCTCCTCATGTACCTGCGTCGTATAGTGTACTGCGCCAGGAAATTCGAGGGCCACGCCTGGGTCACCTACGAGCGTCTCTACAGGCGACAGGCCTCGGCCAATAGAAGCCTCAACTGGGCCGCCGAAGACCAGGCGCTATACAATGAGGCGTTCGCCGGAAGGGCTAAGCCCACCACGAGATGCAGAATATGCCTGAGCGAGCACCACGGAACGGACGCCTGCCCGGACTCCACTCGCCCCCTTTTTACCCATCAGGAGCCGGATGGCCAGAGGCAAGCACCGCCGCAAAAGATTTGCCGACGGTTTAACGAAAATCGGTGTTTCGTTCGCCTGTGCAAGTACCGGCACGCTTACTCGACATGCGGAGCACCTCACCCAGCGCTGTCCTGTGGGCAACGCAACGCCCCTGAGAACCCTTACGGCAACAGGGATATTCGGAGGCCTGCGGGGCGGTAAACGACGCTGCAGGATACGAGTTAGCTAAATGTAGTAGTGTGATGCAACCGGTTGGCAATTATCGCAGCTCCACCCTTACGGGTGTGAATCTGATTGTGTCTTAATCTTGTTGCATGCTGATTAGCGCAAGCGCACGAGGGTTTCTCTGGGTAAGATAAAGTCTATATACGTACACGTAGCAATGAGTCGTGCTGATGTTTACCCGGGGCGCACCATCCCCCCCCCCCCCCCCCCCCCCCATCTCACAGCCACAGGCCACTACGCCTACACGAGCCACCTAATACAGCTCCAAAGCTTCCTTCCGCGGCCAGAAGGACCGACACCTGGCCCAGTACTGGGAGGCTACTCCCCCTTGCGAGCTGACTTGTTCAAGGGCGCCCTCGAAGACCACCCAGACAGGCGGTACAGCGATTACATAACCAACGGACTAGCTGAGGGCTTCAGAGTAGGGTTCGACCGCCGTCAACAGCTACGCTCAGCCACCCATAACCTCCCATCGGTTAGCGAACACGACAGTGTGGTCTCTTCGTACATCAACACCGAGCTAAGCGCAAACCGTCTGCTAGGGCCGCTACCGAGCCGCATCGCTCGCTACACGCACCGTAGCCGAATAGGTGTCGTCCCTAAAGGACACAACCCAGGGAAATGGCGCCTGATTACAGACCTGTCCTTTCCCCCTGGTTTCAGCGTAAACGACGGTATCAGCTCCGCCCTCTGCTCGCTCAGCTACATCTCAGTCGATACGGCGGCCGCGGTCATCACCAGCCTAGGTCAAGGCACGCTGCTGGCAAAAATCGACGTCCAGGCTGCCTACCGCCTCATCCCAGTGCACCCAGACGACAGACCTCTACTAGGCATCGAGTGGAAGGGTAGCGTTTACTGCGACGCGATGCTACCTTTTGGCCTCAGATCAGCAGCAAAGATCTTCTCGGCAGTGGCGGATGCGCTCGAGTGGATTTTGCGTCGAAGGGGTGTCGACCACGTGGCACACTACCTGGATGACTTTATCATCCTCGGCGCTCCCCATTCCTCGCAATGCGCACACAGCCTGAGGATCGTTGTGGACACGTGCGCAGAATTGGGCGTTCCCCTAGCTTTAGACAAATGCGAGGGCCCCAGTACTTGCCTTACGTTCCTGGGAATAGAGTTGGATACCAAGACGCGGACCCTTCGTCTGCCAAGGGACAAACTAGCCAGGATCCTGGACACTCTAGAGACGTGGCAGGAGAAGAAAGTGTGCCGCAGGAAAGAGCTAGAGTCCCTCGTCGGCCTCCTGCACCATGCATGCACGATCGTCAGGCCAGGCAGGTCATTCCTAAGGCGCATGATCGCGCTGCTGTCCACAGCAAATGACCGCCACGTCATTCGGCTTAACAGAGCTTTTCGCGCCGACCTCGCATGGTGGCACATGCTCGCCGCTAACTGGAACGGCACCGGGCTTATCCCCCAGGACCGTATCACACTAACCGTCAAACTATACACGGACGCAGCCGGTTCATGGGGATGCGGCGCCTCTTGGAACCAGCAATGGTTCCAGGTCCAGTGGAGCGAAGCGGCCACCCCCCTGCCAATATCTGTAAAAGAGATGCTACCCATAATAATGGCCGCGGCCACATGGGGCGCCCAATGGCACGGTCAACTTGTCGCATGTTACTGTGACAACCAAGCGGTCGTGGCCACGCTGACCACCCGTTCGTCTAAGGAAGAGCGACTTGCACACCTGCTGAGGTGCCTCTTCTACTTCGAAGCGCGGTTTCAGTTCGAGCTGAGAGGGATCCACATACCGGGGGCCCAGAATCAAGCCGCTGATGCCTTGTCGCGTAACCGCATTGATGTATTCTTCCAACAGGTTCCCGAGGCAGATCCGTACCCGCACCCCATCCCGTCCCGGCTGGTGGAAATCCTACTCAGCGAGGACATAGACTGGCTGTCTCCGCTCTGGACGGAGCCGTTCAGTTCTTCTACGCGCAAGGCCTAGCAGAATCAACGCGTCGAACATACGAGTCTGGCATGAAACGTTTCCACCGTTTTTGCGATAGCTATTCCATTTATAACCCATTTCCTGTAACGGAGCCAATCCTATGCTATTTTGTCGCCGCACTCGCATCCGACGAACTCTCGCCACAGACCGTAAAGGTATACCTGTCGGCGGTGCGGGACGCGCACATAGCACTTGGGTTTCCCGACCCTCGGTCGCAGATGTCAATGTGCAGACTCGAGAGGATACAAGCTGGCATCAAGCGCGTGGCAGCCACTCGCCGAAAACCAGGTCGAGTCAGGCTTCCCTTAACCCCCGCTATTCTGCACGAGCTATAAGGTCTTTCTGGATGGAGAAGCCTGAAGACGGCAACCGGACCCTACTATGGGCCATAGCAGCCATATGCTATTTCGGGTTCTTCCGCCTAGGCGAGCTTCTTTCATCACAGGACAAGCCAAGCAGACTACCACCGCAATGGGGGGAGGTGGCATTCAACCACGGCACTCTCCCACCATAGTAAGAGTCCACTTGAAGTTCGCGAAATGTGACCAATTCGGACAAGGGGCGGACGTGTTCATTGGGCAGTCGGGCAACGCAATATGTCCCATAGCCGCCTGTCTTTCCTACGTGGCAGTCCGAGGGGACCAACCGGGACCGTTCTTCGTCAAGCGAGATGGTAGACCTATGCTAAAACCAGACTTTGTATCGGAGCTTCGGAGGGCTCTGACCGCCAGGGGATTCGACAGCCTGTCCTTTGCTGGCCATAGCTTCAGAATAGGAGCGGCAACAGCTGCAGCGGCAGCGGGGATAGAGGACTCCACCATCAAGGCTCTCGGTCGCTGGAGCAGCGACGCCTTTTTGAGCTATATTCGAACACCGGGACTGCAACTAGCCGCAACGTCTACATCCATCGCTCGCATCGTGGACCGTTAGTTGGTAGTTAGCGGTATTCATGCAGTGTCAGTTCATTAGCACCGCGCGTGAAGTTTACTCATGGTAGCATTACTTGCACATGAACAACAAAGCATATCGCTCACATGTATATGATAGACGCACAAATAGACATGCAGGATCGAGCCTCAGCAAAGCATGCTATAGGCCTATAGCCAACCACTCATAGTGCGCAACCCAACACCTTACCACTACGTTTGGGGTGTGCAGGCCGCTGTAAAGTACATCGGCCTTTGGGGTTGGTCTGCTCGGGACCTCGCAGAACTGGCACACCCCCAGCCGTGAGGGGCGTGTCCCTGACTCCACCTCCCCAACACTAACTAGATAACTAGGCCGGCAAGAAGAAGCACGGCAGCAGCGACTGACCAACCCGGAGCTACTTCCATTCTGCGTAACGTTAAAGAGTGATTTCACCCGTTTGTGAAGGTCACACCTGATTTGGAGTGCCTATTGGCTGCCAGCCGTCACACCACAAAACGGGTGACCTTCACACTTTTTTTTTGCAGTGAGCTAGCTAGCTGCTGCATGCTATCATGACCAGAATGAAATGAAGTACATGTACATGATGCAATCGACATTATACATTTCTTTATACTTACAGCCCCGTATGCGTCAAAAATAAAACAAACTATATTGAGCACGTAGAGTAACGTACAGTGCTTTCGGATACTATAATTTCTAATTATCCAAGTTTTGCCCAGCTGCAAAAGCAGTGTGTTCTTAAACTGTAGATAAGTGCCGCCGGTGGTCATGGCAACGCTTGGTTGGATGGCAGGTCTTACGGTGACATTGAATGCCATTCTTTGTAGTGCCCTCGCATTGAGAGGCACAACCACTCACTAGTGCTGACACTTCTTCATTGAAATGCATGCGCACAACTTTAAATATCTCTGGTTCGTCTTCAGATTCAGCTTGCAATGCATTTCGAATTCTGCTTTTGTGGAATACCATGATGACACTTGGGCCCTTCTTTGACAGAGATTGGCTGACTTCTACAAACTTTTCTATGTTGTCAAACTTTTCCTCGGACTCTTCAAAGTCAACTGAAGAGCAGTCATCAACTATTCCATAGTAACTTGCACCAACTATTTGAAAGTCAAATACAAATGGGAGATCAATGTAGTCTAGCGTCGATCCATTCAGCTGGCCCAGGACAAGAATAAGGATTGAGCCACTGTCTGTAGCAAAGAAAAAGGGTTAATACACACAGTACATGGAATACTTATACTACAAAAAGGAAAGCTCCTGAGTAAGTGCTAATTACCCTCACTATGCATGGCTATGTTAGTTACCTATCACAGATACATGTATAAATTGTTCTTGTATACATACCTTGGGAATGACAAGATCTCGTGCTAGACACTTCAGAGCTGATTCAAAACCACATTTGAAACCATCGTGTAATAGAAACTCTTTCTGATCGTCAGAGCCACACGAAATTATGGCATGAAAGGACAGGTTAACTGGTGTCTTCCTAGGCGTGGTGACGCTTGCTTGGTCACTGGTATCGACCATGGTCAAGTGTGACAGTTTCGGCTTACTGATGGTTACTGCCACTGCACTAGTAGAGGGTATAGGAGCTACCTCTTCACACCGAGGAGCTCTCGACCCTATCAGCTAGTGCCTTCTTGGCCTGGTAAAAGATTTCGTCCGCGGCGCATCCTTGAGCGTATAGCCATGGGCCATGGGGCATCTTTCTGTAAACACGCTCTGCCATGAGGAAGATCTCTGCAATCCGACTGTCGTCCGCACGCATCATCTCAGGAATATTGAACGCAAACTGCGGAGAGTGTGCAATAATGAAAGAGTAGAGAGCAACCTCGAAGCTATCGTTGAGGCTGGTCTCGCTGCAGTGCATTAGCTGGTACAGAAGCATCTGGGCTGTGTCGATGTCCGGGTCATCGGTGTCAGGCAAGTCGGGAACATCAGCAGCAGCTATCAGTTGTAGACAATTTTGCCAGGTGATGCCTGGGTGGTCACAGAGAGCTATTGATTGGAAAACCTCGATGGGCAGTCCCTCGTCGCCATTGTTAGGGTGGCAAAGAATGTGTAGGGCCACCGGTTTACCATTCAACTTAATGATTCTGTCGAAGCGGGCCATAACACGAATGTTTTGGAATTCATCCACTGAACATGTCTTACAGTCTGGAAGATTCGAAGACTTTTCCCTAATGGCTTGGTGTGCGTATATCCAGGCGTCAGTACCGGTAGGCAACGGGACAAAAAATGACACACCACCATAAGATGATGTATAGCCACCGGTTGCTGCCGTGTTGGTGTTGTTGATTGAATTTGTAACAATATCCCTTGGGCCTTCACGAATGCGTAGATCCTTATATTGGTTATTAGATGTGGGGATACTTGAATAAACGCTGAGTTCACTTGGAAAGCGGTGGAGCGGACCACCTGTCGCTACTATAATTCCCGGTTTGGGTGGGTTCTCCCGTCTTTTTAAAAGTTGAGCGATGTCAGCCATGACGGTCACGCTACCAAACAATGCAAGACGCGCGGCGATTGAACAGCGAATATACTTCTATTTAAAGCTCAACTATTAATTAGTTACAGCGTGCTCGTTATCTCGTTCCCAGACGAGCCATTTGTATTGAAACACACCATTTCTAGCCAGAGCTACTGTAGCAAGCGATCCCCATGAACATACTCACTTGTACGGATATAAGAACCTACTGATACCATTGGCGTTCTTTCAAACGGCTGTTGAGTTTTTTTTTCCCAGTAAAGTTATCAACATATGTATTTCTGTTATCAGTTCAAGGCCCAATACGATCCACGTGTATCCAATCCGCAAAGAATCTACCGCTTGAAATGTTATACATATTGGCACCATTCGCGTCCTTTGAAACGGTTCTTATATACAAATAAAGGGAGAAGAAGAAAAAATGGCGCTATTCCTTCTGGGGACGAGGAAAAACAGGATCCCGTTTGTTCTACACGGTTTCAGTGGCGTAGCGAGGGGGGGGGGGGGGGGGGGGGGGGGGGGAGGGGGGGCAATTGCCTCCGGGCGCCGACCTAAGGGGGGCGCCAAAATGCCTAGATGTTTGCTATAAATAGCATTGCAATGCGTACCGGATAATAAGCCGAGGAAAGGCTTGTGTTAATGCTCTTATGTTTATTGCTTATACTTACGAAGTAATAACAGCAAGTCCGTGCATACTGTTGATGAAACAAGTAAATAAAAACATTCTCTAACGAGAAAGTTGTTGGTATATAGGATTGACCAATGGTGGTGTAAAAAGCACAGAAACAAGAGTGACAGAAATTTGACTGGAAAATTGAAATAGGCCTATATTTAGCCCATTACTCAGGCATGTACTGTTACAACGTTAGTGTGCTAAATATAGGCCTATATCAATTTTCCAGTCAAATTTCTGTCACTCTTGTTTCTGTGCTTTTTACACCACCATTGGTCAATCCTATATACCAACAACTTTCTCGTTAGAGAATGTTTTTATTTACTGGTTTCATAAGTTTTTTCCTCTGGCGTCTTTATAAGTGGTCACAAATTAATTTTAATTTTTGAAGGGAGGGAGGTTAAAAAATTTAATAATAGAAATTATATGTACATGAGTTCTTAATGTTCTGTACGGTTCCGCCTTGTCCTCTTTGTCTCCCCCAGCCTCTTCTATGGCCGCGGCGGCCTGGTTCTGGCCATGGGAGCCATGCGGGTGGTGGTGGCAGCGGCCAGGGTGGCAGCAGGCAAAGTGGTGGTGGGGGCACTGGTGCCAATACTGGTGCCGGTGGTGGGGCTGGTGCAGGTAGCGGCGGTGCTCCTGCTTCTGCTGCTGGAGGTGGGGGCAGCTCTGCTGTTGGCGGTGGGGCAGCGGTGGGGGCATGCAGCTCTGCTCAGCAGGGGCAGTGCTGCAGCTGCTGCTGGCGGCGGACAGTAGGGGGGCAGCAATGTATCTAGCAGCAGTGGCTGTGTAAAGGGAAGAGGAGTTGGAGGATGTACTTCGTCCTCCGACTAATGCATCTGCACCAATCTTACTTACTGCTGCACGGGCAGATCTTGTAACAACCTTTTGAGCTAGCAATGGATGAGACTTACAAAAGGCATAATTTACTTCACTTAGAAGCTCACTATCCCTAAGAATAGCTTTTTCAAGTCCACCATTATACTCCATTAGTGCATGAGATTTGGGTTCATACAAGGAGTAGCTATATGGGAGAAGGATATGGTTTCAGTGCTCATACACAGTTGCAGCCGTAGTACATCAGATAAGGAAGCCTTTTTGTACATCAGATTAAGGATGACACCCCAATATTCAATAGACAGGTCACAAAGGAGAAAGGACTACATGTACTGTACACAACACTTGGGTCACCATGCATGCTGTACATGTGAAGTGAATGGTTTTGTGCAGATTCCTTACATGCGTGCTGTACACATGTTGCATGCACATCTTCCTATAGCTTTTTAATGCTAGTGCAATACAACAGGCCATGACATACCTTTGGGTGGTAGTGGTAGTTCGGTGACCCCTGCGATACCGCTTCCTCTCGGCAGCACGTTTAGCCAATCGGACAGCGGGGTCATACCAATACCGATTCCTTTCAGATGCCTTAATGGCAGCTGAATTGTCCTCGTATTTCGGCCTTTTAGCAGCGCGGTTCTCCTCGACGTCCTCTTGATATCGCTGCCTTTTAGCAGATTGCTTAGATTCAATATCTGCGTTGTAGCTGTCGCGTACAGAGGCCTTCTTCTTTTCGGGATCGGCCTTGTAGCTGTCGCGTACAGAGGCCTTCTTTTTTTCGGGATCGGCCTTGTAGCTGTCGCGTACAGAGGCCTTCTTTTCGGGATCGGCCTTGTAGCTGTCGCGTACAGAGGCCTTCTTTTCGGGATCGGCCTTGTAGCTGTCGCATACAAAGGCCTTCTTCTTTTCGGGATCGGCCTTGTAGCTGTCGCGTACAGAGGCCTTCTTCTTTTCGGGATCGGCCTTGTAGCGCGCTTGGGCTTTAGCCTTGTTTTGTTGTTATAAAATATCGTCTTGCTTTTGAAGGTATTCTGCTCGTTGCTTAGATCTCTTCTTTCGATTACGCGAAGGCATTTAACTTCACTAGCCAAAGTATTAAACTGCGATAGGAACACCAAATAAATTTCGTGCAGGTCGGAGTATTTATACTGCATGCTGTAAAATAACTTCATTCATCAACAATAAACTTCTGCAATAACTTCATATCCTATACAGAACTTGCTACCGCATGAGGTACTTCTACGCTGTAGTCTTTATATGACCTTAAAGGGCACCGTGCAGGTGAATTCCAAAGATATTGGTGCTATTGCCGTTCTTCAAAACCGTTCGTAGCTCGAGTTATACCTTCCTAAGGAAGAAGAAGAAGAAGACGACGACGACGACGACCAAGAATTATTTTAGGACTGGGCACGAGAAAAAGGAATTCGTTTGTTTCTCTAAAAGCACACCGTTTTATGACACGGAACAAACGTAGAACTGTAGATCTTTGAGTTCTCGTTCCATCGCGACAAAGAGATAAGCGATCCGTTTCTCCGTTGTCCCTCCAGACGCGAGTGAAGTTTTTTTAATGATGTTCATCAATCCTCAATCAATCCTATATTGAACCTGCTGCCGCAGGTTCAGATATCAAACATTATTATGCAAACTCTTGTTTCGTCAACTGCAGTGGGCTAATTAATAATGCGTATTGAACATATTGTGAATACGTTCAGGGTAGTATGTATTGCCTATTTAAATTGCTGTGCATTGCTCGGTATTTGAACTATAATGGTACAGGTCAGTGGCAAACCTTGCAAGCGCATTCTACTACATTCACTGGTCCATGTATGCTTTCAAACTGAATAAAACTAGTACATTGCTCTGTACAGAGTGCTGAAATGATAAATTCAATTGCAAAGTCACAGAATGATGTAGGGTACGTCATATTATTATAATTTCAAGTTGTTACATTACGACAAAATGCCTTACATGACACCCAAAAGAAGAACAATCTTTTTTGCAATGAGCTTCGATGTGACACACAATCTTATTTGATCAATATAATAACACTTCTGCATTCCATGGTGACTGTATTCCTGATTGATACGATGAGAGGCTATTACTTGTCAACAAATCGAACTAATTCTCACTGCTCCATATGAATAACATAGCTTGGTCTTTATATACACTTATGCCTGTATGATCACATCTGTTGGCATCATAATATCAACACTTGGCTATAGAAATTGCAAATTAATATTACAGAGTATGTTTCCTGCTAGATTTGGGCATACATAAATGTTATCACCACCCACCTCAGTTTCCAACGTTTGCACAAATCTGTACTTCTGTAGTATGCTAATGAGGGCCATCTTGACCTCCATAAGAGCAAACCTCATTCCAATGCAGTTTCGTGGTCCCCATCCAAATGGCAAATGGCACAACTGAGGTCGCTTTTCTTTCTTCTCAACAGAAAATCTATTGTAATGGGTAACGATCATTATACTTATAATATTAACCTTCTGTAATTTATACCGTTCTGGCCTGAAATTCATAGGATCTTCCCATATCTTCGGATCTTGGTGTATGCTCATGACTGGTACTATAACAGCAGTCTCTTTTGGTATGTCAAGTCCACCGAGTTGAATGTTTTCTGTGCTCATTCTCCCAACCCTGACAACATTGTGGTAAGATACAGACAGTCATTACTGTATAAAGTATACAAGAATACATCCTATCTTAAGGTTTATGTACTTTCAAAAATAATGTGCTATGCATTACTTTAAAATGATCAAATGATAAATTGCAATATGATTTCCTTAGCTCCTACACTACATTGCAATTGCATACTTACAAAAGAGGTACAGGGGGAAATATTCTAAGACTCTCCTGAACCACCATGTCTAAATATTCAACATCGTGTGTTGCTTCATAGATGCTAGTGGAAATCTAAATGATTGGTAGAGATTGTTTTTCAAATCAGTCATGGTTTTAATCGTGTAGCAATTTACTCACAAAATGGTCTTTGAAATAGTTATCCAATTCTTGGCACAACTTATCTTGCACATCAGGATTTATAGCAAGCAAGTAGCTTGTGTATGCCAAACAAGACGATGTTGTCTCATATCCAGCTATCAAAAATGTTATGCAATGCGTTATGAGATCATTATTTGAAAAAACAGTAGATCTGGTTGCATTCTGGGTGCTACCATTTTCAGTTTCCAAATCAAGCATTAATTGCAGAAAATCATTATGCTGTAAAAAGAACAGGACACATCAAGGTAACACATCGCACGTGGTGTGCACCATCAGACAATTACACAAAGAAATTTGCATTGGTAATCTCGATCTCTAAGCTATGTTGCACACCAGAAAAAGGTTATTTCTGATATTACATGTATAGCAGAATTTGAAGAGAGCATGCAAAATATGCTCTCCCATAATTGTTTGGGTACGATGATACATTCAAAATTTGCTGCATGTAATAGTATCTTTCCAAGGAGTATTTGGGAGATTTTTTAAGAAAACTCAACTCTATGTATGCATTAGCATACAAGTAATAGAAATTTTATTTTCAATTTTGCTTGATTGTTAAATAGCAAATAAAAACCTGTGTAAGTGTGGGTCGTGTTCGAATATATTTGTAGTAGAGTACAAATAGTGAAAACATCAACGCCACTATGCTTCCTATGGAATGCAAAGAAGGCATCACATAAAACCATGCAATTCACTGTAATGACAATGGTGTGGCCATACCTGTATGCCAATAATAGTATGTAACAGTAATGAATGCAGTGCTTAGCAACCATACGCATTATACTTCCTTGGAAAACATCACACCAAATATTACAAAATTGACAGAGCACAAAATACGCCTTAAACACTATACCTATCGTGTACCTTGACACTGTGTTCTTCTTCACGTCTTCTTTTTATTAATGCCTTAGACGTTTCATACAAGTATCAAAATGACTCTTCCAAAGCCTTGGACAAGAAGAATGGTGCCAAGTGATCCACGAATGGCAATTGAGCTGTGAAGGAATATAAAATGTTCAAATTGTTGAACCTTGAAATATATATAATGCTTATATTTTACTGTTATGTTAATTGATGCCATTGAATTTCCTTGTACATATAGCTCAGAACCGTTGACAAATGAGCCACCCACATCCTTAAATGCATCAGTAATTAAATATGGAGACACTGTCAGAGCCTTTATCTCCTGTGTGATTTAATAAAAAAATGGAAAGCTTCAATTCTGACAACAAATAAAAATAGTAGCTCCGCTCCTTTCTAGCTTGGATTGAGCACAACACCAACTGGCATAATACAATGTGTATGCTTGCTTAATGACTTCTAATGTGGATTAATACCTATGTTGCAAGTTGGCAATGTTATGCAGGCAAGCAAATAAGATTTTTTACATTTTAGGGCAACAATTGTAAAGGTATCAGGTGCTCCACTATCTGGTCTCTGTGCATCAAAAAGGGTTCTTGCTGATTTGAGCAGTGGGTCTTCTGGTCCTTGACTTGAATGTAGCTCTGTCTGTGATCCGAATGCTACTGCAAGGATGCTCTCCATTGTAAAGACACTTAAATGGCTACAAAAAGATTATTAAACATCAATTGGACATGGTGATATATGTGCCTTAGACATTACTTCAGTGTGCAGAACCAAAATCCATTGAATACGCATATTTACCAGATCATACCTTACTGCCCTTTGTTTCCTGCAAACTTCATGAGTACTTACTACTAATATTTACTATAAGTACTCAAAGATTACATACAGCACCAAATCAAAAAAACACAACGATATTAATTTTATTCTAGTGCAAAGCAATTCATTTATGTCGCTTCGTTTCATTTCTTGCCTGTATGACAGTGACTGAACTTTGTATGTAAAGAAGCCTTTAGAACCAATGCTGTATAAGTTGATTTTGCTGAGTTTACACAGCAAACTGCTCATCAAGCTTGCTGGAAACGGTTTCGAACATAACTTAATGACGTGGATGTCTTTCTCTTTATGGCAGAATGCTGTGAATTATAAATTTTTGTACGTCAATCTTAAACTTTTGCTCCATGGATTTAAAGCGCATTTAGTGCATTGAACATGTTCAACAAATTTTTACTCGTTGCATTTATTAGATAGCCAATATTCTTTTGCAAACGTTTGCTAAACCTTTATCTCCCATGGTTCGATGCATTTTGATATGATAATGTGCTTGTAAGTTTATTAGCCATTCTGTCAACCTCCCCTTCAAAAAATTATTTTCCTTTGCTGAAAACATACACTTAAACTTTAAGCAGGATGTACCTCGTTATACCTGCACACTGTAACGAGGAGTGCTTTGGTTAGTGTTGTGGGATCACTGCAGATTAATACCTTTGTTGTGACTAAGAACAATTTACATTGTATGCATATATGGTGAAAAGGTCAGATTTGGCATTGTGGAGTACAGATATAAGGATTTTAGTGATTTGTTAAATACCGTTCATGCATCCCAGTACTGGAGGAAGGTTTTTTTATCCTGAAAAAGATACATTTGCTGGTTTCATGGGATTCACAATTTTAAAACCGGGAGGGTTTTAAAATTGACAATCCCATGAAACCAGCAAATGTATCAAACCCTCCCAGCCACAGGATAGTTCTTCACTTCCCAGGAGTCTAAGTCCAAGGTTGCAAAGCTGCAAGGCACATAAGTCAAAAAGACAGGTTTTTCAATTGTGCAGTCATGGGTGCATGTAATTCCAGCACAAGTCTTCTAATCTTTCAAACATGCAATAAACATAACAATGCTTTATTTTTTCATACACTGCATCGTATATTCATCTGAATCTCACCAAATACAGTTAGCTACTACACATTTTGAATACTGATGTCACCTTTTGATGTTGATTGCCTCTCCATTGTCTGCAAACTGTTTCAAGACTGTTTGAAGCTTATCCACACATGTCTGGACAACAGGGACCATCTGATAACCAATAAAAAGTTAGTACTTTGGTGGGCTATTGCATATAATGTGTGCTTGATTCAGTTAATTTGTTGATGAACTTGTCATTACATAAATGATCATGAAACAAAATATTATGAAGGAGAAATTTTACATTTCTTGAGATGTATGCTTCTACCTGTTTCATTTTTCGTCCAGTGAATGTGAGTGAAATAGCTTGACGAGAATTCTTCCATCTTTCCCCTCTGCTGACTACTAAACTAGGTGGGAGATCATATTTTTCCCTTAAACCACGAACTAGGAAATCCTGATGCAGGTAAGGATGGAACTTATTAATCAAATAGAAGCAAATGTAATCCGCAATATCTTATTCTATCAGACCACTGTGATATAAGGTAGACAAATTAACACACACAAAAGCAGTATGTCAGCTGAATATATTATACATGTGTGATCATGTGTGATACCATTGTATCCATTTCATTTCTAGGAACAAAATCAAGTATGCATGGCTTTAAGCCACTGATTAAATGTTTGAACTTTACATCACACACAGCTCTATACTGCTATCTACATAGATTAACAACTTAAATGTAGATGCACTTTGATTGAATTGCCCTCAGAAATCAGTTGCTGGGTGTGCTGATGTACAGCATTGCTAGTACTTTGTTGATTAAAAATATATGGGTCAGTTTCCAAGAAAATGAGCCTTCGCTATATATATATATAAAAGTTGTAAAAATCATTCACGTTTGAATCGCTATAACTTCCGAACGGTACACGCCATCAACATCCTATTTTCAACACTTCATACCACACCATTTCTCTATGGCAGAATATGTTTTGGGGTCTTGCACTTGCTCCTTGCCAGTATTGCAACGTTCGATACCCCACCGGGTTCAAACCCGCCATAACTTTCTGTAGGAGTAATCAAATCGCTTCAAATTCGGTTTGTAGGTGGAGAGGTCCTATATCTATCTATTTGTTCTGTTCGTTAATTTTTATGCAATCCGTTACGGAGATACAGTTGAACAAACTACGTGCACATTTTCGCGCTCGTTTCGCGCCAATGATTTGGGCAAATTGCGCTCCGCTCAATGTATGGGGAGGCGGGGATTATTACATTGGCGCGAATCAAGCGGGAAAACGTGCACGTAGTTTATTCAACTGTATCTCCGTAACAGATGGCATAAAAATTAACGAACAGAACAAATCGATAGGTATAGGACCTCTCTATCTACATACCGAATTTGAAGCGATTTGATTACTCCTGCCGAAAGTTATGACGGGTTCATACCTTGTGGGGTATCGGACGTTGCAATACAGGCACGGAGCAAGTGCAAGACCCCAAAAAGTATTTTACCGTAGAGAAATGGTGTAGTATGAAGTGTTGAAAATAGGAAGTCAATGGCGTGTACCGTTCGGAAGTTATAGCGATTCAAACGTGAATGATTTTTATAACTTTTATATATATATGGGACAGTGCCCGCGAAAAGGGACCTAGTGTATTTATATAAAACGATATAAAATTTTGTTCATATAAAACTGATATAACTTCCGAACGGTACACGCCATTGACTTCCTATTTTCAACACTTCATACTACACCATTTCTCTACGGTAAAATACTTTTTGGGATCTTGCACTTGCTCCGTGCCTGTATTGCAACGTCCGATACCCCACAAGGTATGAACCCGTCATAACTTTCGGCAGGAGTAATCAAATCGCTTCAAATTCGGTATGTAGATAGAGAGGTCCTATACCTATCTATTTGTTCTGTTCGTTAATTTTTATGCAATCCGTTACGGAGATACAGTTGAACAAACTACGTGCACATTTTCGCGCTCGTTTCGCGCCAATGATTTGGGCAAATTGCGCTCCGCTCAATGTATGGGGAGGCGGGGATTATTACATTGGCGCGAATCAAGCGGGAAAACGTGCACGTAGTTTATTCAACTGTATCTCCGTAACAGATGGCATATAAATTAACGAACAGAACAAATCGATAGGTATAGGACCTCTCTATCTACATACCGAATTTGAAGCGATATGATTACTCCTGCCGAAAGTTATGACGGGTTCATACCTTGTGGGGTATCGGACGTTGCAATACAGGCACGGAGCAAGTGCAAGACCCCAAAAAGTATTTTACCGTAGAGATATGGTGTAGTATGAAGTGTTGAAAATAGGAAGTCAATGGCGTGTACCGTTCGGAAGTTATATCAGTTTTATATGAACAAAATTTTATATCGTTTTATATAAATACACTAGGTCCCTTTTCGCGGGCACTGTCCCATATAGCGAAGGCTAATTTTCTCGGAAACTGACCCATATATGTACAGAGAGCCCCAGGAGTGCCACATGCAATAGACTGTTCAAATCTTTTCATCATGAATCAATCTTGCAACACTCCCATCCATGGTAGCTACGTAAATTTGTATAGGGTACAAATGCTAAGGTTCTACTTGCCATATTTGAACTGTATGTGAATTACATGGTTTCCTCGTGGCATGTGTTCCTAATAGGAGGCAAAAATATACATGACACAGTTATTTCTTGAATGTGTACACGTTGTGCTTTCAAGATTTCTATACATTCAGATCGAGGGGGGGGCAAGAAAATCTGTACGGACCCCATCATCCAATATTGTAGAGTTTAAAATGAAGATTAAGAATCTGTTTTCAAAATTAAAATCGGACTTTAAAGAAAAAAGATATGATGGATTGAAAAAGGGGGCGTAGGGGGTGGTACCCCCTGCTAAAATTGAATTTAAAAATATTTAAAGCGAATTCATGTGTTTTTTTATCTTTCTTCTTTCACTTCAAATTCACGCGGGAGTTGCATGAATCTATTTCTCTCAGCAAAAGAATTTCACTGATATCACACACGCAATCGCTAGACACTCACAAACTCGGCAGCAAACGATTTTAACATTTAACCCCCTAGTGGCAGCTTTAATAATTAACCAATGATGAACGTCGTACTTGAATATGGATTGTGATAGGTGTGGCAAGCGCTATTCGTTAACGTGCAACGGCACTATGATGCAAAAGGGAATTTACCGCAGCGGTTAACCAGCATCAAATGCAGGAATCGGAGCCCCCTGCAGATAAAAGGCAGCGACTCCTGTGCACGAGCGCAGCAAGTGCGGCTTGTAGTACAACTGCAGGGATACCCGTTGGCGTTGCACTGCATGAATCCATTGCCATAGCGTGCGTCCCTAGTGTATCAGATCAAAACCAGTTGTTGCCTAAGCCGTTATGTCTGGGGTATTTGCCTGATGTACCTGCACCGTTCGTTCACAACTGGGCATTTGCAGCTCATGGAGTGCAGAATTTATGTATTCATTGTTATTTCAGTGCTAATTGTGGTTACGCGTGAGTGAGAAAGGGGCGTAGGGGGGTGGTGGTACCCTCATTAAGAAATCTGATGATGGGTGTTTAAGAAATATTTTTTGCCCCCCCCCCCTCGATTCAGATTAAAAACTTTCTACACCAGTAATGGGAGTTTCTTGTGGTTTTTTAATGGATTCATTCCTGATAAGAGAATCTTTTTCATCTATAATCCACAGTACCTTGTTAGCTACTTGAATTGTAAGGAATGCCAGATGCTCAGTGAATAAAGCATGTTATTCACATTTGACCTGTCTGTAGCGAAGTATGGGAATTGTGATAACTCTAGCTACCAAAAAGGAATGAATCTCTATTCCAACAGACACACACCCATCATCCGCGCATGCGCGTACATACATACATACATGTAGATAAATAACAGTTCATGCTACATCTCCCTTTCTGGAGTCTAGTATCTGTCTGGTGGTCGTATGGCCGTTCCAGTCCGTGACCGAGTCATTATACGGTGAGGAGGGGAGGTGGTTTCTGTTTGCTGATAAATCTGATTTCTTTGATCTCCAGCCACCATTTTTTCCGCTTCTGTCAGACATACCAAGTCTCACGCCTCCGGCGTGAGTCTCACGCCTCAGGCTTCTATCTCACGCTCACACGCCCAACGAATGTTTTCTCACGCCTAAACTAAAACACACAGAACAAAAAGTCATCGCAAATTAATATTGGATAAAGTAAATCATTAATATACACGGCATATACGGTACCCGCCCTCACTATTGAGCCCGGTTATTTATGGCAAGTTATTTGATTATTTATGCTTGCAATAAATTATACCGCACCGCGCGCGCGAGCATGGCAGTCCGAGCTGAAAGGTTAGCTTCAGTAGATCAAGATGTGGAATCAGATGCCGATGATGAAAACCCAGGACCATCTACATCTAAGAAGCAAAAGATGTCGGCAAAATCCGTCGGTGCAGCCAAGTACCGCACAAAGTTCCAAAAAGAATGGTTGAAGGTTTACCCCTTTGCTCAAGAAGTTAAAGACAACCCGCACAAGTTTCTATGCAATATCTGTATGCGACAGGTCGCATGTGATCATCAAGGTAAGCACGATATTGAAAGGCATATGGAAAAGGCAATGCACCAGGCTAATGTAAAGCAGATGAAAGGCCAAACAACCCTGGGGTTTCAAGTTGAATCAAGCCCTATCAATGAGCAGGTCATCCGTGCAGAAGTTAAAGTCGCTCATATGCTGGCTCAACACAATGTACCTTTATCTTTAGCTGATGAACTGACACCACTATTTCACGACATATTTCCTGACAGTGACATAGCAAAGAATTTCTCTTCCAGACGAACAAAAACTGCTTGCATTTTAAATGGTGCTATTGCACCAGTACTTCAGCAAAATCTCGTAAACACCATGAAAACATGTCCATTCACTCTGGCTATTGATGGCTCAACAGACACAGGTGTAGAAAAGATGAACCCTTTAACTGTGAGGATATTTAATGCTGAATATGGTATGGTACATACACAATTTCTGGATATGTGTATGTCCTCCCAGTCAACTGCTGAAGGAATTTTCACTAAAATGGAAGAAGCTCTGCAAAAGCATGAAATTCCATGGCTGAATTGTGTAGGAGTTGGTGTTGATAACACTTCAGTAAATATGGGTTGCAATAACTCAATAATGACAAGACTCAAACAAGTAAATGCTTCTGTATATGTCATGGGTTGCCCATGCCACATAATTCACAATACAGCAGGAAAATCAAACAACGCGTTTCAAGAAGTGAGTTTGACTGATATGTTGCATGTGTCAGTAAAAGTTATACAATTTTACATCCTAGGTGTCTGGATTTAATGTTGAGGATTTAGCAATTGACCTATTTTATTGGTTTGATAAAAGTACCAAAAGAAAGGCTTTATTATCAGAGTACTGCAACTTCTGTGATGTACAGTATAGAGATATCATTAAACATGTGAACACTAGATGGCTTAGCTTAGAAAAAGCCATTTACAGAGTTCTGCAACAGTATGATGCATTGAAAAGCTACTTTATTTCCCAAGGTATGTTACTGGAATATACTGTCCCCATATATATATTTGCATGCTTGTCTTTGTTCTTGATAGATGACAAAGCCCCAAGATTTCATCGTATTCATTCTGCTTTTATGAATCCAATGACTGAAATCATTCTTCTCTTTTATGAGGCAGTATTGCCTACATTTGTTAATTTTAACAAATTTTTACAAAGAGAAGAACCACTGGTGCATGTCCTCCACTGTCAGATTCAATCATTTTTAACCAAACTGGCAAGTAAGTTTGTTCTTGTGCGTAACATCAAATCAGTTTCAGACTATTCTGCGTTAAAGTACACTGATGAAAGAGACCAACTTCCAGGTATGCTTTTATTTTTACAATGACAAACTTTTGAATGTACTTTTCCTTCACATACATTACATTTAAGACCATAATATCTTCATTGGAATTACTACAAGGAGTGCTCTAAACAAGCGACTGGAGGATGGAGACATCAGTACACGAGATATGAAATGCTTTTACAACAGTGTGCGAGCATTCTATACCACAGCTATGAATTATGCTCTAAAGAACTTACCCATAAATGATCCAATGCTAATCAATGCCACATTTGTGAATTATGACACAAAAGATGATGCCACATTTTCACAGGTGGAATACTTTGTCCAAAGGTACATGCAGGCCTTAACTATACAATTGCAGTGCATTATTTAACTAACATACACTAATTCAATTGTAAGGTTTGGAGAATTGCTGCCATTTACACCTGCAAGAGAACTGGAATTGCTTCAGGAAGAGTTCACAGACTATCAACTACTCATGCACGATGCAATACCATCAGATGTGTGGAATAAGGCAGTCACTGATGAAGATGAACACACCACATACCATAGAATGGACATTGTTTGGCATCATCTGTCCAGTCTAAAGGCACCAGATGGAAATCCACGTTTCAATCGACTCAGCAAGATCGCCAAAGTTGTTCTAGTTATTCCACACTCTAATGCCCAGGAAGAACGCATATTCTCGATGGTGAGAAAGAACAAAACATGTTTTAGGCCAAATTTGGATCCAAAGGGAACATTGTCCAGCATTTTGACGGTCAAATTGGCTACCAAGCAAGAATGTCATCAATATGAACCAACTAAAGAAGTACTAAATAAAGCAAAATCTGCAACATGGGAGTATAATAAACAGCATCATAATCAGTAAACTAAGAATAATTATCTGCATGCTTTTGTGCATTTTACGTGTTCACATCTATATATTGTGTGTACTATAGTTGCTTGATCAGTAGAATTTGGCTTGCTAATTGCATATTATTTTTACTACATGCATATGTATCAGAAATAATCACAATGAAACTCGTTACGTATTCATATTGAATGTTACGTGCGGTTGTATCTACTCGAGGCGCCTGAAAAAGCGACTAAGGACTTGACCCCAGGCGCGAGAAACGCTAATAATTGTTTTTCTCACGCCCAGACAGGGCTATCTCACGCCCAGTATAACATCGTCTCCCGCCTTGGAAGGTATACCCCTTGGCATCTCTGTTCTGTAGATGAAGGTAGAGTCCCCCCTTCTGGGTCTGGAACTGGTGGTACAGCTTTAAGGTGATACCTGTTACGACGAATGGTACCCTTCTCAGTTTCTACTGTGTAAGAACGTGGTGCCTCCACTTGATGAGTTACGTGTTGGTATATCCCCATCCATGACCCAAACTTTGGACCCATCTGGAATATCAGGTAGGGGACGACATTTGTGACGCTGTCGCTTTTGCTCATCCTTAAATTCCTTATCCTTCTTACGAAATCTTTCTATGTATTGCCATGTAGGCTTCAATCGGTCTACCACTTGCGGCAAATTGGTCCGTAAGCACCTTCCCATAAGGAGCTCAGCCGGCGACAAGCCACACCAGGGCAATGGAGTAGACCGATATGTTAGCAGTGCCATATATGGATCAGTTGACTCTCTCAGCAAATTCTTCATTGTTTGAACTGTCCTTTCGGCTTGCCCGTTACTTTGTGCGAAATGTGGGCTGCTGGTTTCATGATAGAAGTTATATTCAGCTGCAAATTTGGAGAACTCTTCTGAGGAATATTGTGGACCGTTATCACTTCTAACAGTTTGCGGAATTCCATATCTGGAGAATACAGCTTTCATGGCTTCAATTATACCCCTGGAGGTGGTAGATTTCAGCTTAATTACCTCAGGGTATCTTGAAAAGTAATCTACTATCAATAGATATGAGTCACTACCTAGGAAGAAAAGATCTGAGGCAACCCTTTGCCATGGGTAATCTGGAAGGGGAGTGGACATTAATGGTTCGTGATATTGTTTTGATTTTTTTGCACACACATGGCAGTTTTCAATCAGATCACTAATGTGTTGCGAGATTCCTGGCCACCACACAGAGGATTGGGCTCTGAGCCTGCACCTCTGAATTCCCTGATGACCGTTGTGGATCTTCTGCAAAGTTTCTCTTTGCAGCGCGTTAGGAACCACAATTCTTGTCCTAAAAAGCAACAAGTTGTTATGAACTGTTAGTTCTCCCTGAAGTTTCCAATACGGTTTTAAGACAGGGAGTATTTTATGCTTATCTGGCCATCCTTCTGTGCAATATCTCATTATCTGAGAACACACAGCATCTTGTGCCTGGGCCTTGATGTACTCAAAAAGTTGATGGTGACTGGCAGGTAAGTGACTGACACAAGCTTCCATCAGGTACTCAACTTCCTCCTCCTCTTCTGGAGTAGTAGGGGTGTGTGTTAATGGTGCTCGTGATAATGCATCCGCGGTACATAGCAATTTGCCAGGGACGTGATTTATCACATAATCAAACCGAGCCAGCCTCATCCTGAAGCGGAAATCCTTGGTGGTAAGTCACTCATCTGTTTAGTTCCCAACAATGGTACCAGTGGCTTATGATCAGTTTCTAATTGGACTTTCAATCCAATGATGTAATCAGCAAATTTCTCACAGGCCCATGTTACTGCCAAGGCCTCTTTTTCTATTTGAGCATACCGTCATTCAGTTTCTGACATAGACCTTGAGGCATAACTAACAGGTTTCCACACTGAATCTTTCTCCTGCAGTAATACCGCTCCTAGGCCAAATGATGATGCATCAGCTGATACTTTAGTGGGCAATGTAGGGTCATAAAATGCCAATACAGTAGGCTTGCATAGTTCTTTCTTTGTCTCCTCAAAGGCTTCTAACTGTGCTTTCTCCCATTGCCAGGCAGTATTTTTACCCAACAACTCTCGAAGTGGCTTTGTCAATTCAGACAGACCACAGGAAAATTTTCCCAATTGATTAGCCATACCAAGAAACTGCCTCAACTCAGACACATTTTGCGATGGTTTCATATTCTTGATAGATGCAGTTTTATTGGGGTCTGCATGGATGCCTTGTTCGTCGATGATATGGCCCAGAAAGAGGAGTCTGGATTTTTCAAACTCACACTTTTCTTCATTTAGTGTGACCCCTGCCGCCTCAAGTTTTTCCAATGCTGCTCTAAGCCTAACATCATGTTCCTCTTTATTTTTCCCGAATAACAGAACATCATCCATCTGACACAAAACACCGTCTAGTCCTTCTAGTATCTGACTCATACGTTTTTGAAAATGTTCTGGAGCACTACAAATCCCAAACGGAAGTTTGTTAAAACAATATCGTCCATATGGGGTTATAAATGTGGTCAACAGTCGTGATTGTTCTGCCAGTGGAATCTGCCAGAAGCCACTGTTAGCATCCAGCTTGCTAAATACCTTTGCTCCTGCTAATTGTGCCAAGACATCGTCCACCTTAGGGAGCGGATGTACTTCCCGTTGAACATAGTTATTAAGTAGCTTGAAATCAATGCAGATACGGATGCCACCATTCTTTTTAGATGCCACAACCATCCCTGCACACCAAGGTGTGGGTACATCTACTTTAGAAATTACCCCCAAATCTACCATCTTTTCCAGTTCCTGTTTCACCTTGTCACGTAGAGGCAAGGGAACATGTCGTGCTGTAAACAGTGCAAATGGTTTTGCATCGGGCTGAAGTTTGATTTGATATGGTTCTCCAAGACTACCAAGACCCTGAAACAGAGAGGGAAACTGACCTGCCACTCCTGGTTTAGTTGACAGTGCATCCACCTTTGCCACTAATGCCAGTGCTATGACTGTAGGGAGACCTAATAGGTTCACCTTGAGATTTTTAACCACATAGACACTTTGCAGTGTAGTTTTGTTGCCATATGACAACCTCCCTTTGAACTCTCCAACCACTTCCTATACACTGCTGGCCGGTCCATATAAGGTTTTCTTTGGTCTCGATAGTTTCAGTTTCCAGCCAGCTCTGCATGACTTGAATGATGCCTCCGATATAGCTGTTACCTCGGCCCCTGTATCAATTTTGAACTTCTGTGGAACACCACATACCTGCACTTGTACCATCCATGGTCTTATTCCTTCTGCTTCCACCCCACCGAGAAACGCTGATTCCATCTTTACCTCTTCGTCTACATCTTCAGGTTGTATCTCAGCAACAGTTTTTGAGAGACATTGATTCTGAAAGTGACCTTTCCTGTGACATTTATGACACACTGTATCCTTTGCTGGACATGCGTGATACGGATGCTGCCCTTTACCACACCGAATGCACTTTTTTCTGTTCCTTTCAGGATGATTACTTGCTATTTGATGTGGTTTCTTCTGTGTAAACGCTCCATCAAGTGCCATCTTTTCTCCAACTTGAACGACTTCTGCTTGGTCATGTATTGCTTCACGTTGCCTAATTATAATCTTGGCCTTCTCCAGCGTTAGGTCTTGATCCAACTGAAGCTTTTCTGACATCGTTTTATCCCTGATTCCCACTACCAGTCTATCCCTCAACATTTCCTCTGTCATCGTCCCGTAATCACAATGCTCGACAAGGGAATACAATTCGGTAATATACTTCTTGGCAGTCTCCCCGTCGAGCTGGTCTCTGCGGTTGAATCTTGCGCGTTCAAATATAACGTTCCTTCTCACCTGGAAGTGTTTATCCAGTTTCCGCATGACTTCCTCATATTCCTCTTTTTCCTTTTTCTTGACCCCAACCGAAGTCAGAACCATTTCGGCTTCTCCTCCCATACAATACAGTAGCATGGATACCTGTTTAGCGCCACTCTCAGAGTCAAGCCCTGATGCCACCCGGAATTGTTCGAAGCGTCTCTTCCAACGACTCCAGTCGTCCGGACGGGCAAAATTAAACGGTTCTGGTGGGTTTAATGTAACTTTCGACATACTAGCACCGCTGCCACCATGTGATAACTCTCGCTATCAAAAAGGAATGAATCTCTATTCCAACAGACGCACACCCATCATCCGCGCATGCGCGTACATACATACATACATGTAGATAAATAACAGTTCATGCTACAGGAATGACACGGGCTTCTTCCTATTTTACATTATTGAAATACTTGTGTAGTCCCATAGCAATGGACATGACAACCGACACATGTGCATGAAGTAAACCCATCGTAAGAAATTTCAGACATTTGTTGACACATGTTGCTGACATGCATGTAATTGCATCCATTGTTTAACCGGCCACATTACCAGGAATTGCAACATGGAACTGTAACGCTGGCTAGGAATGTAATTTATAAATTCTACTTTCACTGGTGCAATTCACTTGTTTTGCTAAGAGAAAGAGGCAAAGAGATGGCCTGGAACCTTGCAACATAAGTCTTAGTTTATCCTGGCTTACCCAAAATATTGCAATCCAAAAATAGGCAAGAATTTAATTGCTGAATTTATATATTAAATAAATAAAAACTGCCCTTGTGACACAAATATTGAGAATTGCAGACCCTACCATCCTCAAAGCCAAGGATTTGTGGAAAGGCAATGCAAAGAAGGAGCAAATTATAGCTTGCCATTTTAATGAAAGCAGTAGAACTCCGAACAGATTGGCAACATGCATGAAATGTATCAGTACATGTAACAATACAATGCATCTCCTCCCATCTCCCTGCCCCCAATGTACAATATACCTATCATTTTTAAAACTTCAACTTACAACACGGTCAGAGAATGAATCAAATTGCTTCACTAGCACCAATTTCAACAGTTCCTGATCTGCAATCACCACTGCTGGCATCGCTCCAATGTAAAAGCTGCAGAATATATTTTCTGATAGAGCTGGATACTAGTAGTACTATAATCTAAAACCAATCAATCTACAAGAATAAGGGTTTGAATGATGTAAATTAACATACTTGTTTTAAATCATGTCTTTCTGCTGATCTTGACACAAATGGTGTAGGATATGATCAAAATAAATGGTGCAGGTTGTATTTGATATAATCCACCTGCCCTTAATCTTTATGTAGTGTTTTGTTGCAAGTATTGCTTATTAATTTAATAATCTTAATGTGTATTTACTCCATACAAAAACTATTCGTCCCTGAGTTTTCTATACCATATGAACAGACTTCATTCACCAATTCAAACAGCAAATGTAAGAGCATTTTTTCCCCACACAGATCAGCCATACTCTAAGCAATGATATCAGCTATTTTGATAGTCAGGAAAAGTGAACCTGTTTACTTACTGAATTTTCATCCTATAAATACACCGTATAAACATAGTACTGTACAGTGTACATGATGTATTATATACACTGCGTAAAAGGGTACGGCGAGTATATCACAGTGCAAAACATTATCAAAAGCTGAAGTGATTACTAAATTGGAATAGCCCATACATACACATTTCTGGCTACCACAGAGTGATTAGGTACTAACCAATCATGATCTTTTGAATCATGCTACTATTTTGTGCCATTAAATAAAAACATTAAACAAAATACACTTCAAAAATGTATCACTAAGTAATTCAGATGTATTTAGTACTATAATAGTACAGCAATAACCACCCCAGTGATAGCCACCCCAATGATAACCACCCCAGTGATAACCACCACAGCGATAACCACCCCAGTGATAGCCACCCCAGTGATAACCACCCCAATGATAGCCACCCCAGTGATAACCACCCCAGTAATAACCACCCCAGTGATAACCACCCCAGTGATAACCACCCCAGTGATAGCCACCCCAATGATAACCACCCCAATGATAACCACCCCAGTGATAACCACCCCAGTGATAGCCACCCCAGCAATAGCCACCCCAGTGATAACCACCCCAGTGATAACCACCCCAGCGATAAACACCCCAGTGATAACCACCCCAGTGATAACCACCCCAGTGATAGCCACCCCAGTGAGAGCCACCCCAATGATAACCACCCCAGCGATAACCACCCCAGCGATAACCACCCCAGCGATAACCACCCCAGCGATAACCACCCCAGCGATAACCACCCCAGTGATAACCACCCCAATGATAACCACCCCAGCGATAACCACCACAATGATAGCCACCCCAGTGATAGCCACCCCAGTGATAACCACCCCAGTGATAACCACCCCAGTGATAACCACCCCAGTGATAACCACCCCAGTGATAACCACCCCAGTGATAACCACCCCAGTGATAACCACCCCAGTGATAACCACCCCAGTGATAACCACCCCAGGGATAACCACCCCAGGGATAACCACCCCAGTGATAACCACCCCAGTGATAACCACCCCAGTGATAACCACCACAGTGATAATCACCCCAGTGATAACCACCCCAGTGATAACCACCCCAGCAATAGCCACCCCAGTGATAACCACCCCTTAGCCACCCCAGTGATAACCACCCCAGTGATAACCACCCCAGTGATAGCCACCCCAGTGATACAGATGAATGCAACAGCTAAGTAATTTGATAACAGCGGGGGAAATAATGATAATTGCATGTACATAATGGGTCCAAACACTCACCCAGAGACATCTCCATAAGTATCACGTAGTCTTTGCATCATAGAAAATGGATCCTGCATACATAATGTCACAAAATACAATGCTAACAATGAATATGCAGTACATGTAATATATATGAGGTGTTATTATAATTATGGCATGATATAATGTCATCTGCATTATAGTATTGACATCTCTTACAATCAAATACATGTGTGCATGCTTTTATCTGGGCCCACCCCTGCCGTCCATTACCAATGTACCAAGTATGCATGTTTTGAAGTATGGTTTTGAACTTCATATTTTGTGTTGTTAACACTATTGAACCTTTCCTAACATGTAAAGATGCAAGGTACTCAACAGTCCAACTGAAAAGTGTAGAGTATAATTATTTATATCAAGTACAGTGACGTATTGAGGGACAGGCGGTCAGAAGTTCATGAACAGCTGCATAAAATTTATCTATACTAGAAGCGTACTACTGATATGTTGGTTGCTATGTTTAGTTAGGATTGCATGTTTACTGACATAGCTGGATTTGTTATGTTGGTAACAGAGAGAATTATTTTCCAAAGATGGTCATGTCAGTATTCCAACTAACAGTTTTAATGGTTCACGGCAAACAAATGGAACGACGAAACTAAATAATTGGGACAGTTCACGAGAAAATTGCACCACTCATATATTATTAAAAATGCATCACGTTTGCATCGCTATAACTTCCCAACGATTAACGCTATCGACATCCTATTTTCACCACTTCATACTACACCATTTCTCTACAGTAAAATGCATTTTGGAGTCTTGGACTATATCCGTGCCGACGTTCCTACGTGCGATACCCCCTGGGGTTCAAAACTACCATATCTTCGTGTAGGAGCGGTCAAATCGCTTCAAATTCGGTATGTAGGTAGAGAGGTCCTATACCTATCGATTTGTTCTGTTCGTTAATTTTTATGCCATCTGTTACGGAGATACAGTTGAATAAACTACGTGCACGTTTTCCCGCTTGATTCGCGCCAATGTAATAATCCCCTCCTCCCCATACATTGAGCGGAGCGCAATTTGCCCAAATCATTGGCGCGAAACGAGCGCGAAAATGTGCACGTAGTTTGTTCAACTGTATCTCCGTAACGGATTGCATAAAAATTAACGAACAGAACAAATAGATAGATATAGGACCTCTCCACCTACAAACCGAATTTGAAGCGATTTGATTACTCCTACACGAAGATATGGTAGTTTTGAACCCCAGGGGGTATCGCACGTAGGAACGTCGGCACGGATATAGTCCAAGACTCCAAAATGCATTTTACTGTAGAGAAATGGTGTAGTATGAAGTGGTGAAAATAGGATGTCATTAGCGTTAATCGTTGGGAAGTTATAGCGATGCAAACGTGATGCATTTTTATAACATTTTTATAATATATGAGTGGTGCAATTTTCTCGTGAACTGTCCCAATCGTAGCGAAATAGCCAAACAGTGCTGGAGGGAGATTCAGATGCATTAGCAGTTTGATCTCGAATTATTGATGAATTTGTGACTCATCCTATTGGAGTAAATGATTGCCCGGAGACAAAACGCGCATCGAATCGCATTATAGTACTGTATTAAAATTATAATCATAGGATGCACATCAAATGTGATAGCAGTTTCCTGTCCTATACCACCCGCGTGTCGCCATTATGTCATTATTATCGGAACACATTTTTTTGCTTGCTAGGAAATGTTTACCATATACAACAGTGATGGACTGGGCAATTTTAGTTGCAGAAGAGCGCCTAAATCTAAGTAAGCATTGGCAATTTAAATAACTGTGCTTTTTACTTAGCGACCCGACGTTGGCGTTTTGTGGTACTGACTCTACCAGCCATTGCCATTATATGATACATGTATCACCATGGATACGAAAAGCATTTTACGTAGGTGAGACTGGGAACGAGACCACGGGGGGAAGTTAGTGGGATGACCCAACGTTCCAAAATCTTATTCAAAACTTGAAGCCCTTCCGTGGCCAGTTACGAGTTAAACAAAGACCAGAGACCCGCTATTACACGTGCCACAGGGCCCGTGACGCTCTCGGCGCCCCTGGCACACACACATGCAGGCAGGCACCGCACGACCACACGACATTTGCCACACAGAACTTACTTTTGCGAACTCCCGTGCATTGCCCCAAAACGGACGTGGAGTAGGTCCGTTAACTCCCATCTTCCTTAGAACTCCATAAGGAGCGTACGCAAACCTGTGATTCAGAAATGGCAAAAATGGAATACAGTACGAGTCCCTCACTTGTAAATCAGAAAGGCAACCACGAGTAACAAAGCCACAGGGATTAAACTCAGCATCTTTGCTCTGATCGGTCCTAACTAATCGTAGCGTGAGTTCTATATTGTACTTGTACAATTTATACACTGTGCACATTTTGTTATACACTTTGCACCTGCGCTTCCATTCTTATTTGTACGTCACTAAACTATTGCATCCGTAAAAATAGACTTTATCCATGAATTAAATGCACTTTGACTGAACTAAAAATCTGATGCATCGCTTTTGCGGTTGGACAATTAGACAATACCGTATGAGCAACAAAACAACATGCATGCTCAATGTATAATTCCGTTGAAACGATTGCAATCAGCTCCCACAAACGCTCTACCAGTCTAGTAAATAATTAAATCCACGCGCGGAAGAACTGTATTATCGTACCAATATACTGTATAGCTGTGTTTTTCTAATAGACCCTTTTCCTGTGTCATGTGACCGCTCCGTAATCTGACATACGTCAGTGTCACACAATATAAATTAATACACGTCCGACATGTTGGTGTACAGCTTTTACGGAAATATGAGACTGACAAAAATTGAAGCCATGCACATATATAAATAGGCCACCTTGATCACAATTTGAACAAATCCTCATAGCCCCGCCCCATGCTCCTCCCCCTATTTCCACCTCTTTGCATTCATTTTTTTAGTCTTTACTGTTTATATAATGATGTCTAGGTACCGTGTCCACCATCCAGCAGTCACCTTCAATGTCTTGGGACAGGTGCAAGTACAAATATCAGTTGTACCGAGCTGGTGACTGGCTCCTCTAGCTCTCTTTTGCCAAAGGGGGTTTATGTTTTGATCTACTCTTGGTCTGCACATACCTTTCAACACACAATACACCACACCCACTGCAATGGGTCTTGTCATTACATGCCGAGTTGGAAATCGATCGAGCGAAATGTCTGTTCAGTTTGATAGTGTCCACGAAAACGACAAGGTGAAAGGATTTTCTTTAATGGGTTATTTTGCGCTCATGACCCGCCCCCTGAGTAGTACAATGCAGTATTGCATTTGAACACATATCACATGATACATGTATTATGATATAATATTTTAATTATAAAGAACGAGCAACATGTACATAGCGAATTGCCGCTTCTGGTCGACATATAGTAACAAGCACATCAAGTTGTTCCCAGAAAGAATGTTTGCTGAATAATGCAGTCAGTGACCTTATTCACGCTTAGTCTAGTACTACCGTGTTCACTCGATTATAGCAATTGATTGTATAAGTACGGGATCGTTGCTAAGAAATAAACCAAACGCCAAATCTCCGGTACAAGCAGTAGAACGTTACGCTTGCGTTGAAATATTGTGGCTAATTACAAAGCCATGCAACAGTGTCTTACAACTCCGCGACAGATAGTACGATTCAATATCAGTGCGACATTTAGAATATTAAAAAAAAAATTATGAAACGTAGAAGTTTCTTGAATGCAGAGACGTGTTTGTCTGCCTCCCAACGGGAAGCGGAAAGCCGTCACTGTGCTGCTGTTCACTGTGTTCATTGTTACTTTAACAGGAGAAGAGATCGCGTAGGTTACATAACATTTCACGGCGCGACAGTGTACCGTATGCAGCCTTGTATATTGCACCCATACTAATCGATACTCGTCTGCACTCGACACGTGGGCAGTTTTTCATACGTCACGAATGCGGCGCCTGTATACGTCTCAGAACGAACACTTTGCTTATACGTATGATATCGCGGTCTGCATATGGATTCAGTATATTCGTCATCACTTGTCTGCATACTTCAGATGAACGCGTGCAGACTCTGTACACGTCATGTATTCGAATCGTTTCAAATCCATTTTCTGTTCTGCATACTTGAAGGCCAGTGCTTAAACCCTGAACCACGCCAGCAATAATTCAGAATTTAACGGCAAACTTTAATCAAATTACAGCTGAAATACAACTTGGTCAAAAAATAAACAGGTATAGTTCCAAGCTGGCGATCAATATCTCCATCACATCCTGGATTTTCCTGATGTAGTTAGAAGGGCACTTTCCGCCTAGCAGAGGCCTCTTGGAAGGCGAGCACGAGCCTCTACTACTCTCGCGGCACTTGTCGACGGTTTCCTTACAAGCACACGCTAAAATATTACAGAGGTTATGCACAAAGAACTCAGCATTTACTTACTCTCTGACCGCGGTGGTAGCTAGCTTATGCTTTACAATGCTATCGTCGTGGTCCTGTTGGTTGGCCATGCAGCGAAACGTTTTCATTTGGCCGTAGTACACCCTGGCGTCGGCTCAAGAGCTGTGGTCAGAAAGGAAAGTCATAGCATGCCTACTCTGTACCTGCGTTTCTTCTTTTGCCGGAGTTGGTCACTTCCGCCATTTCAGTCAATGTAAACCTTTGTGACAACTTGAAACGCCGCCTCACTGCATCTACTGAATCACACACTTGTCCTGGTTTGACATAAGCAACACCGTATAGTGTACATTGTAAACACGCACAACTTACCAGGCCTAGACTGCTTAAGTCCGTTCGGTATGCCTTTATAACCTCCGCCTGTCACCCGCGTTGTCCGAAACTCTTGGAACTCTTTATCTTGCACAGTTGCACCTCACTGATTCGTCAGCTATATAGTGATCAAAATCAACAATCCAATTTCTCTTTCGTTGGGAACGGCTCCATTAGTACTGTCTCCACAGATAGCCCAGTAGTCCAACTTTCCTTTCCTCCTATTTCGTTGGGAACTCAACCAAGTTGCCTATTTTTGTTTCCTTTGCTCGATCGTGCGTCGTCACCTCCATTAATGACCAACACGTGCAAAACTTAAAACCGAGCATGCGTAGATAATGATATCAGAAATTAATTACTCAAATAGAGGCCTACAGGCTAGAAATAGTCACAGATGTAGGTATCAGAAGTTTACAATGATTATAGGGATCTACCTGTGAGTTCGAAATAGTACGCGACTCGGTCGAGGTAATTATAGTAGCCACACTCATATGCAATTTCATGGGTGTGGTTAAAACGGCCTATATTCCTATTTATTGCGCACTATCGTAATTTACGGGCTAAAGTGCCGCTCGCGATATGGGTGCGGTACGCACCCATACTTAGCCCCAATACCCATCTGCACACTGCACTGGACATTGACATATCTTGGTACGAGTATGCATATCGGTCCGCACACGTGCATGTCTGGATATGTATCTGCATACCATGGCGTGGGCAAACTCTGCATATTACTGCATACGATACTATGTCACGCAGTGTTTGTACTTACAAGAAATCTCTCGCTCACTCTACAACGTGTTTAGTGGTCCGCAGCATTTAGAAAGGGATGGTGTATAGGATTTGAAAATTTATCATGAAAATTGACTGTCTTCAGGAAATAAGGGTTGTATACATTACGTTCAATTTGTACATAAATCCAAACAAAATAAAATACGCAATTTTACGCGAGGTGTGCATGGATCGCCCAAAAAGTGCCTAAACATTTGGTCAACATCAATTGCTAGTATGAATTTTTGTGCATGCATGACGCCAGTAGCTTCTGTGACTTCTGCAGTTTACAATCATCTTTTCCATAGCTCCACTGACAATCATTGAGGGCTCAACATGCAATCCTGATACAAGTGTAACGCATACACCGGAAATAGGTAAATGAGAAGAACATTTACATGCATACAAGTGACTTCTTACATAACATAAAAGAATGTTCTAGAGCAGATCAGCACGTGATGTCGTTACACTGCTCCCTCCTTGAAGAGGACACGTCCACGTGTCATGCTAAAAATAAGTCCAACTTCCAAGCCTTTCTGGAGGCTGTCTGCTGCGGCTAGAACGACGCAGATGGACTTGTTCAACTTGTTGAGGCTCTGTGTCATCACCGTCATCCTGCTCACCAACTTCCTCTACTGGGTCTTCATGATAATGTTCTACTGGCTGTTGAGTTTCCTCGTCAGCTGGTGCTAACTGCGCAGCCTGGTTCTGTGGCACTACCACCATGTCATACATTTCTTCATTCTCCCTAGCTGGTACATCACCCTGCTGTGAAGGACCTGCTTCTTCTGTATGCTCCACCCTGTGCAAGTATGGCTTCAACCTGTCAAAATGTACTGTGTGCTGTTTGTGAGGACTGGCATCTTGTTTGATTTTGTATATACGCAATTATTTAGCACATCCACCACTGTGTATGGCCCTTTCCAAAATCTATGCAACTTCTTAGAATACCCCCGTGGTACTGCTGCATTGTGTAGCATACTTTGTCCCCTTTAACAAAAGGGTTACCTGCAACCTTTGTGTCGTACAACAGTTTATGTCTTTTCTGCTCAGCAGAAAGGTGCTGTCGTACACGTTCATAAGCTTCGCTCAACCACTTCCGTAATTCCTTAACATACACTGGAACATTAGTAGGCTGACCAGAACCTGTGGGCAAACCAAACATGACATCGATAGGCAGCTGCACCTCTCTGCCAAACATCAGGGAAAATGGTGTATGTTTGGTAGCCTCATGGACACTAGTCCGATATGCCAACATAAGGAACGGTAGCTTCAGGTCCCAGTTGCTTTCGTCATCAACTGCTGCCATTCTCAACATCGACAATAAAGTCCTGTTGAAACGCTCAATCATGCCGTCTGATTGCGGGTGGTAGGGCGTGGTCCTGGTCTTGACAATTCCCATCAGCTGACAGAGCTCTTTTATTAGGGATGATTCAAAGCTTCTACCCTGATCTGTATGGAGGTGTGTCGGTGCCCCAAACCTGGAAACAAACTCATTAACAAACACACGAGCTACTGTAACTGTCTCCATGTCTGGGATAGCAAACGCTTCCGTCCACTTGGTAAAGTAATCACCGATTACCAACACGTACTTATTTGAACGGGGTGTCAACGGTAGAAGACCCAGGATATCCATCGCCACACGTTGCATAGGGGTTGTAGAAACGTCCGCTTGCAATGGAGCGTGACGGTGTTTAGGTGGCGACTTCGTCGACCCACACAAATTACACGAATCACACAATCCCTGCACATCCCGGCGCTGCCCAACCCAGTAAAATCTACGTCTGACCTTTTCCAGTACATTGCCCACTCCTAAGTGGCCTGCCGTAGGAGAGTCGTGAAGCTCAGCAAGTACAGTGGGTACCAAACTGGGTGGAATAACTAACTGGAAACATTTATTTAAACCCCCGCCCCCTGCATCTTCCCAACGCCGATACAACACTCCATCTATTACTTCTAGGTACTTCTTCTGGGCCGAGAGGCTCTTCATCACATGGCTAGCACTCGGTGGACAACGCTGAGGCTGGGTTTTTGGATGCTCTACCCACTCTATCACCTGTTCTATACCCTCGTCTCTGGACAGCAACTCACGAATCTCCCGTTTAGACAGCTGTGACAGCCAGCTATCCGTGCGGTCCAGAGGTATGCTGTTGGCATTGACTGCAGGGGCATCCTGGCAGGGTACGCGAGACAAAGCATCAGCATTAGTATGCTTCTTCCCGGGACGATGTTGGACTGTGAATTCGTATTCTGCAAGCGATTCCAGCCACCTGGCCACTTGTCCTTCTGGTTCCTTGAATGAGTAGAGCCACTGAAGAGCACTGTGGTCAGTCCGTACTGTAAATGGTCTCCCCAAAAGATATGGACGGAATTGACCAACCGCCCACACCAACGCTAGCATTTCTTTCCGGGTGGCGCAGTACTTCTTTTCAGGCTTCGTTAATGATCTGCTTGCATATGAAATCACATTTTCACCACCCCCAATGCATTGCGACAACACCGCACCCAGACCATCTCCACTAGCATCGCAATCAACTGTAAATTCTATTTCAAAATCTGGGTAGCCAAAATCGGGGAAGTTGTCAGCATTTTCTTCAGGGAACTAAATGCATGTTCACATACTTTCGTCCACTCCCATGGCTTACCCTTTTCCAGCAGGTGATTGAGGGGGGCAGCGATGCTGGCGAAGCCTTTCACAAATCGCCGATAATAAGAGGCAAGACCGAGAAACTGTCTTAGCTCTTTCTGGGTAGTCGGCGAGGGCCAGCTGAGAATGCATTCGACTTTCAGTGGATCCGTTTGCAATCCGCCACTGGAAACTATGTAGCCCAGGTAATTAACCTTCCGACGAAGCAGTCGGCACTTTTTAGGCTTCAATTTCATTCCAGCTGCCTGTAACCTCTCAAGTACCTCTTCCAGCCTTGTGAGGTGTTCTTTGACTGTGCGACTGTAGATAATGATGTCGTCTAAATATACGAGGCAAGAAGACCAATGAAGGCCTGCCAGGACTAGTTCCATCAGGCGCTGAAAGGTACTGGGTGCATTACACAGGCCAAACGGCATCACACAAAACTGGTATAGACCATACGGAGTAGTAAACGCCGTCTTCTCTCGATCCTCCGGTGCTACTTTCACCTGCCAGTAGCTAGCCACTGGCCAGGTCAAGTGTTGAAAACCAACATGCTCCATGCAGTGCATCCAAAGTCTCGTCAATCCTTGGAATGGGATGTGCGTCCTTCCTGGTGACTGATTTTAACTGACGGAAATCAACACAAAATCTGGTCGAACCATCTTTCTTCTTCACCAACACTATTGGCGACGCCCACGGCCCATTCGAAGGTTCAATTACATTGTTATCAAGCATGCTCTCAACTAATTTCTTCACCTCCTTAAGATGATGAAAGGGTAGCCGTCGAGGAGCTTGCTTAACGGGTTTTGCATTCTCTGTGTTGATATGATGTTGAATCATTTCCGTTCTCCCAATATCTGAATCGGACAAAGATATGACGTCGGAGAATCGGTGCAACAGTTCCTTCAGCTGTTTCCGTTCTTCTGACGAGAGATCCTCCGCATCGCAGACTAGGCTGGTAATAATGCTCTCGAGACTCTCTTGAGATCTGCTACCTACTTCTGGGGAGGAGCCTGACAGTACACAAACACACTTGCTTTCGTCAACAGAATGAAACTTTCCCACCTTCTCTCCTTTGAGAACTCTTATGGCTGTTGGGTTTGGATTCAAGATCTGTATCATTGTGACACCATTCTTATTTCGAGAGATAGAGTGGGCCACAGCAAGTCCATGCCGCTCCATGAACAGGGGCTCTGGTTCCAGCAGACCACAGAACTCTTCACGTGCCACAGCACACAGACCCTCACCTAGAGTCAGACTGACTGGAACCTGCATCTCACATTGTTCCTGTATGCATGTGTCTTCCATTAACACAGCACTGCACATTACAGGATAACATGGTGACACGCATTGTCCCTTACAATACACGGGAACTAACTTGCCACCAGCTAGCAAGTAATGTCTTGGTAGTGTAGTCAAGTACACAGCCATGAGCAACAAGGAAATCAGCACCCAATATACACTCTTGTGTAAGGCACTTTGCAACCAAGATTGGATGCAGTCCTACCAACCCACCTATTTCTACTGAAAGGGTGACCTGCCCCAACATCTCCAGACTGCTACCATCAGCTGTTACAACACTTTTAGAAACGACCTGTAACTCACGTGTACCACTGTCGACACCTTTTAACTCATTCCACACTTCGGCGCGGAGTATCGTCACCTGCGGAGCCTGTGTCCAGCAACATGTCCGTTTTACGACCCTCGACTAGTCCTCGTGCCCATGTAGCGGAGCTTGTTTCAATGCTACCCACCTCCGCTGTAGCTGGCTGGTTTTTGGTCAATACATGCGGGGCCGGCGGTTGACCCTTTCCGCCGACCCGTTCCCATTTAAAGAAGGCTTACTTAACAGAGGGCAGTTCCTTTTTACGTGTCCCTGTTCCCTGCAATGCCAGCAAACCACTTCTCGAGCTTTCTCTCGTGGGGTATTTCGCACTCCCGAGACCCTACTGTCTGCGCGTTCCGGCGGTTCTCTCAAAAATGTTACCTCGTCAGCTAGTTTCTTTACTTGTGCACTCAGCTTGTCCAGTTTATCCTCCAGACTAGTCGCAGAGACAGGCGCTGCCACTGCTAGTGGTGTTTCCGCAATTCTTTCCGTTTGTAAACGCCTATGGGCCATCTCCACCGTTTCCAATCTGCGTGCCAGGGTCGCTGCATCCTTAACTGACTTCGGCATCTCCTTTAAGAGCTGTACTTGGATAGAGGAGGACGAGACACCTTGGATAAATTGGTTACGAATTAGAACGTCGCGTTGCTCCTCAGACCAACCTGGAAAGGCTCTGCTTGCCAACATACGCAACTCACCAATGTATTCGACTAGCGACTCATCCCGCTGTTGTACTCGAGCCTGAAACTTTACCTGCCATTCCAGTTCTGTGCCGTCGTGGCCATAACGACACTGTAGACACTCGTGTACCGCGGCGTAGTCCGCGGACTCAGACAACCCGTACTGAACCACCAGCCTAAGGGGTTCATCCTCCAGCAATGGTAGTAGCTCTTTCACCCGCTCCGAGTCAGGTACCTTCGCCTCTTTAACATACCTCTCGAAACGGGAGATCCAGAGACTCCAATCCGTCTTCTCAGTGAACTTTGCAGGCGGACGGACGCTCATCCGAACTGTTAAAGCCGCCTCCATGAGTATACTCACTTCTGACACCAATGTAACGCATACACCGGAAATAGGTAAATGAGAAGAACATTTACATGCATACAAGTAACTTCTTATATAACATAAAAGAATGTTCTAGAGCAGATCAGCACGTGATGTCGTTACACAAGTATCCAGAGGAGTATCAATACAGACTAAAATTGATTTGTCTGCATCCAGAGGGTACGCCAGAAGCATGCATGATCCGAAGGATGCTTTCCTCCATTCCAGAACCTGGCATATCAAAATTCAAACAGGCTGGAAAGAAGTAACATTCTTTACTAAGATATAATGCCATTATGTAGCACCACTGCATGTATTATTACGTATGCATGTTACGTAAGACTAGACCACGTGTATGTATTATATTGATATGTCATAGTATGCAGCTGTGTGTATGTACGTTGCTTAGTGACGGTGACTTGGTTGTATCGGTGTATTGAATTACATCAAAGTTAGCAGCGTTACATTGGTAGCAGAGAGTGGTTCAGTTCATCCAATGGCGAACGTTAGTCATGTTAGTGTTCCGAAAGTTTTCGCGTCGGGGGATGCTACTGAATGGTTCAAGAGATTTGACATTTGCAGCGCAGCCAATGGTTGGAATGACGCCGTAAAAGCTGCAAAATTGCCTACGTTACTGGACGGCGAGGCACTGGCTGTTTGGTTGGAATTGGACGAAGATGTGCAGAAAGACTACAAAAGAGCAAAGCAGAAAATTGTTGACGTTCTGATGCCAACGGAGTTTGTAACATTGGACAAATTCCACAACCGAAGGTTGTTACCCGGAGAAGCTCTGTCGGTCTTTGTTCATGATTTGAAAGAAACTGCTCTCACATGCTATGCCTGGTATTGAAGCTAATGCAAAAGACCAGTTACTTCTACATCAGTTAATGGCGGGACTTCCCACGTCAATTACTAAACAGTTGCGGGCTTCGGGAGAAATAAAGAACTTCAACGACACAGTTCAGCGAGCTAGGCTTTTGTTGAGCATTGAAGAGCAACACTCCGTTGTAGCTGTGGGGTCGAGTGGTCAAGGGGTTCAGGAGCTTGAGCAGCGGTTAGGCGCGCAAATTGAAGCCCTTTCCGAGCAAGTCGCAGCCCTTGCGCGGCCAACGGAGGTGAAGAAATGCTTTTACTGCAAGGAAGCAGGACATTTGCAACGGAATTGCCCAAAACGCCGACAACCAGAGCAACGAAAGTGTTACAGGTGTGGAAAGCTGGGACACTTAGCGAAGGACTGCGAATTGCATCAGGAAAACTTCAACGGAGTACCTGCCAACGGTCGGGGCAACAGGTACTCCCCTCGTCATTAACTGGCCCCGATGAAATAACGTTGGTAGCTTGCGTCAACAATAGGTTAGCAACAATTTCTGGTGAGTGGTGTGGGGTATCAACTAAAGTAATGCTTGATTCGGGTTCTTCAGTGTCTTTGGTTAAAGAAGAACTAATAAGGGGTGCGAAAAACGGGTTAGTTCAACGTTCAAATGGGAAGAGTGTGCATTTAGTTACAGCGTCGGGAGAGGAGCTTCCTGTTTTAGGGTTTGTCAAAGCAGCTGTGTGCATTCCTGGGATTACATCATCTGTCACACATGATTTCTTGGTAGTTAAGGATCTAGTGTCTCCTTGTATTCTGGGTGTTGATTTCCTGCATGCACAAAAACTGATGCTTGATTTTGGTCACTGTCCAGTTCGAGTGTGTCGTCAAGGCTCTGTTCCACAACGTTCAGTGCAGTCTGTACCTGATTCCGCATGCACATCTGCTGTAAATCTGAACAACAAACAAGGTATGGACTATGATGGTGTCACGTGTTGCAGGGGGAAAAGGATCAAGAGGAGTGTGCCGTGCCGTGCTTCAGAAACACAGATAAGATTGATTTTCCGACTTGCCCTGATGGTTCCTTTGTGGATCTCCTCCAAAGTTTTAAAGATCTCTTTAAAAGTACACCGGGCAAGACAACGCTGACACACCATGCACCTCATTCCTACAACAGGGTCTCCACTAAAGGTACCACCACGCAGAGTTCCAGCTGAATACAGAGCAGAAGTTGAAGGTTTGTTGAAGGAAATGTTACAGGAGGGAATCATTGAGGAGAGCAGCAGTCCCTGGATGGCTCCAGCAGTATATGTGAAGAAGAAAACAGGGGAGATACGTCTCTGCGTGGACTATCGAGCTTTAAACAAGCAAACCACTAAAGATGCCTATCCCTTACCTCTTCCAGACGAAGTTCAAGACCGTCTATGCGGGTGTACGATATTTTCCACACTTGATCTTAGGTCAGGGTATTGGCAAGTTCCAATTGCACCATCTGATGTGGAGAAGACGGCATTTTGTCCAGGTCCTGGTCTGGGATTGTTTCATTTTAAACGCATGCCATTTGGACTTACGGGTGCACCTGGATCATTTCAAAGGTTGATGGACAAGGTTCTTCGTGGTCTGAATTTTGTGACAACTTACCTTGACGACGTGTTGGTACATTCGAAAACAAAGGATGAACACATCAAGCATTTGAATGCTGTTTTAGTCGCTTGAAGAACGCTGGTCTCACATTACGTGGAAGCAAGTGTCATATCGGACATGACAAAGTCTACTATCTTGGACATGTGTTCAGCGAACAAGGTATGAGGCCCGATGAAGGAAAAGTTCGAGTTGTTAAGGAATGGCCGACTCCAAACAATCCATCAGAGGTACGCCAATTTTTAGGCCTTGCCTCGTACTACAGACGTTACATTCAGAGTTTTGCTACAATCGCTGCCTCATTACATGAGCTGACACAAAAGGATGTT